>OZ023313.1:584935-942435 GCA_964007375.1 Ophion obscuratus | reverse complement strand
ATGATAAACGAGCAAAACTTTGTCGCGATAGCGAGTGAGAGGGAGAGAGAAAGAGCGCTTTCTTTTTTTACGTAAACAAAAATATTCGCTACGCCGCAACTGGTGTGAGAGAAAAAAAGATTGTCGGAACATTGAGGTCGGATTTTTAGCGAAACTTCCGATTTACGCTGACAGTAAAAATATTCCTGTCACGGTGTTGAAAGTAGAGAGCTCGTAAAAAAATATGAGCGATAGGGAAGGGGAGAGAGACTGAAAAAAGCTGTAATTTATTCGGATTAAGGGGGAAATCCCTTTGTAACGTGAAGATGAGCTTATGACCGAAAATGAACTCCACGAGGAAGCTGAGAGACTGTTTTATGGGCCCGAAATCCCAGATCAATCGGTAGGTCGTGCAGTCACGACACTTTTGGTACTTGAAACTTGAAACGCGTTTTCCTGAAAACCACTCATTCGTGAACCTCGTACAAGATAACTCAAAAACTATCTGATCAATTGTTTTGAAATTTTGCACACTTTCAGATGACATAATTACGATCTATGCGAATCTAAACTTCCTCGAGATTTTTTTTGAAAAAACGACTTTTTATCAACAAGTACTATAGTTAAAATTTCATAAAAAATACAACACTTTTTCAAGCACGTACCATTTTTCGAATTTTCACTTTTCTTTGCATTTTTTAGATTCACATAGATCATGTGGGTTTGGAAATCTAAAACTTCTGGGCTCTGATGTTTGAAATCAACGCACCGGACGCTAGGCTGTACGCCGTGGAACAACTCAGGCGGCAGTAATCTCCGAAGCAAGTCGCATTTTTAAATATTCATAAAGCACCGTGGAAAATCAAAAGATTTAATAATATGTACATCAAATTTTAATGATGTAGAATGAATAGTTTCGACACAAAAAAATGCTGAAAATTCGCTCATGTTCGGTTGCCCAAAGGAATCTCCCCCCTCGAACAAACGATTCTGTTGTCTTAGAGAAAGGATCCATCAATTCGAAAAATTCTAATGTCTTCTTTGTGAGGAAGTTACGAGACTGAGGACGAATAAATCTTCCGTAAAAGTGTCCCTATGGTATCGCGGATCGAGAGAACAGAATGAGAAGACGGAGGGGCAGGGGCGACAGAGCGAAGGAGGGCCGTTCGGGCCAAAGAAGTTTCATGTGATTATCAAATCTATTTGGAAAGATACAAGACTTCCGATGCGATTTTCTCGTCCGCAAAGTGTGCCGTACGTAGACGTACAGCTCTGTGATACACGCCGAACGAGCACCCATCCGAGCGTTACATCGTGTAGCTTCCTCCACAGCGCTTAATTAGCCGCACTCGTCATTACGAATGCGCAATTTGTTTACGAATAACCCAAATAATACGTCACATCCGGTAGGTCGGTCAATTATAGAGGACATATCCGAATTAAATTGTAGAAAAGAAAAATAAACGTACTTTGTACAGCGCCGAAGAGTAGCGTCGATTGCGATCATAATTTCGCCCCGAACATTTTCTTTCTTTTTTACGAAACAAAAGAACGACAATTGCAAAATGGATTTGAAAAAAGTCAAAGAAAATTTTCGGTTTGCCAATTTTTCACTGGCCAAGCACAAGGAAATAAAAATAGAAAGGCATTGCAACGATAGACAGTTGTGAATGAAAATAAAACAGAGTACGATCAGCATCGAAAAAACGAATCTCTCGTGACACCGTGTCGAATGCCCATAAAACACAACACCGACCAATGAAAAAAAAGTTAAAAAATAATGATAATACGTATACAAAAGGAAAGAAACAAATGCCAAAGACGTATGTGCGAAAAATAGTTTACTCACTTGGGTGGAGAGTCCTCGAAGGCCGTTCGCCGTGGCACACAGCAACGCCAGGAATAGGACCACCGAGCACCACCAAGACCAGCGCGCCATACTACAAAACGAAAGGGACAAAACAACCCCGATCAACTATCTGTGTCCTGCGTGAACAAGCATATTCAGGCCGCAACGTACATTGTATGTGTGTATCTTGAAGTGTGAAATCTCGAAGATATATTACTCGAGCTCGAGAGAGACGCTACGAACGTAATTCGGCACGGATTGATTTTCACGTCGACGGGGCATAATGAAAGAACGAATCGCTCATCGCGAGACTAGTCCGGTTTTTTTTTCGCGATGAATCTCTTTCTTTCCTACTGACGGAAATACTTTCCAATCTTTTTAACGCATCGCTATATATATGAACAATTATGAGGTGGCCATGTGCTCTTTAAGGGTTTTGCGCGGAGATTTTGCGACTGAGAAAAATGCACTGAAAAAAAAATTCAGTTGGTTTAACAAAATGTATCTTTAAATACGTTCAACTTGATTTTTGATTGGCATAACAAACATTTTGTTAATCTAACGATAGTTTTAGTGGTGTGAACTGTAGCTAAATAAGCTACAGTTCACACCACTAAAACTATCGTTAGATTAACAAAATGTTTGTTATGCCAATCAAAAATCAAGTTGAACGTATTTAAAGATACATTTTGTTAAACCAACTGAATTTTTTTTTCAGTGTGTGACTGTTAATAGTCTATCAAGTCCTCATAAAAAAAATAGCTCTTTTTTTTAAGAGTACTATTTGCCAGATAAAACTGAGCACTCTGGAAAATAATCAAAGTTCCTTTTTTTAGTACAGCAAAAGAAAGATAATTAAATTCCGTATACGAAACACTCGTGAAAAACATTTTTCGAGCATCCCGGTAGTGAGAGAAATATTATCAAAGATGAACTTTGAAGATGGAATTGAAGTTTGCATCGTTGGGATGCAACGAAAATATTTTTTTTCCTGTTACCTAATTTTTTGGCCTCATTTAGGCTACCAAAATCCCTGGAAACTTTTTGAAGATCCTTATTAGAGTTTTATAACCTAAACTTGAAAGAAGAGGTTTAGATAGTAATAAGAAGAAAGAAATGAAAAAATTGAGGATATTTTTTGTTGTATTCCAATGATGCAAACTTCAACACTATTTTTAAAATGGAAAAATGGAATTTAACGCCATTGAAAAAAAATTCTGTCGTGTTTCGTTTGCAGCATTTAATTATCTTCATCCTGCTGAACTCTAAATGGAATTTTTTTTTTTGTACTAGAATGCTCAAATTTTTCTGGTAGTACTACTCATCACAAAATTACGCTGTATGTTTTTTCGAAGAAGACTTGAAAAACTATTGAATATCGTATTTTTTTCGGTCGCAAAATCTCTGCGCCAAACCCTTAAAAAACGTATGGCTAGCCTGGAATTGTCATTTATCCCTCTCAATTTTGGATCAAAAATATACATATGTATAGGGTGTATGTATCTATGTGTGTGTATTGAAAGTTTACACTTTTTCCATAAATTAAGGGAGCGGGTGGATTAGACTGTACATTCGCAGAACAGACATAATTGCCTGTGTGCTTGTGTGGGTGCGCAAAGTTTAACGTAGATATATATATGAGACGTGGTATATAATTTTTTTTCAATTAAAAATTACAGGGACGTCGAAAGCGTGCACGAGCATAAATCCAGTGCCCTCCTGGGCGTTAGTTTCCAATCTGTATCTGCCAATTTACTAATCAAACTGTATGTATTTTGTGCAGCTGATTAAGATTGGGGATGAATTTATAACAAGCAGAGTGAGTTCGCAACCGAGTCCACTGGTCATTACATTACGTACACGCAAGGAACAGTAACGTGTAAATATTTACGTTGGTATGAATTTGGACCAATCGCTCAGAGCGAAGAACAATTTTGTATCAGAGTTCAGATCGAACAGGCGTGTTGGCACCTCGAAAATCGTTGCAAGTGCGATTGTAAGGGGTCCCTCAAAATGTTATACGCAGTGTGATTTTTTTCACTTCGTATCGAAAATGCTGATGGTCAGCGACGTGGGCATTTTTCAGTGCTGCTTATTTCTATATTAAAAACAATTGCCTTTAAACAAAAAATCGTATTAAGGGGTTAGGCCACAGTAACGGGTGTTAAATAATGTGCGAATTTAACCATTTCAGTCATAAAATTAATTACACATCTATTTAGTATGAATATCAAGCTGTTCGAAAATATATATATTTTTTTCTTTTCGATGTACAAAATGGCCGCCTACTAATATTTTCTTTTGTTATCTTTTTTAGGCGCTCCGCGGCGTGACATTTATCATCCACAATTTTTTACCTAGAACAAAAAACAAAAATTCTCGTCAATCTACATTAGAATACCTAGAGAAGTACGTACGGAATGTAAAAAATATTGTTTTATTCAAAAGTTGTAGGTATGAATTTTCAGTGAAAACATTCATATAAAACTGCTCATACAATGAAAAGTTTTCGTTTAATTAGAAATTCCGTACGTACTTCTCTGAGAAATACAATGAGGAACATAACTTTTAAATTTCAAGTACGTCGAGTGGAAATTGTTGAAGTTATTTGTCACGCCAATTGGAAAAAATCTGTTTCGAGAAAAACGCGTTTAAAGTTTTACACATAACTTTTTTGCATTTTCAACGTAGAAAATGCAACTGAAATTTTTTTTAACGTTATTCTGCGATGCCCGCTCCCTAAAGTTGCCCCTCCAAGGCGAGATGGATTTTTTGAAAATTCTACTGTTGCCTTACCCCTTAGAATAAAAGTACTTGGTGCTTCCTGTATTACGAGTCGTTATTCTTACTGGGGTCCAAATTTCCACCAACGTTCCTTATACGTGAGCCCGTCCGCGTGTGTACCCACGATATCGCGCAATTATATCAACCGTTCACTTTCCGCAGTGCTGAAAATTTCCTAGGCGGCGAACGATAATGAAAGCGGCGAAGCACTCGTATAATTTTCCTAAATGCTCACTCGTTCTTATTTATTCGCGGGGGATAATAATGGAAAAATAATAACATTAGGCTCGAGAACGAAAGAGCCTTGGACTTGAGATACATCCGTAAAGATCGTTTAGGGAAAAGACACAGAGAGAGTGAGAGAGAGAGAGTTAAGACGAGACGGAAGAAAAAATTCGTGACACTTGGCAAACGCAAAACAGCACGATCACTGCCTCGAGTATACACACGGAACCGTTAGACGAGAAGGCCTCCGCGAGATTGGAGGGCTCCCGAGATTTCGATCGGAAGAATCATTTATGTGTATATATATATATAAATAATTGCACCGCGAACATCATTCTATTCGACTTTCATTCGATACTTGCGAACTACGCCCCTCGAGGCTTCAATCAAATCGAGTGAAACCGAGTTCGTAGATTCGTCAAAGATAATTTTCCAAAATTGATTACACTTTTTTTTTCTTCAAAACCTCCTTTTTCGTAATAATCTCTTTTTCCAAAATCTCGTTTTTTCTTAAAAACTCTAAAGTTAAATAAATTGTGTGCAAAAAACAACGCAATTTTTTAGTTTAAAAATCCGTTCAAGTCCATGCTTGAATCTTAAAGTGTATTCACTACGGAGTGGTGCAATTTAAGCGTTAATTAACATCGGAGAAGGAACGTTTCTGTATTCAATTCCTTCGTTGCATAATTGATATACGTAAAATGAGAAATTATTAAGGGGTTACCTCCACTTGCGATTTTGAAAAAATCGATTTTTTTTATTGCATTTTTTTGAAGTATAAGTATCTGAGAATATGTACTGAAAATTTCAAGTCGATCCGAACAAAATTGACTGAGATATGAGCGTTGAAAGAGAAGAAACCGTTGTGTAAACGACCGGAAATTGAAACTTTAAACGCGTTTTTCTGAAAATGACATTTCTGAAGTCGGTGACCAAGATTGCTCGAACACTAATGAACCGATCTTCTTGAAATTTTGCAGGCTTATTTAATACATAAAAATTTAGTCTTTAATCGTTCAATTTTTTTTTTCGAAAAAAAATGGCCGTTTTAGAGCCAAAAAACGGCCGTTTTTTTTTCGTTAAAATCGAACTATTAACTCTGACTGTCCGCCATTTTGTGAAAAATGAATATTTTTTAAAATCTTTCGATTAAAGACTAGTTTATACTTATATTTGACTAAATCCATCCGCATTTGTTTTTCAGATGATCCACTTCGCCGCAACGTTGGTCACCGCAAACCGTGTATATAAAAACATTATTTCATTGACGGCCATTTGCCACTGAACAATGTAATATTTTTCAATAAAAAAATTACTGAAAGTTCTTCAAGATGTGTTCTTTAAGATGGTATATTGATCGATTAAAAAAGTTTTGTAGTTTTCTTTTAAAAAATTCATGAAGAAGGCCTTTTTTTGCGCTACAAGTGGGCGTAACGCCTTAATAAATTGTTGGATTTTGGGTTCGCCTGAATTGTTCGCATCGAAAGTAGTGCATAAAATTGCCTTGCTTCGATGATTATTCCTTGAGAGAATAAAAAATATGACTTGCCCATTGTAAGAGTTTGTGTTTCCCGGTTCCGGTCGAATCGGGCGTCGCTTATAAATTCTCGAATATGAAATATGTATGACGGGTGAATTTTGTTGCGGCAGGTGCTGATATACTCAACGTGTTTCGAACTGAATTTCTTGCCCTCGAATTTTATAGCCACTGGAGGTAATACGGGGAACCGATAGGGTTGAACGTTCGCGTCGAATTTTTTATTTGCCGAAGACAAGGAATTATTTCTCGAGCGCGCGTAAGAGCGAGTAGCCCAAGTCTTGTTAACGCCGTCAAATTCAACAGCAACGAACGCGAAAAAAAAACTGGATGCATCAAATTTCGAAATCGGCATATTAACGAAAAATGATTACTCGACGGCCAAATGATTCATGACGAATAATATATTTTGAAACGAATCAAGTGCATACTCGACTTTACAGTCGCCAAGAAATGCAGTGTTCAACATTTCACCTTTTTTAAAAATCTCTTCGACGAAAAATAATATTTTTCAGATTGTTTCATTCGATAGCTTGCTTGGGTTGTATATTAATTTCAATTTAATTTAAAAATAATGTATATTAATGTATATGTAATTAAAAATTAATGCAAGGGCTATATGCTTAATACAGATTTAAATTAACATAAATATAAATTGTGACAATGACTGTATATTAATGTAAATTTGATTTAAAAAATCATGTATATTGATGAAAACTGCGCATTAATGTAAATTTTCCGTGCGTTGATAGAGATTCTCAAACAACATAAAGAAGCAAGCGAGATATGCAAATAATTGTTCCACCAACTGTGTGCGGTAAAACGAAAAAATCGTTAAAATAATTAGAAAATAGTCGATTGGACGGCGAACAGAGGTACGACAAGAAATTGTTCAACCAAGTGCGTACTCATTGAATGATGCATTAATCACGGAACAGGCTAAACGTGACGTGCCTGTTTTTCGCTCTACCGTAGAATTTCATTTCCGCGCTCAAATTTAGCATGAATTTTTTTGCCCCTGAGAGGGTTTCGCTATCTCCGGTATTCTGTATTTTACGTAAGGTGGCTGCGGAACATCTGGTCAGTTATAATAATCTCGTGAAAGTCGTGCAGCAGTCTCTATTGCTCTCTCGTTCTCTCTTTCTTGTCATGGGACAAGCGGCAACAGCCAACGCTCAGTTAATCTCGTTCGCTCGGTTTAATATTCCACAATTCCATTCTACGTGTATATCGCGCGAGGTTCAGGTATATAACAGAGTGCAAGCTCCGTGTAACACGGTGACTGCTCGCCAGAATTGCTCGACTATGCTCCGGTAACTGTCGTTTTTTTTTTTTCAGCATCCGCGAATTGCCGTGCCCAGCCGCAAGGCCCAACGTGCAACGACCATAAGAGACCTAGATCGGTTCGTTCACGAATTACGTTCTCCAATCGTGTCACATATTTACGCCCGTACGAATCGTATATACGAAGTATTTGAAAGATTTGTCCTAAAAAGAATAAATTCAAAAAGGAGGGTCGCAAGGACCGATTGTGTTCCTCGACCATAATAGAACTCGTTTTTGAACATACCTACTCAGGAGACCGTCCGTCAAAAACGTTCGTCAGACCAAATGAAATTGTATTCAAACGGCGGATGTGGAAATAGAAAGTAAAATTGTCAGAATATAAACACGAAACATTTTCAAGAATAAAAACGGCAGCCCGGAAAACGTCAATTTGAGCACTTTGGGCTTCCGTCGCTGATCTGCCGATTTTGTTTCTCCACGGAGGGATAATGTAGCAAAAAGTCGTGGAGAACTTCCGTGCCCCTGGGGATGAAAAAATAGGCTCGAATCCCCGTACTTTCTACTGACGATAAAATTAGACGAAAGTAATCGTATAGCGCGGGCTACATGGCAGAATCGTCTCACCTTGATCTTCTAATCCGATCTACCGTACATAATATATATGTATAGATTTATCACAGTTCACTTCGCGACTCGATTGTCGAGGCAAATATTCACGGCACTGCGAATACTCGAACTGTCTGATTCGATCGGCACTCGAAGTATCTTCGACAAGAGTCGAAAAAAGCTTACGACGAACTTGATATTATTATTTTCAGGTCCTCGCTTCTGTATGTACTCTTTGTTCTTCTTTTCGTTTCGATCAGTACCAACGACTTGGGCGGTGAATTTACGAAAAAAAAAAGAAGAAATAAATGATAAGGAAGAAAGTCGACGCGCGGTCGAATCAAATGGCGAAAAGCATTTTCGCCGTAAACTTTAAGCACGAGGGTGTATACGCCTTGACGGTCGGTTGCAGAGTGTCGAAGACAAATGAAACCCGGTCGAATGGGCCGTGTCAAAAAACGGGGCAGCGATGAGGGAGTCACGAGGGAAAAGTTTTTTAAAAGCGGGAAAAATAGAAGAGAGAGAGAGAGAGAGTGAGCGAAAAGAAATAAGCAAGCAGGGTAGGGAGCGTGCCGACAACCCGGTATTTTCCCTTTCGCTCGTGTCCGACTTGCCCCACCCCTCGACGGTCTTCCCACCTTCGCGCACTATTCCGGGCCCGGCGGCCCCCAGAGCTTGAGCCGCTAAGGGTGGGGATAACGTCCACGCGCTTACGCGGCGCTACACGGCGCGACAACGCGCCAGCTATTACACCGGTTTAAAGTCCGCTTCGGACGCTCACTCGATCGAGACGGAACTTACTCTCTATTTCGTGCAGCGCACGACAGATTTGTCCCGTGTTCACGATATACATTTGTGGGTACGTACCGAGGCAATTGAATGCGTGCGGTGGACCAACCGTGTTTTAAGTAGAGACCATAGGGTGATGCCCTGCTAATTTCTTATGCAACCCCTACTTCGCATGAGATTCATCTTAGGGTCCCCGAACCATCAAAGCCTCTCCCCTTCGGCCTGCATTCACGTTACTGCTTGCTTTGAAAAAGTGAAAAAATTAAAAAAAAATACACTCTTACTGAGTACTTCCAAGTGGCATTAGGAAACAAACGATTTTGAATGTGGCAAAGTTCCACCTGCCATGATTCCGAGGTTTATAATTTATGGCACATTATATTTATATATATATATATATATATATATATATATATATATATATATATATATATATATATATATATATATATATATATAGAAACACCTTATTTGCAAATACCTTTCCAAGGAACTGTTTACTTGTGAGGAAAAAATGAAGACCCAAAGAAAAGCGCATCTTTGCCATTATCATACTGAGAAAAAAAAACGAATTGAATGAAAAAAAAAAACAATGGTTGACCCAAATAAATATCTGAACACAAAGGGCCACCGATATATGACATTGTTACAATACTTTAAAATATTGGGAAGTGTGATTTATTTTAATAACATATTATTTTATTTGAAAATCTATTCTGTGCTCTCAATATCTCCATTATCCTTAAAATAAAATGTTAAGCTATTGAAATAATTCTATATACAATTTGTAGATGTATGTATGAAATAATTAAGCGATTGCTACAATATTCTCTATTTCGTACAAAAATATGATCAATAGAATGAATTATTTCTTTACTACAACGAAACGAATGTGCCATTGGACGTAACATTTTCGTTCTCCGTACAATATTAAAAGTAGTTGCATGAGATAGAGACAAGTGTATATCATAATAGAAAAATTAACAATATCGATTCGAAATAATGGTATTTTTTAGCCACAACGTACAGGTGTCATCTGTAGCGACGCATTTACTCTCTAGGAGAAAAAAATATAATATTTGATTAAATAAATGTTCATTGCAATATTCTTTATATATTTGTGGGATTCGAGAAGTAATGTTTTTAATATGATTCTATGTGCACTTGCAAATATTTCTTCATTGTTGGTTCAAATTAAAGTATACTCACGAGAATTGGTGAAAATATTCAAAACAAGTTAACATGTAGTGCTTTGGAAGAGGATAGGATTGTAACAATAAAATGTTTGATCGAATTCGTTTTATTTAAAAATTGAAAGTTTTTCAATTTTTTAAAAATCTTATTAAAAAGTGAGCATCAGAACAATCATCAGATATTCAACTGATAAGAACAGATACTACACTTCGATCTTAGCCATAGGTAGAGTTTCTCCGGCGCTTACGTAGATTTTTGGTTCGCGCTACGCTTACGAGAAATGAGCGCGCGGGCGGCTTCTAGCGGTTACTCCGAAAACTACGGGTTTCCTCGCAGCGATAATTTCGATGGCGCTCGGCCGTTATAAATGATTTGGGTGCATTTTTTCAACCAAAGAAAAAAAAAGTATTGAATTGATTGCTGTAATGTATTCAGTTCAATTATACACGTGTCATATTATGCTATTATGCTATTAATAGCATACTCTTTTGAATCAAATATATAATTTTAATGAAAATAGATTATTTTAGTCAGATTTTTAATCAAAACAAGTACATATAGTTTTCAGTTAACGCGAGTGTACAAAAAAATTAAATAAAAATCACCACGATTTAATCGCTTTGTGTATGCGCAAGAATCAAATTTTATTTTCCCTTAATATTTTAACCAATTCAGATATTTGCTTAATATTTTTTAATCGAAATAAAATACTACTATTTTACCGAATAATGTACTTGAAAATCAATATCGGATATGGTGTAGAAGAGAAAATAATATATTTACTCAATCGAAATTTTATCTGAATCAAACGAGCGAAATTCAATTTTTCTTGTGTACTCGAATAAACAATATTCATGTTATGAATTAAAACGCTTTTTTTGTTCGCTGCAGAAAATGCATTCAAAACTATATCATTTGTCCGCGATATTTTTTTATATATATTCAATAATATACTGTTGTCGGTTAACACAATATCTTGTGAATGGAAAAAACTTTTAATTTTATCATGTCATTAAAGTCAGTAGCCTTTTGTTTGGACCAATAAATTTGATTATTTACACAAACAATTTTACAATTGAATCAACAAAATTTAATTCAATAACACCAATGATATTGGATCAATCATTTTTGTTTCTCAGTGCATTATTTTAAAAACCGACAAATAGAAAGAGCCTTCCCGTACGCTTTGAAAGTGCCCAAATGACATGGTGAACGTCAATTCTTATAATCGGCCGGAAACTATCGATACACTCGAGTTGCTGACCCGTACTCCGGCCCGACACTTGTTTTCGTTCGTAAAGAAGAAATTGCTAGATCCGTCCAGTCGATGGACTCAAGTTCCGAGTAATTTAACAATATGATGATAGACCAAATGTCGGTCAAAGGAGCGATGAAAACGACATCCACGGACATAAGTGTGCCATCACGGTTGACACTTGACGTATCTAAGTATACGGTCGATATTCTTGAGAAGGGAACGGAAGGAAAGAGGAGGATACGCCTTCACGGATTATAGGCACGCTGGAAAAAAAGTTAATTTAGAAGTTGCTTCCCAGGAGGGATTAAAACAAATGTACGATTTTTGGCGCGATATCGAAAATAAAAAGGACTGAATTTCACTGCATCCCAACAATGAAAACTTTCAATGCCTGCACAGATGAAATGACACCAATGTAATTGCAAGACCTCCATAGGAGATCATATCCTAAGAACGTTCCTCATGAATTCACTTTCAAAGTCACACATTTCTTGTATGCAATACCTATTCTCATGATTATCGCACAATCGCTTTCCATTAATTTCACTATACGCATACAGGCTTGGGAAGTCGAAGAGGCGAATAATAGCGGTCGCGTCCTGATAAACAATAATCGTAAAAAAAAATCGAAGCGACGTTGTTTCGATCCTACGGGAAATGCAATCTAATTTCTCCGATGACGGCGGATTGTCGATAATTATCTGTACGCCATCGACCCAGATAAGTCACGAGATCTATAGCATAGAGATTCATTTTTAATTCGAAGTACCGATCGGGTTACCTAGTTTAAAGACATCAATTTTCGTTGCGTTTAAACGAAAAGTTGTGATATGGTGACATTCTAGTGGATATTTTTACCCCCTGAACACGAATTCGCCATTAGATTCGCCCTAAACCCTTTATTTCTATGAGAAATTCTGGCAAACCTATGGGGAAACGTTTTTCGCGTTTTCCCAGTTAAATATTCAGTTTTCGGCAAAAACTCAATGATATTCGTAATCGGCAGAAAATTTCCGTGTAGATAAACCCTTAAAAACATTTAAAAGTCGATCAAAAAATGTCCGGCCCTTTTGGCCACATTTTCAGAATCGCCAAAAGTTCGAAATTTCAAACACTTGTAGCATCGATTCTATTTGAGGAACGGAGATTTATCGGTAGGGTTTCAGAAAGGATTTTGGCAGACTTAGATAATGCCGTCAGATTCACCTCGATATGTCAATTACTTTTTCCAGAAAGTGGACTTGGAAAATGGCCGAAAAATGGCCGAAAAAGCGGCGTATGGAAAAATTCGCAAAAACCGATTATGCGACTTTGAAATTCTGGAAAAAATCGAAAAAATGAACGGAGCTCAATGAACCGACCGAAATTTTCTAGAGAAAATGGTGACTAAGGGCACAGAGCACAGAGTGAAGTTTCAAATCATTCCCACAGAAAAAAAAATGCTTGCTGATTCAGTGAACGAGTCGGATAAGTAAACGCGTATTTCTTATTATTTTTAAAAATCGACCCTTGAAGGGGTAAAAAGGGAGTATAAAATCGATTGGTAGATTTCAAGAGAATCCAAAGAAAAAAAATGTCTCCAATATAAACTTTCATCCCCTATTTCGCCCTCTCAATGGTTTATTTTCACAAAACGATGAAACACACATTCAACCATTTCTAATAGAGTGTCCAAACACAAAGTTTCACGTCTCTAAGTTCAGAGGTTTCGAATTTCCATACAACAATTATTCAGGCTTTCACCGCCTCAGGGGATGAATTTCCAAAAATCCGTTCTTAGTAGGTGCTTACATCACAAAAGAAACCTGCTGTCCAAATTGCATGTTCCTAGTTCAGTAGTTCCGAATAACTTACCGATTGTTTTTCATAACAACGAGATCCTTTCGCTTATGTCCACTCAACACGAACATTAAAGGAGCAGAAAAAATTCAATTTTCTTTCAGTGATTTTTGAAATGTCTCAACTTCGTGAAAAATGGTCGTATCGGGGGCAAAAAGCATTTTGAAACTTGAAATCTCTGCTTTAAAAGTTTCGCGTAGAATATTTTTTTGAACACCACGCTCGGCGCTGTCATAAGAAATAACGCCAGTCAAAAATTTTCGGATTTTTGTAAATCGTCCATCCGGCCAAAAAAATATCCTGGCTGAATCATAGCTGGGCTCATTTAGCGTGATTTTTTAGCTTCAATTGGGTATTTTTTGCTTCCGATTGAATGAAAATTCGGCTTTTTTCTTCAATCATCGATATCTCATGAACTAATGATCGTACAGCGAACGAGAGGTAGGTTTCGGGAGCTTGAATAAATCTTCTATAAGGTCTTTTTAGTATTCAAGAGGAATTTTTGTCAAACTCAATATTGATTTGAAAAAACATAAAAAAATAACTTTTTCTGCCGTTTTGGAAAATCCACTACAACTTTGCAAATATTGCGAAAATTACCGATATTTCCAGTTTTTTTAGAGCTCAATACATGCCCAAAGAACCTGTCATTTTTTTAATCGATCGGTTAAACCGTTTGTTTACCCGTATCGTCAAAGTTTAATTAAAAATGTAAGGAGCACTTTTATTGCTCCATAAACGTCAATTAATGATAATTAATAAGAAAAAAAATCGTTATTCTTCTCACAATTTTGCATAAATAACTCATCAAACCGGCAGAAAAGAAAAATAATTTGAAAAAAATCCGTTATTTTTATTACAATTTCTTATTAACTATTTATCAATTGTGAAAAAAATTCAAAACTTTGAAAAAAAAAATTCACTCCAAAATGTGTCGTAAATTTCATGAAACCATTATCTGTTTAGTGTTGCGATTTTTTGTTTGCATGCCATAATTTATCGAGTTAAAATTAATTGCATTGAATTAAGTTGATACCCCGAATCTTCATACACCTAATCGCTATACGATTTTTCAATCACTCTTGCGAAACCTCTCAAGCATTTAAAATAAACCGTTTTTTTAACTATCAAATTTCATCAAATAAAACAGTTTTTTTTTTTCAAAACAATAACGAAAAATAACGAATTTCCTTTTTTCATCTGTCATCATCAAAAAACGGTTTAACCGTTCGATTAAAAAAACGAGTTTAACCGATCGATTAAAAAATTTACAGGGTCTTCGGGCATGTATATAAAAAACCTGGAAACATTGGTCATTTTCGCAATATCTGCAAATTTGTGGAGGATTTTCCAAAACGGTAGAAAGACTAATTTCTTGTACTTTTTCAAATCAATATTGGGCTTTAAGGAAATCCTTCAAAATACCAAAAGGCACTCATAGAGGATTCATTCAAGTTGCCGAAACCCACCTTCCGTTCGCTGTACGATCATTAATTCATGAGATATCGATGGCAAAGAAAAGAGCTGACTTTTCATTCAATCGGCGGTATTTCAGCGACAAATGGTCGTACAGAGAGAAAAAAATACCAAATTAAAGCTAAATAATCAGGCTGAAAGACCCCAGCATTGATTCAACCAGGAACATTTTTTTGGGCCTAGGGACGATTTTGAAGAAAAAAAAATCGAAAGTTGTTTACTCGCGCCATTTCTTATGACAGCGCCAAGCGTGATGCTCAAAAAAAATTCTCCGGGAGATTCAGATATTTCAAGCTTCCAAATTCTTTTTTTCCCAATACGACCATTTTTCACGAAGTTACGACCTTTCAAAAATCACTGAGAAAATTTCGAAATTATTCTGCTCCTTTAATTTTTTTGCTGAGTGTAAATGAGAAGAAAAGGACTACAGCGTATTTGGTTGTTTACTCGCAATATACTCCGTGTCTAGGGGCAAACATTAGGAATTTTATCGACCGAACGTGTGACGAGTTACCTCCAGAGTATACCAACTGAGCGGCCGTCGGTGTCTGAGAAATACGCTGTCTTACCGATTCCAAGTGTTTTTCGAGACACTACTATTTCGGCCAAAAGGTACTACACCTCCCGCACTGTTAAAGGACCGCTGGCATCGTCTACTTATTCGTTTGCTCGAAAAGTAATCCGTCGCAAGTGTGATACCTCGCAAATTCACAAGAGAATCTACGTAACATATGACTGCGAGAGAGATAGCTACAATTTTGGGCCAGAAATTGCTCAGGGATTAATAATATTTACGACAAAAGAGATCCTCAAGCCTGCATCAGTGAGCTGTACATCGGTGACGATTAATCGATCGGTCGCAAGTCGTAAGGATCGATGAATCGAATACGAAAAAAAAGTACCGTGCGTCGGGACCTCGGTCTTATGTACATGCAGGTTTGGAAACTCCTCGGGTGGGGAGTGACTCAGATAATGAGGCAAACAGGCAGTTCTCGCGTCTACCATCCGAAGCGCTAGTAGGTAGAAGTTAGCCAATCAAACGCAGGTCCGAACAGCTGTGCAAAGGCGCAGATTTTTCGACATAAACATAGTCTGTTCGGTTTAGCTACACTCTCTCCAATGTCAATAGATACAGTAATAGAAAGAGCTCAGAAGGCGTAAGAAGTGTAGAAAAGTGTAGCCAAAACGAACAGACCCAATATTTGTAAGAGCGATATAAATGGAAAATGATTGAGTATTTTTTCACTCCTCAACCCCCGGGCAGAATGAGCATCATTATTTCAGTAGACAATTATTTCTCGTATGTTCGAACTTCTGTAATATTTTTCTTTGGTCTTTCGCCATTTGAGTAGATAGTGTATGAACAAATTTGTGCGGTCTAAATTTATGTTCCTTATAATTTATGTTTATTGTTAGTATATTGCATTGCTTGTTTCTTTCTACAACTTTTATTTTTGCTTTTTTAACAATGTTAAGAAGAACCTGAAAATAAATATAATGGAAGAGGAATAAAAATAAGAAATATGAACGCATTGTGTATATTTAAAAGGCACCGTTTTATAATTTAA
Source organism: Ophion obscuratus (assembly GCA_964007375.1). Classification (NCBI taxonomy): domain Eukaryota; kingdom Metazoa; phylum Arthropoda; class Insecta; order Hymenoptera; family Ichneumonidae; genus Ophion; species Ophion obscuratus. The sequence goes on along the minus strand of OZ023313.1, from coordinate 926,044 downwards.
GGTTTTTATTGATTTACCAGTTTGGCGAGTTTGTTTACAAAACATTGTTTTTGTCGTTTTTTGTTTTGTTGATATGCGAACTGGCACTATGCGGTTCTACCGGAGCGTTTCAGGTAGTTTAGATTTCTAGAAACATTGTGAACACGTGTACTGGCTGTCAAGAAGTTATTTTTCCATTGCTGTATATCTGTATCTACAAGATTACTTCTACTTGACAGCCCTTCCAGTGGATAAATGAGGTACTACGTTTTTGCCTCACTGACGGTGACACTTTCCACCATGCAAAAACGCCGGATTTTCCAGACCTCTATGTAAGACTATGCTCAGATAATGAAGCAAAGTGGTAATTCTCGTTTCCGCCACCAGAAGCGCCGCTACCTTGGGGTGAGCCAATAGGACCAGGTCCGAACAGCTGTGTAATGCAGATCTTTCGGAATAAAGAATATTTACAAGAGCAATATGATTGAATTCTTTTTTTAATACTGATCCTACAGCGAGTAAGAAAGTTTGTGGTTTGAAAAAATCCTCGAGCTTGTTCATTATGAGATCTGTAAACATCAAGTGGAAGCAAAAGAGTTTTGAGACAGTAAAATATAATATATCCACTGCAAATGTGTTGCGATTTATTGCGATTCTTCGTCGTGCGGAACATTAAACACTGAAAACCTTGAACTATCGTTGTTAAAACGTTTCCGACAGTTCGGTACGATGCACGCTTTTGGCATTTTCCGAACTAAATATACTGTTTACCTTCTTCCGACACTTACAACGAACCACGGAAACACGATTCAAAGGCGTTGAGGAAGTCATCTATTGCTGTATATATCCATACTGCAGGACCCCTACATGACGGCACTCCTAGTGGATGGACGAGGAACTAAGTTTGTGCCTCACCAACGGTGACATTCCCCACCACTCGAAAACGCCGGAGTTTCCGGACCTGCATGTAATACCGTGGCAGAGACGGACGAAAAAGTCTGCAAAATGGATTACTTTCGGCTTATCTCGGCTTGTTCCGGCTTACTCCAGCTGAGCCCAATCGGGTTTGTACGATGTGCGAACGTGGTCAGCGAGCTGTCAAGTTTAAAAAATATTTCGTCACATGATACGTTTCAGTCGAGCGATCTTGATACTGCTGGTCGCGATAACGAATCATGAGATCATGAGATAATTCATTTTTTCCTTAATGCGTTTTCCCAAGCGTTTTCTCAAATGTATCGTAAACTTAACCTCTCCGAACGTGACTAAACACAATAATACTTTCATTATCTGACAGTAGCTCATGCCTTAAATCGAATTCTTTACTAGCTCGGTATTATTGCACTTAAATTTCAACGATCACTCGTGATTCCTCGACAATTATTTCATCATTTGAACTACATCGTCAAAATATTCAAGGAATCGTTTATGGTTCCAAGATGCTTCTCACATCTTAACGTATGTATCCTTTTCATCAATGACAATCATAAGAATGAATTCATCATTCTTATGATTTTGATTTTCATCAAAAGCATAAGAATGCTTATCGTGTATTTACCATTCTTCAAGTATTTCTCTATCGAGTCAACTGAGACAGGTGCGAACAATTTTATCCTGTATGAAATTTCTTAGCAGCAATTCCGCTCTCCCGACGGGTGTAATTCTCGTGCCTTTAGGAGCATTTGTTATGCTCATCCATCATGCCTAACACACGCTCGAGAGACCAACCGGACAAATTTCGGAGTTGCGAGATCCTTGTGGAAAATTTGAATTCGCCAGATTCAGAATTCGACGACAGTCTTGGTGTGCCAGACTCGTTGGAAATTACAATAGACGAGAACGGCGATGCTGTTGGAATCCTCAATGACAATGACCAAAGAGAAATCAGTCTCAACGAAAAAGGTACTTTTATTTTTGGTGTTCTAGGGTAGGCGATTAACTAGCTCAATTCGTTTTATCCGATAAATATTCATGATACGAGTGGGTGGTACAAAAAATTGTATCGAAATGCTAAATAGTGTCAAAGTTTGCATCGTTCGAATGCAGCGGAGATTTTTTTATTGGCTTTACTTCTTTCCTTTGATTATTCTCAATCTTTTTTTGACAATTGAAATAGTAGATCTCCGATGGTCATCCGAAAAAAGGCTTCAAGTGTGATTTGTAATCCAGATAAAACGAAAAAATGTTTATTGGATTCCAACGACAGAAACTTGAATAGCGCATCTTTATATGCGTATATTTTGGCCCAAACAAATCTGAACACGCTTTTACATTCTATGCTTTGCGATACAGAACACCCTAGAGTCATACCGTTCACTGCGATCCATGCGCCAGCTGTGAAATTCAGCAGCCGAAGTGATGAAATATTCATTCCCGGCGAAGAGATACAAGTGAGAATAATCGACATCGAGCGTAGCATCACAACTCACCCGTTGAATCCCAATTTGTACACTATAGAATTGAAGCACGGCTCTTTTATCTGGCACATCAAAAAAAGATACAAACACATACAAAATCTGCATAACCAATTGAAAATATTTCGCACAAGTCTGAACATACCATTCCCAACAAAGAGTCACAGGGAACATAGAAACAGCTTGAAGAATCTCGAGGATCACCAAATGAAGCGTAGGAACAAAGGTGCTTTGCCCAGGTAAGCCGGAGTGATGAATTTTGTTTGCCTGATCAGGATTGTCCGTATGTCCAGAGTATTGAGGCTTTTGTTGGCTCTTTAGATTTCCAAACAGGCCCGATGGGCTAGTGTCGTCCGAACACTTGCCCGACCGAATGAGGCTCCTCGAGGATTACCTGGGCAACTTGTTAAAAGTTGAGATCTACAAGCGTCATCCCGAAACGGTAAACACATTGTTACTATCACTATCACAGTCGATGGCAAACGATTTTCACCCTAGCAGGGCCAACGAACCGTTGGTGAACTTTTCATTCAGCTATTGCACATTTCACATTGCATTCATTGCTGTATTGAACTGATTGCAGATAAGTTTCATGGAACTGTCGCACTTGTCGTTCGTCCAAGATCTCGGTGGAAAGGGAAAGGAGGGTCTGGTGCTGAAACGAACCGGCTCGGGCGCTAAAGCCGCCTGTAATTTGTGTGGCATCGGCTATTCCCGTTGTAATTACTTCTGCCCGTCACTCTGTGGTTCCTGGCATTCGAGACATCTAATCGTCAAGGATACATTTGTCACGTACATCGGTCCAAAGGACGGTACCATCAAGACCGTTATACTGATGGACAACGGTTTCGAGGTCAGCTCGGGAATGTACTCGACGGGATTGAGAAACGGCTTGCAGATCTTGAATTTAAGCAGGCACATCGTAATCAAATGTTGGACGCGAAGAAAGGCCAAAGAGTGGCTCGAATTCATTCAGAACGTCGCCAATAACGAAGGAAAAGAATTCATCCGTGAGAATCCTCACAAGTCGTTCGCCCCCTACAGATCTCTTACACCAGCTACTTGGTACGTCGATGGCTGTGATTACATGGCCGCGGTCGCCGATGCCCTCGAGAATGCTACAGAAGAAATTTTCATAGCCGATTGGTGGCTCTCGCCCGAGATTTACATGAAACGGCCAGTTGTTCACGGTGATTACTGGCGACTCGACAAAATACTTCAGAGAAAAGCGGTGAGAATTTTCTTACGTTCCTACTGAGTTGCAATCAATCCTCGCAATAATTATTCCTCTCCTCGTTATTTTTTGTGTGACTCAATGCCATTTGTGAGCGTTCACTTAATATCGAGGCATTAAAAATCAGTAATAAGTATTACCAGTACCAAGACTGAGGAACTGTCAGGCTCGGAAAGTACGTGCGACGGTGAAGAAAATTTTTAGCTAAAAGCGCGATCAAATTCACTTTGACTAAACTCAACATTGCCGTCATAACTGTACCCTTTTTCTTATCGCTTACAATTAGTAATGCCAGTTAACATCAAAGTGAACAATGACTGAGCATGCATTCTTAGAGCGGCGTAATATCCTTCATCCTTTGTACACCTTCATTTTTAATCTTTCAACGAATTTTCCCCGTTCGTGTGTCATTTAAAAATAATACGAAATAATTTTTGCAATCGTGGATTTTATGGAATCAACTTGGATTGAATGGGTAAGACAAAGACTTCGAAAAGCACTTTTTCACAGTCAGGAGTTTTAGAACATGTGACATATCGTCTTCTTTGCTCTTTTGGCTTCCCTAGCTAGAAGGAGTCAAGGTATTCGTAATGATTTACAAAGAGGTGGAACTCGCACTGGGCATCAACAGTTTCTACAGCAAGCAGAAGCTCCTTCAAGGTTGTTCGGAAAATATAAAAGTATTTCGTCATCCGGATCACGCGAGAGTCGGCGTATTATTGTGGGCGCATCACGAGAAAATTGTTGTCGTGGATCAGTCGGTCGCGTTTCTCGGCGGGATCGATCTTTGCTATGGTCGTTGGGACAACAGCGAGCATCGATTGATCGATCTGGGTAACTGTCCATTCTGCAAGATATTATGCATCGTTGGAACGCAATGAAATCCATTTTTTCCCCAACCGTCCTATTTTTTCTTCATTAGAGAATAACTTGGATAATCATAAAAATAAAACAATGAAGAAAAAGTTTCGTTGCATTCCAACGGTATAAATTTCAACGGCCATCTTGGAACGTCCTTAAAGTCACGAACTGTTTATACATTGTTCAGAAATGAAAAGTTATTTTTTGCGTTTTTTTCTTTCAATATCCATATAACAAGAGCAGATAAAATCTCCTTTGATTTATGACAAACGAGCAGTTTCTTATGCAACCCGTTGTTTACCGTGTTTATAACTAAAAATATCATCCGTGAAAACTTGCTCAAAACTCATAAACTTTAATATTTTGTAAATTTATAATCCGTGTAATTTTCGACAGGATCCGCTCATCATTCCAGTATCTACGTGCCGTCCAAAGAGAAAATAACAACTAGCAGTACCAAAAGAACTACGAATTTCAATGGCGACAAACATGTTTTACGATCGTTGGCTATTTCTACCAACACAATTGTATTGGCAACTACAAAATTTTTGCCAATACCGTGAGTATCAGTGTATACTCGAGTGTTGAGTTGTCTATCAATCAACAGGGTCATTGCAACCAATCATTCCTGCATTATACGTCAGCTACAGTTTCAAGGGAAAATCGATATGCCGTAAAGCGCGGAGTTTAAGAAGGGTCGAGCGTTTAGCCGATGAATGTTGAGAAATAGCGATTTTTTTTAGACTCAGATATGTTCAATAAACGTTCAACCGCGTAGTCAATCGTTAACAAATAGCGGTAAAATAATAACGCAATCAAACGCTCTTAACCGGAAATTTAAGGCTTCGTCTACATTTTACGCCACTCTGGCTGATTCTATATCTAGGTCGTATATTTGAAAATTTTGAATTGCCAAAGTGCAGTGGAACTTACGGAAAGGCCAAAGTTAAAATTATTGGCGTCTTCGTCTAGGAAAAGACAATGTTCTTTAACATTCATTACTCGGCGGCTCGAGACTCTTTAAAAGAAGTGCCCCGTTAAAAATATGCATATCTGGTGAATGATATTTTTACATGCTTTTGAATGCTGAGACTAGTTAACGGCAACTGATTTTTCCTCTGCATGTATTACGCTTTTTCGTAGGGTGTGAGATAAGAAAAGGTAGATGGAAAATAGTAAGCACTGTTCAGTATGACATTAATCGAGAATAAACGTTATCGTAAATTAATCGGGAATACGCGTCGCGACTAAATCGAATCCAACTTGAACGCAGCCCTATGCTGGACAAGAAGCTGCCCGCCACATCGGTACCGACATTATTGTCCGTCAGAGCTCTACCGACGGAAACCGACGAGACCGTAAAATGCGATACCCCGGAATTTCAGCGCAAAAACTTATTCGGTATCGCAAAAGATACGGTCGACAAAGTCAAGTACAACGTTAAGATGAAGCGCAAAGAATGGATAAACATGGTTTACTATCCGAACGAACTTGAGAAGGAAGAGGAGAACGTGGACGAGGTCGACGAGTAAGTGCCCTCCCCTCCCGCACATATTTCTCCACCACATTAGGTAATCATCGTTATCACTCAGCAGCGCGTCTGACCAAAATCCTGAAGATTCGCAAGACATCCGAAACGTGAATTTTCGCATCAGCGACTTTTCAACCGCTGGAGCGAAATTATGGTTGGGCAAAGATTACACGAATTTTATCGTCAAGGATTTCCATGACCTCGAACGACCCTATCAGGACTCGGTGGACCGCAGCACGACACCGCGCATGCCCTGGCACGATGTTGGCCTTATGGTACGAAATTTTGCAGCCAGGGATGTTGCGAGACACTTTATACAGCGGTGGAACGCGATCAAGGTACCAAAACTAACAAGACAAATATACTCAATTCGCGCCAGAGACGACCTTTATCGTCGATTTTTTTCTTCTGCTCTATTCGTAATGCTCAAATTTAATGTAGCACAACTAAAAAGTACCCACAATGATAAATATGCATTTCGACAAATAATTTCGCGAATGCGCCGAAATTATCTTTCGATTTTTAGATGGAAAAGGCGAAACTCAACCCTACTTACCCATTTTTACTGCCAAAATCGTACAAAAATTGTGGAGATGGTTCATCGTGGGTCGGCCGCAACACTGGTCACAGTGTCAAGTGTCAGGTGTTGAGATCCGTTAGCTCGTGGTCAGCCGGATTTCTCGAACCAGACACTACGGAACAAAGCATTCACGAGGCTTATATCGATGCGATAAGCAACGCCAAAAGGTGAATAACGATATGAAACTCGTTCCTGATGAGAAATCTCCTGTTACATATGGAAACCGAAAAAAAAAAACTCGCAATTTTCCACAAAAAAGATTTCAAAGAGCGTTGAAACGTGGGCGATTTCAGATTAAGCTAATCAAGCTTGATGATAAATATTTTTCATTTACTAAAAATACTCCTACGAAAGCCCTTGTCGGCTTTGCGATCCCATCCTTGTTACTCCACTATTGTATATGCACGAGGGGCCAAGAAAACGATAAAAAATGTGGGCTGATACAGACGATTGTAGTTTTACTGACTGTTAGTTGTGTTATTTTTGGAGACTCGGTAAAAAAAAAGATCCTTCGTTCACTACCGTCGGTCGTAAATATGTAGTTACTGAAAATGTCTTCTATTGTATCGATACTCTTTTTTTTTTTATTCCGCCAATGGCAATTTCGCAGATTCATCTACATTGAAAATCAATTTTTCATAACCCTCGCTACGATGGAACGCAGCTCGGTGAAAAATCGTATCGGGGATACTCTCTTGAAAAGGATACTACGAGCTCACAGGGAGGGATCGATCTTTCGAGTTTTCGTGGTGATGCCATTGCTCCCTGGCTTCGAAGGTGAAATCGGTGGACCCAGTGGCACTGCCCTTCACGCAATAACGCACTGGAATTACTCGTCCATATCGAGGTAAGCGAACTATTTCGTTTTATCCGCTCAACTTCTCTCTATACTTCATTTTCGCACTGATTAATTTTCCCCTCTATATCCTAATGGTGTTTTATCATCGCGATTACAGGGGCAAAGATGCTATCTTGAATCGACTGATCGAATCCGGAATCAAAGATCCGAGCGAGTACATAACGTTTCACGGCTTGAGAGCTCACTCGTTGCTCAACGGTACGATGGTCACCGAACTTATTTACGTTCACAGTAAATTGATGATCGTCGACGATAATACCGTCATCTGTGGATCCGCAAACATCAACGATAGGAGCATGATTGCGACGAGGGACAGCGAGATCGCAGTAATTATCCACGTGAGTGTGAGATCATTGGGGGATTACGACGGAGCAAAGTTTTGGATTCTCAAAACCCAAACAAATTCAAACAAATATTCCTAAATACGTTCGTACACATTAACACTATGCTTCCCACAAATGGCGCTTATAAATTACCCAAATGTACGCCATTTTACTTTCAATGCCATAATTCCTGTACGAGATTTTCTCAAATTTGTGCTACTTGACAGAATCCGTTGTATAACTTTCCCACATCGACAAAAAGTTACAATCATTTACCTCGACAGGATGAAGAATTCGATAACAGAGCAATCAACGGAACGAGCGTCCGTTGCGGAAAATTTGCCAGTTCGCTGCGAAAGCAACTCTTTCGGGAACACCTTGGTCTCCTGGACTCGGACGACGTGTTACCGATCGATCATATCACGGACGAATCTTTTTACAAAGAAATCTGGTGCGCTAGGAGCAAACAAAATACGGAAATATTTGAACAAGTCTTTCGTTGCATTCCTTCGAACAAGGTGATGAACTTTGCTGCACTGAAGTGTTATCAGAGCGAAATACCTTTGTGCCAGTCTGATCCAGATTTGGCAAAGCAGCAATTGTCAAATGTCAAGGTAAGATGTTTTCTTCGTGGCATGAACAAAATTAAAAATTTTAAAATTTAGCGAACTATCGATTAAATTAAATTGCGATTTTTTAAATGCAGGGCCATCTCGTTGACTTGCCCCTGAGTTTCTTGTCGTACGAGACCTTGACACCGGCCGCTGGAACCGTTGAGGGCATGTTACCTACGTCCCTCTGGACTTAGGACTCAACCATCAGTATTATTCTTTCAGCAATAACGCGTTCGCATATTAACGCCATTTCATTCAGGGATTCTATATATTTATATTTTACCGTTGACAGACGATGTTTTTTTGACAGTTGCGATATTTTGACATTGGTGCGTGCAGTCTCAGTCAAAATTACATCGTATGAAATTTGCCAAAAGCAATGAAGTTTCGCCACTGTGGAGACGCAACGGAAGGAACCGTTACAATTGAAAACGAGGCCGCTTGTAGTAGTGAAACAAATTGTTATCGTTCTTTTAAAATACTTTCCAAGCTCTTGTAGTTATCGGAAATGGAGCGTTGAAATCCAAGTATTTTTTTCTTATTTGTACATATTGAATCATATTTCTGCACGCCATGTTTACTGTTCGAATTTTAAGAATTACCGCGCACGGTCAACAAACTGAAGAAACGATAATAGGATTTCGATTTTTTATTTATAAGCTCCATTTATGTTGGTTTTATGCTGCCGTCAAATCATGTGATCCAGAAGACTACTGAAGATATTAACGCTACTTTATCTGTTCAAATCAAGCCTTCGTCCCTCAAGTTGAGCTTTACTCACCGAGGTCCCTGGGACCCACTCCAAAGAGCTACATCGAGATTTTCGGGTTTTAGTAGATCATCTATTTTTTAAACCCGTACATCTCGAAGTTTCTCAATTCTACTAGATCGTTGAGTATGCAACGTCCTATTTCCAGCGTCTCAACCTTATCTATTTTTTTACAAATGGTTTCAAATATCGCTGGCATAGTAACGTTACACCTTGCTGCTAATTAATACATCATTATAAAGCAGAAGAAAACAACGAACTTAGATATGTCTATTTCGGACTTTGTTACGATAAACAATGTGAGTGTAGTCCGCGGGCCTGCGGGGTGTGAAGCACATACGCAAACAATATGTTACTCCGGGATTTAAGATATACAAGCTGTAGTCATAGCTGAAGCGTAATTGCAATATTTGGTAAAACCTTTTTTGTAACTGACCGAAAGTAACGCAAATGAACAATCTGATAAATTTGTGGTAGTCATTTCGTAGAACAAATAATTCATCATTAAGGTTTAGCACGTGAGATGTTTTTTCTTCTTTTTTTTATTTAACGGTAAACCAGGTATTTTCAGTCTACTTTTAATCCGTCATTATGTTTTGTTATTATTTGTTCAACTATTACATCTACAAGAACGATCGTACTTAAATTTGACTCTGTCCATTCCGTTTGGCAGCAAATCCTTGCTGGATATTTCCAAGTTGCCTAATGTTAATTGTACTGATATTCACTTTTATATCTATACGATTATTGCGTATTTATATATAAAAAATTGTAAACTCTGGCGTTTAGCCTGAGTCATTTTCAATTAAATGTATACAGTTACCATAAAAATCTATTCCGTCTAGGGAATCTGTTGAAAATGTTATTTCAAAGTTTTATACGTGTTCGCTCACGGCTGTACGCTTGCGCTCATATACGAAATTGCAGCTCAAAGAAGACCGCATCACAGCTGCAAAACACGCGTGTTTGATTGTTAAAAAAAAACTCAAATTATACGACTAGTATGATTACGATTGAATAATAATGATTATTTGTACTTGTATGACAATATAGAGAGATTGATAATGCGAATACAATACCAAAGAATATAATTCATTTACCATTTTAGGATTCCTTAAGGAACTAGTTGCGATTCTCACGTTTCACGAATGAAATAACGAGGACGAGTTTCAATTAGACATGACTCGCTGCTCTTGCACTTACGTTCGTTCACTTCACTTATTCTCAATTACCGGTTGAATCACACTCCTCTCCATCTCAACAGAAACATTGTGCGACGTGAATGGACCGCCGTGTTGCGACAATAGACCGTCGTCCATTACGATTTTTGCATAGGGATGTACGATTAGAGCGGAGAATGAAAAACGTCACGGACACATCCAGTTACAACCGCTCTGGGAACGCTACTGATGCGTACAGTGCACCGTAATAGAAGCTAGGAATTAGTGATGACGTTGCACTACCTGATGCTCATCATCGCGCAACTGGTGAGTTCGCGGATCGTCGTCAATTCAGGTAATAGCGCGGGCGTATGAAAAAAAAAGATAATTTCGTTTTCTCGTCAAACTCGATTTCAATAGTAGAACAAAAATTCTGACACAAGAACGACGCAGCAGTATTCCAAGAGACCGCCCACGCGCCCTTTGTATTGTTCGCTTTGATCATTAGTTCTTTTCGAAATTCACCAACGTCTACGAAATTTCATAGTGGACTTTTTCTGAATAATCAAATTCACCTTGTTAAATTTTTCGGTGACTACTCGAGGCAAAGAAAATCATTTGTACAACGGTTTCAATGTCTATATAATAGACATTTTCGAGTCCCTTAAAAGGCACCCAAGAGCCGTTAGTAGATCTGTCGTGTAAAAATAATCGAAATTCAGGATCCTCGAGATGTGTATATGTATATATATCGGAACCTTGCATCACGGGTTTGTAAAGACGTTCTTTTGTTTGTATTGAAATATTTCGCCCGCTATTTTTTCGCCTTTCTAGCCTAATTGTCATATAATATGCACCATAAGATTACTGGAATAAATTTCGCGATTAACGATGTTGTGAATCAAATTTAATCTTCTGAAGATATTGCCGAAAAGACAAAAACTGTATAGACAATCCAGGTTGTATATTTTTCAACCCTTCGTAAATTTGCACTTTTTTTATTCACTTTGAATGATTCTCATAGCCTGTAACTCGGCCAATTGATCACGTAACGCAATGTCCGAGGATACAGAATCGTGCGAAAAACGAGTGTACGTAAAAAAAGACTAAGCTTGGAAACAGCGGGAAATACATACAATAAAAGAGAGAAAAAAATATGCTTCAGGAACGAAAGTGTCGATGTGGCCAGCGGTGTCGATTATCCGAAATCTCCAATCTCGCGGTCACCAAGGATGCCAAAAGCAACGGTAATGTCCGGCAGGCATTCTAGAGCTTGGGGTATTTATTGTACGAGGTTCGATCGCACTTACAACACAATTCCAGGGAGATTAGTTGTTGCAGTGTCAAAAAGGACACGTTTCATTTGAACATTTGTCGCTTCAAGGGACACGATTATAAATCTCTCGTATTTTTTTTCCGTCTCGAACAGGCGCATTTTCCGTCATCACCAAGTGGTCCTGGATCCTCGAGATTTCGTCACAAGTCTCCAGCGAGTCGGCATCTGTCACCCCATCGTTCGATGTCGAAAAATAAAATCATGTTCGACTGGGAAGATGCTAATAATTCCCTTCGAAAGACTCAATCGACGGCACTGACAGCCGGTTAGTTTTCTCTTTCGTTATTATTCAATAGCAAGAAGGAAAATTGCAAAGTATAACGGGCCGGCTGAATGTTTCGTCTCCTGACAGTAATAAATTCTCCATGGTCGAGAAGTTGGACAGTTTCGACGCCGGATCTCAAGATAGGGGATCAAAGTGTCGGGACGAATGACGGCAGGGGGGGAGAAAACGCTAATCCTCGAGTGCCTCGTCGACCGAAACTTTACTGCAGTTTGCAGCTGATTTTGGTCATCCTCAGTTGTACAATTTTGGTGAGGTGACGAGAGTGGTCCATTTTTCCAAACTATCATACTGGGTAACCCATCATAAAACACCCAAAACTCAGTGAAATCGCCTGTATCGACACAGGTTTTCCACAGTTGTCCTGTCTCTCGTGCAAATACGATACAGTAATGTATCAGCAAATCTAATTTAATAAACCTGTATCAGAGTCTCTGAAGAACGGAAAGTAGTCAAGTGTCAATCGTGGGGTAAAAAGTAGAGTATATGGGTTGGTATAGCATAGAAATGACATCGAACAAGTTGTATTTTATATTCTCTCGCAAACTTGGTCTTGGAGGCACCGATATTTTACTCGATGTCTGTGGGTCGCTCATATTAAAAACTCAGCCAATACTACTCCACTATTACTATGTATTTACGTGTGCCTGTTTCAACAGGCCGCAGGCCTGATTCATCTCGGGGTGGCATTCATTCTGACCGTTTACAAAGAGAACGTGCTGATTATCGTCGAATATCGGAATTACGTCTCGTCTGTAATCGCACTGTATATCAACTCAATTATTCTAATTGTTTGGCCGCTGATCGGACTCTGGGTCATTCGCCGAAGATCATGGAAAAAAGTATAAAACAAGCGAAATTGTTCGATCGTCCCGATTTCATTGGCGGAAAGTAATAAACAAATGTTCATTTCTCTCTCGTTGTAGCAGCACCTCGTATGTTCCCTGCACATGGCAGTCTTTACAATTGCCCTCGGTATGTTCCAGAGTACCGTTCAAACCAATATACGAAATAAGACGCGAGAGAGGATGATGGCGAGCATATCGACGCAATTAGAATTGCCAGAAACTACGGGCTCCGTTTGGGATTACATTCAAAAATCGGTAAGGCTCGGGCATCATTTTGACAACCATTTTGCATTGAAAAAAAAAAAACATTCGGAATTCTATACTTATGAACGCTGAATAGCACTATATTTGGCAAATTTAACTCGTTGACGGGCCTGAGATTTTGTATGAAATGCAGGAAAGCGATTTAACTACGTCCTTGTTTTAGGAAAACTCCATGAGGTTAAATGCATTTATCCCCTTGGAATGCATCGAAAATTCTTCTCGCCTTCTTATTTTTATTATTATGCAAAACACACTTTGCGAAATTTATTGTAGATCGCTAAATAAGAATCCTAAAAAATGTTTGCGTTATTTTCGCAGTTAAAATCTGCCAATGGAAATTTGGAAAATTCGGGAAAAAATAATGTTCGTTTCATTCCAATGATGCAAACTTCGACCTCGCAAAACTCGATCAGGCAACTTAATAACCACATATATTTCTATGAACTGTTGAGTGTTTTTAAAACGACGTTTTTGTGCATTTTTGAAGCGTTCATTTTGTAAAAACTTGTTGGATTACCATACACGACACCTGTTGGTATAAAAATATAAAACACACCTAGAGGCACCTACAGCCGAACATGCAGCTACCAAATAATAGTCTACACTGCAACCTTTATTATCTGCATCTGTGGAGGTTTCGATAATAGAGGTCGCAGTGTACCAATAATAACACGAATTCCTCTCCGATTCGTCTTGCGATATTTCACTTCCCAAGTACCAACGTACATCCTTGCAGGTTTTTCGGTATGGATTTCCCACTGTTAGCCCTTTCCTCCTATCACTCGTTACTCGTACTTCGCTAATCTTACCCAACTACAGTTGCGTCCACAGCCGCCTTCGGCAAAACTATACCGCACTTACCGAGGGTACGGGGAATCTGTGGAAAACCCGTACCGGTAAAGACGGCCCCCCATATTCTTCTGATTCCCTGGTGCACAGACGTTTTACCCAAGTACCTAGACCACGGTGTCTCGGAAGTATAGGCCGGCCACTGGTTGATGCGCCAGCCGGTGCACGGCTAAACGGTCATCGCTCCGAATATTGACCATGCGAAACGCTGACCAACTCGAAGTAGCGCCGAAGTCGCTACTTCGAGCTGCCCATAGACCAATGTCAGTTTGTCTTACTATATTAACCTCGAATATTTCAAGGCAGCATTACAATGTTTGAAAACAACATACCAAAATAGACCTAGCATTGTTGGGCACTACAGGTACTAAATTATTATTACTCTGTGAATTATATACGTTTTATCAAAGCTACGACATTATTAGGATAAAACGAAACTATTGCATCCCCAATTATTGCCACACAACAATTAACATACTATTTTTGGCTACGAAACAAAATGAAAGATAAACGTTGATCAGTTCAAGTGTTGCGGGACTCAGGGACATTTGGATTGGTGCGTAAAAACCGATGGACATGACGACAGCACAAAATCGATGAATTTTCTGGGCACGTACATATGTCATTTACCAGTATCATGTTGCAACGAGGACATTGACGAGATAGTGTCCTCGGGAAAGTTTAGCAAGTATGCTCATCGGACTGCCCCATGTTCCGTTTCTCCCACTCTGTGGAACACCCATCGCGCTGGTTGCTTCGGACACGTCGAAAGAGAAATGCAATACGCGGCAAAGTTGTTGAGGATCATATGTTTCGGACCAGCGATCTTTTTCGTAAATAAATGTCTATTTATCTGTTATGTCTCGTACGCTTGCACATGAAGAAATTCACTCATTGCATTTCTTCTTTTCAGGTTGTTTCGTCTGCTGTTGCTGCGATAATTTCTTACTACTTGTGATGCTCGTTACGCTTATCGGTAATATCCTCTGGTCATGCTATCGGACAAATAACAATTGGCATTAACGTATCCTCACTCGCAATATACCTATCCACCAAACGCTAGGTTGTACGCCGTGGAACAACTCGGGCAGCAACCGCCTGTGGAGCAAGTGTCGTAAAGACATTTTCAAAAAATAAAAGAAATACAAAATCAAACGATATAATACAAACATAAAATTTGAATTACGTAAAACAAAAAGTTGCGACGAAAAATCTTAAAAATTCACTTGAACTCGGCTGCCTGAAGCGATCCTCAAGGCAACAGAAAAAAAATCGTCAAGCTCTGCGTCGGTAAATTCTACAAAGCTTGATGTTTTCTTCTTCCTAAAAAACTCGACCATCTCATACTCAAGCATAAAAAGATAAGAACGCTATTGCACTCGTTCCTTCAATATGATCAAATCCCGAATTACAGGCCGACCTCAAATAGCAGAGAAAAAAAATTGTGGATTTATCAATCGATAAAATAGGAATGCTGCGGGCTAGTTCGTTACTCCAATCGACGACCTTCCTCGATGATTCATACATTTGACAATATTAATATACGGCACGAGTATTTTCTTTTCCTCTCGTTCTCCTTTCTCCCTCGCTGCCCCTCTCTTCATCGCTGTACTAATTTACCTGAGCAATTTTGTATAATCGCATCGCATACGAAGATTGTGCACGACATGCACGTTGCGCGGGACACCTCAGCTTCCCTGGTGTACGCGTACACGTTATCTCTATAAATATATATATATGCGCTCGCACACACGCGAGGTCCGCGTGTCGGGGGCATACGTCGTGTACACATCTGCGCGCGAGGCTGCATGGTGTTGGCGCGCACGACTTTCAGTAACTACAAATTCCTCGAGGCACCGTTTAGGTGGGCAGTTGAGTCCCGAGGCTTGATCGCGCGCATCGTAAACCGCGTACAGATTTAAACGTACACGCGGGGACCACACGATTAATCGGGGCCTAGTGGTATTTTGAATATTCGGCGCGAGAATCTCGTTCCGCTGTTTATCCACTCAAATAATCTCGAGGACGGGCGCGCGCGGGCGCGCGATTATACGGAGCGACAGGTCGTTATCCAATTGTGTTCGAATAAACGTCGCGACTAGGTGTTACTTCGAGCTGGAAGCGCGAGCGACGAGCACGCGAAAAAAGAAACATTCCGAGAGTGATAAAGACTGGTTTTGTTCCAAAGACATGAAAATTTTGACGCTTCTTGCACTGTGCGGCCTTGTCGTGGGTCAGAGTGGCCGAGATCTTTGTGGGAATCCTCGGAGTTCTAGTCGTCCTGAATGTCGCGAAAAAACCGGCCAACCTCGGGTTCGTGATTGTTGCACTGAATATCATATTTTATATTGATTTCATATTTTTTTACGATTAACACCTAACTCGCGGGCGGAAAAAAGATGAGTTTTCGTGAATCTTTTCTCGTTAGACGTGTGCAGGTTTTCACTTTTTTTCTTCACATTAACCCTACGTTGACACAATGGGTCATTTTGACCCGGATTAATTTTTAGTAGATATGCAGATTCATTTAAAAATGACTAAAGTGCATGCCTGATTTTCTTTTCAATAACAACTGACCGAAGGCTTATTAATGGAAAGTGGATAAAGTACAATTCGGGTCAAATTGACCCAGTTTATCGAAACCGTGGCCAACTATAAGTGTTTAAATGAAGGGTTGAAGAGTACGATTTGAAGTATCTTTTAGAAGGTTTGTATTGAAAAATATTTATAAAGGCGAGATAAAAAAAGATTGATCGCGATTAATAGTTGCACAGACTAAACGAAGAATTACTTGACCTGACTAAATCTGTCATTGGGGGGCGCCAACGAATTGTTTATGGAAACAATAGAATATTATATTAATTTAAGAATTATTTAATCCTTCGAGCTAACGAGTACTCGGAATGATAAAATGTTTTGGTTTTTTATCTTAATATTTCGTTGGCAACCTGTGAATAAATAATTTTCTTGGTCCAAGTGTGTTTTTCTTTCTCCGTGTACTTGCTTGGAATTTCACAAGCCATGGTAAGAATACGCGGGTGGTTTTTAAAAAATGGTATATCCATATATGTAACACCAAAACACCAAATGACGTGTTCGGTGTTTTTTTTATTATCGAATAGGTGTTTTTGCCCCGAGATCGAGAGAAGGACAAGTGACTCCAATAAAACAAACTCCAATGAACAAAACAAAAAATGTCTGTAATACGTAGAAAAGTGCATGCCAGTCCAAAAGTTCCGAATAAGATGCACGAACTCAATTCGTAATTAGCATTAAACAAATTCGGATACTCTCAAATTATTTTTTTTTAAACGGCTTGATCCCATTCCCAACCTTTCTTTTTTGCACCTACCAAAAGAATAAAAATTCGATTATAAGCTGAATTCCCAGACCGATAAGTCTAATCACATTCGATTTTTAATACACTTTGGAAATCTAGGTTGGATAAAAAAAAAATCTTATCGCTTTATTGGGTCTCGTTCGTGTCTCGTAACACTGTCCTAGATCGGTGAAAAAACATTACCAGCGATATATACCAAAAAGCGATACATTGTACGTACTCGTGTTTCTCGAAAGAACCAACTGATGTACACAAAATTCACTGCAATTGTGCAATGATTCCATGTCTCAAGTATCAATTTGAAACATCTAAATCTATATCCGTACACTTCTGATACATTGAATAAGACTCGAAGGAACAATTGCAGCGGAATGACATTTTATCTTTACCACGTAATGAAGATGAAATGTGGCAAATATTTTTTTTCTTCGTAGCTCGGTTTGTACGTCACACGACAAAAATGTTCCGAGCTGTTGTATCGTACTTCGTAATTGTATGGTACAAAATCATATGAAAAGAAGGGTAAACGCGAGAATTTATCGGCTCAGAGTGCCACGCGCTTCGTGATACTTGAATTACGAATACAAATATACACACACAGCCATGCGAAAAGGATATTTTGAACCCGTTATATCTACGTAACGTTGACATCTGGCTGTTTTGAGGCGGCTCCTTAACATTTTTGACGAAATTTTCATTGTTCCTATGATACAATCTTTGAAATGATCTTTACATAGAAATGCTTTCATTAATTCAAAGGTGATTTTTAAGACACAGGGATTTACATAATGTTGAGTACGGGGACTGCCACGAGGACGGTTCTCAAAGTCGAGTGTCTCTTCAAAATCATCGTTTCGCATATATCATACGTGTGTATGTGCCTTTGCGTATAAATTCCCGTCTGAGTGCGCGCGCGCGCGCGCGCGCGTGTGTGTGTGTGTGTGTGTGTGTGTGTGTGTGTGTGTGTGTGTGTGTGTGACAGAGAGAGAGAGAGAGAGAGAGGGAGAGTAAATATGCGGTGACACACCTGTCGAAATGAACGTAGAGGGGATACGGTAAAAAGAGTAAGCAGTACAGACTTTATCTGACGCGTTAACACCAACGCGAGGTAATTTCATGAGTAGAGCTGTTTTTCTTTTTTGTTTTTTTTTCTTCTCTCCCTCCGCCTGTGACGATTCTTCCTTGTGAGAGATGCCATGCCCGCAAACGACATCCTCAAGGTCGAGAGATTAGAATTCATCAAACTAGCGGATAACACACAAGCTGTGGCAAGTTATACATTCGAAGCAAACAGGTCCACTTTTAAAATACCTGCATTTTCGAATCGGGCTGCCACGCTAGCGGTTGAAACTGCTGCGCTTAGATTTTTCTACATCGGAGACTCAGTACCCGTGCACGCACATTCGTGGAGTTTTGTGCTACTGATCCAAATATTTAAAATAATTAGAAAGATTTTTGCTTGTAAAGACTTGAATAGCGACATTGATAACAGAATGATCGAATGGTGTGTCACCGAATGAATTACCGATTGGAATGAATACTGAAAAAAAAACGTATGAACGGGAATAAACGAGTTTGTCATAGACATCACGGATATTGTGCAATGAAGAAGCGAGACGCGCTTTACGTGAAGTGCATTAATCCAACCTTCACCAAGATTTCTAACCTTCGTAACGTAACCTGCACAAAATGACGTCGTATAAATTGATTCAGATCAGCGTACAAATATAACGTTCGTAGATCGCAAGGACCTTGTGATACTTTTTTTATTTTATTATTTGATAATCGTTTGGGTTTGTTAGTTTAACAATGACTTCGTCTATCTTTTCGACTTTCGGGAAACGTCGTATTACACCGGATATTCTTTACGATGCTCACCTAAGTATTTTCGTGGAATGGGGTAAATCTATCGTTTTCGAGTGCCAGAAAGCGATCGAGTTGGACTTTAACTTTGGGACAACTCATCGGAGAGGTTTGATAACCAGAACGATTTATATGTACTGATAATCTATCAATAATACAATAAAGTTGTTTCTCAGTCGTCTTACGTTATTAATGTTGGTGATTTTTACTTAGTATTGCAATTTTTAGGATAATTTAGTAAAATATTAAACGTTTACACCTAGTTGAAATTTTTGACAATCGAGTTTTGGTTTTCAACGGATTCTCAAAATATAACATTTCAAAAATATTCTCTGGGAATTTCAAGTCGCTCCGTTCGAAATTAAGGGAGTTATGACATTTATCGATAGGTTCCGCGAATCGGCGAACTTTAAACGCGTTTTTCTAAAAAATTCTTTCACAAAATCGGTGACCACGATATCACAAAAATCACTGCGTGAGCGAAGAATTTTTTTTCAACACAGTTTTTTTAATCAACGAAAATAGTGTTTTTTTTCGCCGAAAATCGATCCTTAAACTTTGGACGGGAGCTATTTTTTTCAAAAATCAATATTTTATTGAATCTTTCGACGAAGCACTAGATAATATCACGCAAAAACTAAATGCGTTTGATATTTTTTATTTCGGACGATTTGTTTCCGGACAACAGTGGTCACTACGAAGGACGTTTTACAAACAGCGATCTGCACAAACCATTATATGTACCACATTGATAAATATTTTTCAATGCCAAAATTGTAAAAGATACTTAAAACTAAACTTAAACGTAAAAGAAAATTAAAAACCCTTTAATGTTAAAAAAATATGAAAACCATCACTCGTTCTCCCAGAAAAAAAATCACGAAAATTGCTCTTTTTCCGGCCACGAGCTAGGTATGACCCGTTAACATTTGCTCTGTCCTCTATCTACGACGCTGCAATTGTTCTGTTCCAACAACGAGTGTAACAGCATGCGTAGACGCATTATGGTCAATTAAACTACCAACATTCGCAAATAGAATTTGAATAATGTAGGACAGATTTGGTTTAACTGGGTCACGGTAACGATCCTAAAGAAAATAGTTTTATCGCGTTCCCAAGACAAGAACCGGAAGTGAAGTTATCACGAATGTCGGCCTGGTTAACACAATTGGCTAAATTTGATAGGAAGTTTTTGATGGTCGGAGACGTTGCGGCCTTGCCTCTTCCTCTCTCTCCCTCCCTCTCTCTCTCTCTCTCGACACTTAGATCGAGTTTATAGCCCCGAAGCACGTTCAAACGATGGATAGGATGGAGCTAAGGCGAATGTAGCACTATCGTAATGGTCACACGCGAAATAAGGTATTCGAAATTTTTCATTTACCGTTTTGCTCCCGAGAACGGAGAGTTCCGAGAAAGTATAAGACGGTAATGTTGCGATATTTATGAAGCTGCTCGACGTCTGCGTCACCTTGGCGGTAGTCGCTTGCAAATCCCCGCGACGGGATACCACCGCTTAATAATTGCTTCTGATTTATGCTTAGATACATTGGCATATTCGTAATCGAAGTCATGGTTTTCCCATTATTTTCGACACGGCGCTAAACGAACTCTCGTTTATTTATCACTCGTGAAATGAAATATTAACGTATACAAGTAAACCAACCATTTTTAAGGAAGTACTCTTAACCAGGATTTTGGGCTTGGTCCACATATTGTGCCATTTATGATGATTTGAAATTGGGCTATGAAAATCACTGCTATACTTTTACGGATACTCATTAGAGATTTACGGCCACAATACACGAAAAATGGTTTTTCATAATAATAAAAATAAATAAATTCAAAAGAATTGTTGCATTCCAACGATGCAAATTGCAACGTCATCATTTATTATTGATTTTACTTCACATGTACGGCATATATCTGAGAATTGCAAGTTTAGGCTATGTTTGCTTGAGATTGCAATCCGCATACGTCCTTATTGGAATATTATTCTCATTTTGATAATAGATATTGAGAGTAATTAATGACCGAGCGAAAAAAGCCCAGTACTTTTTCCACATATGAATGTTTATCAAGTTCCATGAGATTTCCATCCAATTCTCGATGATTTTTTTAAGACACTGCTCCTATTACTGAAGAAAACTCGCAATAACCTATTTATCGACTGAATAAAAAAGGACAGTGCATTTGAAAGTATCGAAAGAGTTGTCTGGTACCCGGTAACTGTTGATGTCGTCGACAAATCATCCACATTTAAGGATCCTACCCTGCGATCGTTGATTTATCGTTGGAATGTCAGGCTATAGTCGAATTGAAGAAGAAAAAAAACCCTTTACTCAATATCGCCGTACCGTTTTATCAAGGTAAGCGGACTTGGGGAAGAAGCAATACCAATAAACCGATAATATTCCTAGAAACACTCAAGATTAAAATTAATCGTAGCCTCTTCTTGCACACCTTTCGCATTGGCGATAACGCGAATTCATTTTGTGCGCCATGACATCGTGTATCTTTGCGGTCAGTATGAAGCCCCGCGAGGTGACTCAGACCCGCTGTTCCGGGTAATATCATGAGGATAAAAAATATATGTGGCCACGGCGTGCGAGGGCTTTTCCATGAAACGGACCACTTTCTTTCCGAATATCGCGTCCTATTCTGACAATTTATAAGCTTTCACTCCCGCGCAGAAATATTTTTACTTATTAGAAAAGGAAAAAAATTGACGTTGGAACAAAAATCAATTCACAATATCAATAGAAAATTTGTCATTATTATGATAATATTTTGTTCGTTCGATGTTTTGCCCAATTGCGAATTATTTGAATTTCAGTCAACGAACGTAAAAACTCGCGCGTCCACGTTCGACGCAAAGCTTGGAAAAACTTGGCGGAAGTGGCTCATTAGTAAGATCGTTAGGCGCGGTTTTCCTGTCTGTTGCGAACGTAGAGGTGCGGTCTCGAGCTGCCGGGTCTTTTTTTCCCAATCATATCACCGATCCCAAAAAAAATATCGCGTCTGCACGAGCTACGAAATTCGCCACGAATTAAATACAAGAACCCCGTCTCTACTTCTGTTTCAGATGTCGTTAAAACTCGCCAGGACACTTGACTCGCTCGACAGCGTTGACGAATTTTTGAAAATGATCAATGACCGTCACGATGGACCGAAGGATTTTTTTATCGCCAGTGAGTATCCTCCAGAGAGATTTGAAAAACACTTTTCTTGCTATGAGACTCATTGAGAAACGTGTTAAAAAACATAACTTCCAGCACAATTCGAAACAAGTGCTGAAAACCAGAAATAGATGAATGAATTTGTCAGCAAACTCTCTTGACTTTGGGCGCTAGTGAGTTAATAGGAGACGTTATTTTTCGAGAGACACAGGGCTGACGAAATTTTATGTTCCTGCAATGTGTTCGTATCGCAAATTGTATGTTTCAATTTTGATCCATTTGAATATTTAATAATATCAATCGCCTGATTTTTCAACAAATAACCCGTCGCGTAAAATGAATGCTTGTGAATATAATGCGACGTGGTTTACGAAAATTTGATCGATTACGCCGGTTGGAAACGAAACGATAAAACGGTTATCACAGAATACCGAAGCACCTTTCTCGCTGATCGATAGATAAGCTAGTTTAGCTCAACGGCAAATCGTGATGAGTAATCATTCGCTTTGAAGTAAATAGGCCTGACGCACATCTTCGACGATCATTCAACCCGATCCAATAAGGGTGGGTGAACAAAGTATTTGATCATCTGGCTACATGATTTCTGGCCTTTATTGTTGACATACATTATTTATATGAACATCAAGTTGCAGGTTGTGGTTTCATTACAAGCTATCGAATAAAACTATCTGCAACATTTTTTTAAGGTATGCCAAAAGAGCGAAGCGTGCATATACTTTTTTCACTCACTGTGTGTATACACACACATATATATATAGATTCTGTTCGCAAAATACAATTTATTATGGATTTTTGTTGGTGAAAGTTCACCATGAGGCTCGCACAAAAGAACTTGGCAAACAAAATTGTTCACATGAAACAAAACATTCTCGTTTGGTTTCCAATTTTACTAATTATTCCCAAATGCAAGCTTTACATAAGGTCGGCGAGATACTATTAAAAGTTTCAATGCAAGAAAGTCAGAGCTGTGCCAAAAAAGCTGCCTGCTATAATCGTGGTTCAAGAAAATTAGCCATTTTTTGCGTCCAAAGTCGCCGGTACGAAAAAAGATGTCGCTAGATTAATGTAGGTTTAAACAATAGTATCGCTAAATAATAGTTAGAAAAAAGACTGTTTCCTATCAAGCGACGCACTTTGCCGCGGAAAACGAAGAAAAAGAGTGCGATCGGGGAGCAGACAAAAATTGCGATTCTGCCGTCGGTGGACCAGAATCGCTCAAGGAAAGTATATTCTTCTGCAGGCCACCGTTTCACTACCCACACTTCGTTCGTTACAATTCTCCTTCCGTCCCAGTTTTATTGTGTTCAAGTTTGCATTGCGTTGAGATGCAACAAAAATCCGTAATTTCTTCATTTTTATAACCATCGGAACTCTTCTTTTGCAAGTTCAGGTTATTGATTCCTAATAGGGCTCTTCAGAAATATTTCAATGATTTTTGTAGCCTAAAAGGGCAAAAAGATTGGGCAATACGGAAAAAATGCCAACGGTGAAAAGTGCAATGGCATCCTGTTTTTCCTTATCTTGCTACGAAAGCTATTCGACAAGTACGGATACCTTCTTTCCAAACGTCCCCGACATTTTCCACGCTTCACGAGTTTCAGTTGCACTGAATCATCATTTAAATATATCTCTCAAATTTTAAGAATACTTTCATCCAAGATTTGTATTCGTTTTTTTTTCGTTTGAATTCTCGCCTTTTGGTATTGAGACTTGCAGAGATACGAGCGGAGAAAATGAAGTAAATTCGCGTTCGATATTTCACCTGCTCCGGGTGTATATTTTGGCATATATTTCATTTACTCAGAGACCAGAACGGTGCATTTTTTTCGTGAGATTCGCGATCCACGGACCGGGCTTGACGTTAGTACGAAGTATACGGAGGTGCGTGAAAAAAAAGTAACCGAGTTCACGGAGAACGTATGCTTCAAATAGCGATAATAATCATAAAAATCTAGAAAATTATCACAAGTTAATACTTCTCTGACTGACTAGTATTCGAAGTGATCGATTTGAAAATACGCGCTCGAAAGTTGAGCCGAAGCTGATCGAATCTCCTTACGCGTTCGCAAAACAAAAATAAATTATTCCTTGTACGGCCTTGTCCGCAAAACAAAAATTAAGTATTCAGAATCGAAAAGTAACGTACCGACGCACCGATATACACGCGGGTTAGACACTCTTTTCGGTATCACTGAGACTCCTTCGGTCCTCGAATTCCTCAGTAAGACTGGTCGTCGCGTTGCTCTCGTAAACCAACGTGTGAATCGAATAATTAAATTTGAAGCTCGCAATACGATTCTCCCTGGCCGACTCATCTTTTTGTCGCCAATCGAAGACTAATCGGTCACCGATGTACTTGGCAGAGGTGAAATTGAATTTGGGCGCTATCTCGGCGTCGAAATATTCAAGAAATCGTCGTTTGTCGTCGAAAGAGTCGAAATCCTCGAAGGGATTGAACGTTTGATCCGATCCAACGAAAGATGCCTCTTGCTGCATCTCGTCCTCCTGGCTGTTCAATCTTTTGCGCCCCTTGCTCGTCGTCGTAACATCAGCCTCGTGGGTTTGTTTAGTCTCGCTGTTGTCTCCCGGTTCGATTATTTTCTCCTTATTGGCGCAAGCACTTCGCAATCTCACTTTGCACTCTTTCGTTTGATCGTTGCGACGAGTGTAAGCCACTTGGAGCTTGCAATGACGTCGGCAAGTCTGGCCTGGTAGGCCGGAAACGAATGCGGACGACTGCCATTTTCCTGTTCGAACGAAACGTGATGAAAAAGGCGGGTTTTCAAGATGCTTTCCGGGTGGAATCGGAATTCTCATACTTCATTGCGATGAAAAAGAAAATTAGATGTTGATTTTTTTTATGCCCATTTCAATTCCGATTCAATAGCGACAACCTGGTGAGGTCTTGAATGATTGTTTTGAACTTAGTATTACAATCTTTGAGTAAAATGGCTAGGTTTCAACTTAAGTAGGCCTCCCTTCGCAGAGAAACGCTCGGTATTCCAAGTACTAAAATAAAGTATTGGCCAGGCCTAACTTACGTATTTTATTAGGACCAGATGATCGATGAATGTGAACAATGCCATTAGCCTTAATGAATTTCATAGAGTTCTCAGGATTGGATAGCGGAATATTTGCTGCATACTCCATTTTGGAGTTCGATGACGCGGGAGACTGGTCATTATCGTTCTCCTGCTTTAATGAATTTTCAGCACTGTTCTCTGTACAAATTGCCCCTATTTCTCGAACCGACGACGGCTCAATCACCTCGATCTTCGTTTCCTTCGCGTCATGCGAATCCTCGATACGAAGTTTTTCAAGATCTAGTCCATTTTTTATGAGCGCATCGACGACATGTGCACCGTCGGTCGAAATTTCCTTAGACTTGTGCTTCCTCCTGAAATTCGAGAAATAAACTGTGTGTACAGGCGGAAAAAATCGTAATGATTTTTTGGCTCCTCTGTGGCTTTGTTGCTTCTTCCCATTCAGTAAACGACGACTCGGTATTCGGCGTTGCTTAAAAAAATGAACGCAACCAAAAAGAATAGGAACACTGAATTTAAAAAAGCCATGGTTAACGAATACAATGTGAAACGATTGCATTGAACCAATTCAAAGCTTATTTTAAATAGAATAAAAAACCATCGCTCAATCATTATTGTGCAAACGGTGAATTGATTGTTTTTGATCGAAATAGTAGTCAACGAAAAATTAATACCAAAATAATTTTTTTTAATGAACGATATTTTCGTGAAAATTGAAAAATGGAGCATATTCCGTAATTATGTGGAATAAAAAATTACCGAGGTGTACGTTTTTTTTTAACGATTCCCGAAGCTGGTGTTACGTCGTCAAACATGTGCCGAGAATTAGTCATGTTGATCCTCATAAAAGCCGCAACGTTACGTTTCCCATTGACTGTTTTACCAAACCAATTGAGACTAACATCGTCGGCGAGATGTTCCTCGAGGCCATAAGCGAGACCATCGACGAGGGCGAAATAATGATTAGCGAAAGATATCGCTCGAGAGTATTCGTCAGTCATCGTACCACAAATCTGTATACAAAAAAAAAATGTACTAGACACAAAATAAGCACTGCCAAAAAAAATGTTTTCTCTGCCCCTTCAAGACATGCGTTTATACCCTGTGAAGGTATTGATCGATTTTAAGGGAAAAAATATCGATTTGGGGATACCAGAGATTGAAAATCTTTCAAGAGTATAGATTTTTAAGAAGACGCGCAGTCACTAGGCAGACTTGTTATTTCATCGTGTTCGTCCGTCACAGCAGAGTACCCCCAACCCCATTCTCTTAGTTATATATGTAACACTGTCGTTGAAAAATATTGAATCATTCTTGAAAGTAGCATTCAACGTGGACTGTCAATGACATCTATCGCGGTTAGCGCAAACGAAAAACACGTTGCCAAAGGAAAACACGAAAAAAAAAGGTTGGGCTTTTGGCAAGGCCCTGCCATATTTTCTATACTATTTGACAAATTGTACAATATTGCCGAATATTGACAATTACGGGTGTGTCTGGCAAGCCACGGAAGCCTGGTCCGGTATGTACTTGTCCAGGTTATTTTTCTCTCACATTTCCAGATATTGATTATTCATCGGTATTTCGAAATCTACCATTTTCGACTTTATTTGTACATGTTATTGAACATGCACAAATATTGATTTACCGAAAAGTGGAATATAAGCATAGATGAATATTAAAATGTTGAACTTGTTATCGTGTCTCAATTTTAGGTAGATTCGACGGTATAGAGCGATCGAGCGGAAAAACAGCGAAACCGGCGCGGTGCGAGCCGGAACTGAAGACTGTACCTTTCGATGCCAATAACAACGACTCCGCGGTGTTCCTTTTTCCAAGTTGTACTCGTATAAAGCAATGCGGTGGCTGCTGCCACTCTTTATATTCGTGCCAGCCAAAAGAACAGGTTACGAGGCTCTTCGAAGTTATCGTCTCGCGACTGACCCCCGATGGTGATGTAGTTGCGACGGAAAGAAAAATCGTTCCTCTGGAAGAGCACACACGTTGCGAATGCGATTGCAAAATGAAGGCAGAGGTACGTGTGGATGATACGAATATAAGCCGTTGACAAGTACACTGCAATGCAGAGAAAAAAACAAATATTGAGAAATAACCAAATCAATGCAACAAAAATATTTTTTTTCTTCGCATTGCTTCATTTTTTTTGCACTTTTGAACCACAAAAATCACCGAAACACTGTTGAAGATCATTTTTAGGGATCCGTAACATAAAACTGCAAATTAAGAGTTTATATAGTAATCAAAATAACAATATAAACGAACTTTAAAAAGGGGGGTTTTCGTTGCATTCCAACGATGCAAACTTCAAGGCCATTTCAATGAAATATCCGAACACCCTGAAGTTTTTTCTTACGTCTATTGACTTTGATTTTCGGCAAGGAATTTACATAGAATCTGGTGGAAATTATTGTTTCGGAAGGAAATAACTTCATCGGGTTCCTTTAAAATGTTGGCCCAACAAAGTGAATTTTTTAGTTAAAAAAAACAAAACAAGATAAAATCCCAATCCAAAAAATAAAAAAAAACAAAACAAGATAAAAAAGTTGAGCATTCCGAATTCTGTCTATTTTTGCGTGGGATTATATTTCCTCAATAATGAGGTCTTACTAATATACGACAGATAGATACGCTAGATTGCTCTCCAATCATTTCGGGAGTGACACTTATGTTGTATTATCTCCGAAAATAATTATACTCATAATTAGACCGACAACTTTCACTTTGTTCACATGTCTTCGCAGAAATGTAGGTCCATTCGCGTCGGATTATAATTATTCAAAATGAAAAGTAAACCAACACGTATAATTTGGTCCTTTCCATTGATAGACTAGATTAATAGTCAAAGCATTCAATACTGATAGTTGAAGCATTAATCCTTCTTTGATCTGTATATTTTAGGATTGTCATCCGAAGCACGAATACATCGAGGAGTTTTGTGAATGCAGATGCCAGAATCGAGACGAGGAGAGTAAATGCGACCGGGACCGTGACCGTAAATATTGGGATCCGAGTACGTGCTCTTGTCACTGCATCGAAGAGAAAATGTGCAATTTAGGATGGTGGTTTAACCCAGATTCGTGCAGGTGTGAATCGCTCCGTCAAGTAGATTAAATCTAATTTTAGGACACCCCACACAATATGTTTTCATTGTTTTTATTTTTATCGTTCGATATCACATTTCTTCCTCATAACTCCGATTTCGCGTCAGGATAAACGTTTTGTTTTTATTATACGCGAGATCAGTTGAATATTCCGACTACCCCAGGGTAGTAACTCGGGGAAGCAGAACAAAAAAACGATAAAGTAGAATCGACGAAAAATTATGATAGCTTTTTTCCGTACTTACTTCCGGTCAAATTCAGACATGACTGTTTCGTACTTAATTTTTAAATGTGGAAAGACCTGAATAGGCTGACATATGCACAAGTCATAGATATGTCGTATACGCTCTCAATTGAAACGAAAATAAAAGTATTAATCAAATCTTGCTGCTCTCATTAATTTTAATGAGAAATCGAGACCATCAATGACAAGTGATTTTTCTACCATCGTGACGATCTTCGACGTTGCGTTGCGAATCGCTCTTTCGTATCGTCATCAAACGTATTACTCGTACTCGAATGAACATTTTTTCGTTGTCGATACGTATCCAAAATTTCTGCCAGCGTGTCGCACTCAGCAGTGCCCTGTTTTGCATTCAACGGGAGTCACAGTGCAAACACAAGTTCCTAATGTTCACATTGAGTTTGCAATATTTATGCTCGATGTATTTACAAAGATTCGAAATAAAGATTGCAAGAACCACTTCTTTCGCTACTTATAACACCGATGGCGATAAAAATTCATTAATGCGCTGCTTATCCAGTAGTGACGACTTTTCCTCAAATCTTTTTTTTTTCTCCCAAAGAGCGGACGATACGATGAAAGTTCAGTTGCGGACAATTGGCAAAGTAAAACGTGTGTACAAAAGACGAATATTTTGCAGATGCGAGCAGAGACAAACTTCCATATATGGAATTAGGAGGGAGACTATGTATCAGTATCCGAAAAATTCAAAATCGCAAGACACTTTGCCAGATATAATGTCACCCGTTATTGACACTCGGCGAAGAGGTAACAAGGACGATCCCGAGTACAAGTAGGACTAATCGAGCCACGGATAACGAGCATTCGTATTTCTATTATGATTCATGCTCAAAGTGAGTCCAATCTTCGAAGCAGCTCAATGCATCACTACTGATGCGAAAGGAAAGGAGCTCTGCGCACATGTTTGCACAGAAACAGACTGAACTGTTTTTTCTTTCCATCGTGCAGGGCGGCGGTGCACACGCATTCCTTCTATTCTGCGATTTACCGTAAGAGTCGCAGGAGCAATGCCTCACCTGTGATAAATTAAAAATTAACTTTACATATATGTATGCATTTGTGTAATCATGTCTCTAAGCGAGCTTTTTCCATCGAAAAAAAAAAGAAGTATATTTGTATAAAAATGCACTCAAGTTACGATGTTGCAGTTTGCATAGTTAAGAAGTCACAAAAATCGACGTTATTTAATAGCCTAAACTAGCCAAAAAGTTATGAGCAAAAGAAAAAATGAATTTGGTGGCATTCCAGCTATGTAAACTTCAAGATAATTTTTACTCATTCTACAAAATATGTCATCTTTGCTTTGAAATTATTTTTTTAAGCAAACCACATTGTTCGCTACTAGAGGTAAGGTTGTTCGAGAAGTATGCACGTACTTCAAACAAAAAATTCCAATGAAATGCTCGATAGACATTACAGTTACCGTATGGTTGATATTTCCTGTTCCCTATGAACAATGTACAAGTTTCCTATATGTATATACAATGAGTTCGGTACTCGTGCGGAAAAAAAACGCATCCCTGCATGTAAATTTCATCCAAGGAACCTTCTCCTATGCTTGAGAAGTATGTTCCACGATATTGTAAAAGCTTGCAACATTCCTGGCCTCTGGACCAGAATAGGGGAAATTCCATGAATTTCTTATTTAGACAAAGTATATTAATAAAATGCCTAGCCACGAGGGTGACATGAAAATGCCACAGATTTTTTTAAATCTCTCCCACATTAATGTGTATTTGTACAGGATAGGGCATTACGCGAGCAAATATTGTAGTGTTGAACTTATGGTGTTGAAGTTTGCATCGTTGGAACGCAACGAAAGTTCCGTTTTACATTTTATTTTCCATATTTTTATTGTCATAGGCGATCTTTTTCTGTAGATATATAATGTGGATCATAAAATAGATATCTTCAAAAATGGTCAAAGGACTTTTGTGAGGGAAATCTGCCAAAAGAAAATAAATTCGTTGCACTCCAACGATGCAAACTTCAGCATCGTGCTGAACTTTGCATTAGTGGAATCCAAAAAGAATTCTTTTTTACACTAGAACGTTCTAGTTTGTAAATTTAGGTTCCGCACCTTTAATTAAGATCCTAAAAATGTTTGAGCGATTTGTCTAGAGTCAATTCATCAAAGAAAATCGTTTTTTGTACTCATTCTGTTGATGAAAACTTCAACCATCCAATGTAGTTTGTAGGTTTTTTTCTTGTATTTTTGCCAAAAGTAAACTGAACACGACTTGTTAGAAAAATAGAACGAATTGTGGTTTTCACTTGAAATTATATTGAAAAATAAACTTTTCCTCTCTCAGTAATATGATAAAAGCATTTTATCAGGTTTTGCAGTGTTGTAAAAACAATCTCGAAAAATCAAGTATCAATATTCATGAAAAATCAATGCAATTTAGCAGGAAGAGATAAGTAATTGGCAAAATTATTTGTGAACATGTGGGAGAATCCATTTACACTGTCGTGTACCTTATCCGCACCCACTTGGTCGATATGAAACAAAAGCAATATTCTATTATGAATTTCTACTTGCTATTATCTGCCGCAATGTTTTTTTAGTCTTGGTAAGATAACGAATTTTCATTTAAAAGTCGCCTTATCGCTATTTAGTACGGCGTTGTTAGGAAAAAAATTGTTTGCCGGATGATATACGAATTAATTCACAAATGACTTTTGTTATCATCATGCAGACCTACCACATCGGCCAAACTTGATAGACCATCCGCCTTGCCTATTATGCCAAATGACGATGATTATTCATATGTTTTTCTAAGATATCTTTGTCGAGGTGTAAACGGTCTATATACGAAAAATAAAGGATCATTGTACATATAGTTATTGCACGTATATTTTTCTCAAAGCTAGTCCCAAAAATGTCTACGGATTCCCAGGATGTCACTGCAGTCCACCGTCTCGAGGCGCGCATCTCTCTTGACACTAACACCAATGATATTTGTCAAAATAACGTAAATCGCGGAGCGATTTGTTTACAATCGATACCGAAAGTTGCCAGTGACATGTGGGGTCTTGCTCGGTCGCACCTACTTGAATGAAACTACCAAGCACGGAATATTCTGCATATCCGTAAGATACGCATTTTTAATGAGGTCCGTAACCTACCCATCAGTCGACCTTATATTTGACCCTTAATATTTGAATCTAGTTTATTAAAGAAAAAAATAAAAGCGCTGACCTTGTTTCTCAAGTCAATGCGTCACGTTGCTGTTCGCCGTTGGCCCGTTCCACAGTTGAGATATTCGTATCTTTCCTCCTGGTTTCTCTAATATAACCGACGACCAACTTGTTCGCTTGCAAAAGAGTGGAGTGAATATTCCCTATCGATTTCACGGTTCGGGACAACGAATCTGCGTTCGGGAAGAAAAAAAACGAATTTCGTCGAAACAAGTTGCTAGTAAATGACAGCTCAAGGTCTCAATTGTTTGGGAAAATTTAGTACGGGGTGATTTGTAAGAGAAACGAACCTACGGAGGTCGCGATGTCTGCAATTGTTGCTTCTTCCGAAATTCTCGTGCGTTTCGTCGCCGGTTGCATTATACGCCAGCTCTATCCTCGAGCAATGCTAATAATTTTCGGTCCGCTCGATTTCTCGAGAAAACCGGCGTAAAGAGCCGTGTAAGGTTCACGTGTGGACAAAGGCGCGGTACACGCAGCGACAAGATTCGAGGCGGTGACAAAATTGGCGGCAAATTGTCGCTCAGTCGCCATCTTGTCTACAGTAGTTGTAACTTGACCGGAAGAGAGGTGATAACGTACCGGCAGCAGAAAGGAACACGTCGAGTTTCTTGACTACGGTGGTAGGTGGCGGCACGCCAACGCTCGCGCGGCCGTTACTTACCTCGATGTCCTCACGGTCGACGCTCCCGGCAAAACACACACACCGCAATCGGCGTAGATACGAGCTGGCGCGCGTATACGCGGAGTAAGGCTTCCGTAGGAGAAATACGGTGAGGAAGAGAGTACGTGAATCTCGTAGTACGTCGCAAGATCATGGGGGAGCCAGTCGCACGGAGGCAGAATTTGGTATGAATCCTTTGCAGCATTTCTTTTCCATCATCCCCCAACATCGTAAGATCACGGCCGCCATTATCCTCGACTTGTCCCAATTTCCTTTTCGTTCTGTAACCGCCACGAAAGGGAGCGCGTGTGCGAAAAAAATTAACCAAAATTGAACAAATATCTGTTAGCTATCAGAAGCTCGGAATAGGGGAAAGACGATACTGATCGTACTTACTGTTTTCACTGTTTTTCTCCACGGCGCAGTAACCCCCCCCCCTTCTATTTTGTTTTCTGTATTTTTCCGATGATTTAATTTTTGAAGTGCGTATTTGGTCGCAGCAATGTTCTTACCGCGGCAAGATGGCGCTAATGGGCGTTGATAAATTATGCTAATTATACATTTATCAACGTTGTAACCTTTCGCTATTCGAGACACGCATTCGTAGGTACATAATTCGCCTATGCAAAGCATAGAGGAACCCATTGACGAAGTCGCCACCAAGACAGTTGGCTGCTGGCAAAATTGAAAAATCAAACGATTTTTCATAACTCGTAATATTCATTACTGGTTAACAATGTACCCATTCGACAGCTCTCACTTTAGCGTTTCGTATCTTTCCGGATGCGCAGGCTCTAATAGTCTTTAACCATTAATCGTATGTTTCGAAACGGCCGCTGAAATAGACGCTGAAAGGGAGCATACTTTTTCCCTGGATAAATATAACAAACTTTTGACACGTTTTATCGCTGAGAGTGCAATTTTATGCTCGGGGGCACGTATTCTCGTCGAACGATAATTCTTCGGAATAACTATGATTATTCGAACGATACGGATCTCTCGATTCCTGGATGCAACCTGAGGGGCAGTGGGAGGGTTATTGCCAAACGTCCGGTGAATATATCTTGCACCGCATGAGTCTCCAGATCTCGCGGTATGGCTATTTATAACGCGTTCAAAAATTCTACGGAAGCTGTTTGGTCGGACTCTTCGTCCTCTCTCTCTCCCCCTCTATCTCCCACCCTCCTTCCCACCCGTCTCGCTTCTTCGTACACGAGATTCGCTCGGATCGATACATCGAGCGAAAAAACGCAATTTCGTAATTGGGGGGCTTTTCGTCGAAAGCATGTGTGAGTCTCCGTCCGGCCAAGGGGTAGGTTATTATTATAAGGCTTGGAAGCAACCGAGTCTCTTTCTTTATCCCCAAGCCCCCCTTCTTCTTCTTTTTCGTGCTTTTGTTTCGTGTTATTCTTCGCGGGAAAATTAATACAGAGTTTATACGAATTATTGACGAAACGCTGTCTTTCTGAACCGGATCCCGAAAAAGACTATATAAATATATATATAATATACACACATGTGTATTAATATATTGGGGCGATATATAGTGAAGAATAATACAACATACCCCGCGAAGCGTAACACATATCGGGATCACGGAAAAGAGGCGGAGAGGAAAAATCATTTCGCTATCTAGCGGAATTTTTTGTACCATTGAACGAGCAAGCTTTGTAATGGCTATTTTTGGACATTTTATCTTGGCAACGGGGTCTAAACGTTCCCCCATCTAAAATGAAAAATGTACTTTTAGCGTAAAAATAAAACTTTTGTCTGACTGGATACTTTTGTGAAATTTGGAAAATTGCGAAAGTGGGAAGCTTTAGAAAAGGGAATTGACCTCCGATCCGAAAGGATAACTTCTACATCTTTTTATTATCAAATAAATAACCATATGAACAAATAATCCAGACGTTCGATAGACAATGTTATAAATTACGCTGTGTCAAAATTCCAAGCGCATCGGACGAATAGATTTCGAGTTACGAATTACACCGCTTCCAAAGTCAGCGTTTCGAGAAAAAGAAATTTAAAAAAGGTAAAGTGCGATCAAACCCTTCACAAAAGTCGATTGTACGGAAGTTTTCATCGTTGGAATGCAACGAAACAATTACTTACCATGGCAATTTTTTTGACTGATCAATGCTACAGCAAGCTTTTTCAATGATCCTCATTAGAGACCTACAACCTAAATCTATGAAAAAAGATCGTAGATATCAATAAAAGTGGAGACGAAAAAAATATAAAAGTATTTTCGTTGCATTTCAACCATGCATATTTCAGTAAGCCCTCAATACCCATAATCACATAACCGGAAAAAAGAAAACATAAATTGAGTCCGATAATTGCTAGAGCTAACGAAACTATAAAACAAAGCGATGAAAAATCGTACTTTCGAAATTTCAAGCCTGTGCAGGCCCCTCGCGTGGAACTTAAAAAAACCCTCCGAATCGCTAGCTCTTGAAATTTCTACGAAAACACGTGGCCGTAAATACGAACGTCGAAACGCATTCTGCGAGAAGAGATCCATGACAAATTGCAGAGATCCCTCGTTTTACGGTATCAAACCTCGAATGACGCGGTTCAAGTTTTTTTTACGAGAGTTCACTCGATATATGTCTTCTTTGTTTCTTTTCTTAATACACATCGATATCTCCGATGGCTATGTGGAGGTTGAAAAAAAGGTTTGACGTCGACACATCCCCAGAAATATAGGCACGGGGATTTGTGCACCGATACGAGGCGCAGTCGGTCAAACGAAGACTCGAGGATGAAAAAAAAATGACGGATTTTTTTGCAGCTCCACCGATGCGTGCGTATATTTTGCGATCCCGATTTTTCGGGACCCGCGCATAAGAGCGAGAGAGAACAGTATATAAGCTCGCGTATAAAAATGTATGCGGAGATCTATCGGGTTAAGCTATCTCATATATTTCCTTGTTCGCTCTTCCCCCCCCCCTCCCTTCCTCTCGCTTCTCTCGTTTCTACCTTCACGATTTTTTATCTACCACTCCAGTAGACCTTTTAGAATTCATAATCCATGCAAATTCGAACTGACACGAGACTGGCATTCGATATGGATATATATATGCACTACCGCTTAAAAGTTCGGATACACCAGTCAATATTTCTTGCCGCACTGAAAGTTAGATAGCTCCGTAAAAAAAAATAACTAAATTAAACGAACGACGTTTTGAAGGGAACAAATTCAGCTTTGTTTTGCTTTTTTGAAATATTTTTTATGTTCTTCTTTCGACCCGGTACGCACTTTGTATGTGACCGTTTTTCGGCTATTTTTCTACCATCGGGAGTTGGGCGCATAACTTATGGAAAAAAAAATTGTAATTTTTATCCATGATAAACTTGGAAGGGGTAGCAGAAGCTCCATTTTTGTTTTGCGAAAAGTTTTGAACGATTTTTTTTTGCTATGTTATTTTATTTTTGGCTAAAGAAGACACATTTTGAAAAATGCAACGTAACTCAAAAACTATAGAGTTTAAGAGAAAATATTAACGATGTTAAAAGTTGCGTAAGTTAATACTGGATCGCCTAGAATTTTTAAAGAATTTTCTTGTGAGATTTTTTTGACCATTTTCGCTCGAAAGTCTGATGAGTAGGATGGCTTAACTCGAAAAGTATCACGTTTAGGACAATATATCAGGAACTCTTTTAATTTGCAATTTTAAATTTGCTCAAATTTTGTCACAATGCGATTTGATATCTTTTTCGAAATTTTTTTTGCCCGAAACTCGTAGAATCATCTAAAAAATTGATTGGCATATCTCGTAAACTATTGAGTTAGAGACAAAATATCTAGAGGGGAAAATGTTGCAGTGTTTCGTTTTAAATACGTTTAACTTTTTCAATTTTTTTTCCAACTTTTCCAATGCATCTCGACGACCCGAAAAAAAAGAGTGTAAAATAATGTTTGAAAAAAGTCTGAAAAAATGTTAACGTTTTCAATACGAAACACTGCAACATTTTTCCCTCTTGATATTTTGTCTTTAACTCAATGGTTTTCGAGATACCGCAATAAATTGTTATCACGATTCTCAGAGTTTCGGCCAAAAAAAATTCAAAAAAAAATCCGAAAAAGTCAAACGAATTTAGAATTGAAAACTAAAAACGTTTCTCCTCTTGATTTTTGTCCTGAACGCCTACTCATTAGAGTTTCGGGCGAAAATATTTTTAAAAAATCTCAAAAGAAAAATCTGAAAAACATTCCAGGCGATCCAGTATGAACTTACGCAACTTTTCACATCTTCATAATTTCCTCTTAAGCCCTAAAGGACTTGAATTACGTTAGATGTTCCACAATTTGTCTTTTTCAGCCAAAAATGAAATAACTTTGCGAGAAAAAATCATACGAAACTTTTCAAAAAACATTTCCATAAGTTATGCGCCCAATTCTGGATGGTCGAAAAATAGCCGAAAAACAGTCACGTACAAAAGTGCGTACCGGGTCGACAAAAAAAAACAAAATATATTTCAAGAAGCAAAACAACGCTGAATTTTTTCCCTTTAAAACGCCGTTCGTTAAATTTGGTTATCTTTTTTTTACGAAGCCATCTAACTTTTAGTGCGGCAAGAAATATTGACTGGTGTATCGAAACTTTTGAGCTGTAGTGTGTATACACACACGTATTTATTGCCCCACTATTTCGACGCAAGTAAAGCAAAAATGAATTTCGAGCACAGACGGACCACGACAAATGCCACCGTCAATGTTGTTAAGTTCAATAATAATATCATTGACAGTTGCGGTGCAGAGAGTTCCCAAATTCGATCACATCCCTATAGGGCTTTCATAGGGACTTTGCGTTAGAATCCAAGTGGATTCCGCGCGATTTCCCGATTTACGTCGGTTAAGAATTTTTTATTTAAATTCTCAACGGGAATTTGTTGGATCCCCGAAAAAAAATATCCTCTCGCGATGCTCCGCACACATTTGTATAGGAGTCCCAAGATGCACCCGCATCTCTATAGGAATTTGTTGGAGACACCGCACATAGGGAGTCCTCATTGGGATCCAATTGGATTCTGCTCTCTTCCTCCGAAAAAAAAAAGCAAGAGGACAGGGAGGGGATATTGAGAAAGAGCAAGAGACACGAAGGATTAATAACTCTGATGCTGTGGCGCCATGGTTCCCCCTTTCCTCCTACCTGTTACAATTGGCCGCGAAGAGTCGTCGACTTTTGCCAAATGTCCGGCAATCCGCCACAGGCATGCTGGCTACCGGTCCATTTTGTTTTCGTGAGTGGCCGAACGTTGCGTTAATCGTTCGAACAAGGACATCCAAGCGAGATCCCGAGCTCCAGAGAGAAAGGAACTTCATTCGCCAATTGGTAACGGAATCTCGAGTTTGCCGGGAGTCACGATCGTACACGAATGGCACGATTCGAAATTCCTACTCAATAGCATGTGAAAACATGATGGCATTTTGGGGGAAAAATATTAACTAAAAAATAATTTTATTGTTTTTACCATTATCGTTATCGTTGTTATCATCATCATCATGACCAATGGCATCGTCATTACTCTCGTCGCTATTGTTCTTGTCGTTATCAACATAAGAATTATTTTTCGTCCGAAAACTCAACGACCGCGGAAAAGTTTGACTCAGAGTGCGACAAAAAAATGAACAGGACAAAAATCGCGCGAGGTGGGCATGTGTCGAAAGAAAGGGGTCGGGAGGAATTAACGTTAATTTGTGAACTAAAAGTGGCCTCATCGCGCTGTTTCGGCTTCATATCAGGACCCCTGATGCTTGCAGTTCGTCAAGAACCAGAGAGAAAGAGAGGGGGGGGAGATGAAGAAGAAGAGAGCGAGAGAGCAAGAATAAAAATAATATGCTGCCCCCGAAGTCGTAAGACGGTAGCTCACGGCTTAAATCGTATTTGAGACACGTTCAGGGGTCGCGAGGGGCCCCGCGATTGCCATCCTTTCATAATCGAGGGATTAATGCCACCTCGCCGCAAACGTCTACCCGCCCCGGTTACTATACCCACATTAACGTTATTATGTATCCTTTTTGTTCCTGTATTCTTACGGATACGAGAAAGAGAATTTATTCGATCCCCGAGAGGCGTGTCCCAACGCCTTCAAAATCCCCGTCAACTTGACGACTCTCCGAGACTTCTTTGCGTCGTTTTTCATTTATGCATCCTCGTCGTGGCGGGTGTATTTTTATCATGCCTCTAGAAGCGACGACGAGGCTCTCCTCTGCTCTCGTAACTCGGCCCGGAGCTGCTCAGGTCTCGTCCAGGACGGCATAAATTTGGCTCGAGTTTGAAAAACAAAACAAAAACGAGCAAATGACGTTTGCATCGATCCGAGTATAATTTGCGGGCGTGCGAATTGAAAGAAAAAAAAAACACGTGAATTTTAGGACGTTGAAGTTTGCATATTTGGAATGCAGTGAATTTGATAAAAATAAAAAACGACAAAGAATTGTCGTGGCATTCCAACGATAGAACTTCAGGCTCGTTAAATTTTTCGTAAATTTCGATGAAACGTAAAACTTTTGAGAGAAAAGTCGTGAGTGTTTTTTTTCGGTGCTGTTACAGGATCGTGAGTTTTTTTTTCGACGCTGGTCCAGGATCTCTTCGTTTCGGTAGGACCGCGAGGGGAACGAGATGAGGGAGGGTGTAAGGAACAAGGGCTCTCTTGCATGGCGAATCGGTAAAATGAGGGTGGAGAGGGAAAAAGAATCAGAGATGCAAGGAGTGAGGGAGCGGGAACGCTGGAGAAGGAGAGAAATGGCGGGAGGGGGGCGGGGAAAAAGTCCGGAGTACCTGTAGGGCCAAGAAGGGATCTGGTAACAGCAATGAAGAGTTAACCGCGGGGTCGTTGCACTCGACACGGGTACAACCTTTACGTTTCGCCACGTGCGTTTAGTTGTTCTCTCCCGATCTCGGAGACTCGAAAATCCACGCTTTGATTCGTTCAACTGCACCACGGGTTCTCAAACGTCCCCAAAATGATCGCCCGCGTTCAAAATGCTATCGTTATTTTTTTTCCGTATTGTAAATCTGCAGGAAAGTATCTTGGGGCGAGAACGTCCCCGAAAGAAAAAACGAGGCGTCAAATATTAGTGAAATTCGATATTTCTAAAAATCGTAATAGTGAAATTCACCAAGATTAAGGGGGCGATACCTTTAGGCGAGGAAAAAAAATTGCTGCTTTTCATGATTTTTTCAAAGGAAAGATTTCTTCGCGATTTTTGAGACGTGAGGTATGTTTCATTACTAGTTTTAGCTGTTACATCGTAGCTAAAGGACAATTTATTATTAATCTTTAAAAATGGCGAAGGTATGGCACAGTTTTTTAAACGGGTTGCTGTGGATATTGTCAGGGTGCGTTACACGTAGCGTCGGCGGCATTAATCTGCAAAAAACCTGAGAAATCGATGAAATGGTACGCCCTGAAACAAAAAGATCGAATGTTCCGAAAAAATGGCTACATTGTGCAAAAAAATACTTTTCTTAATTTTCAAAAACCTTTAGGATTATGTTTCATAAATTAAGGTTAAAAAGATGTATATGCAAATTCCATCAGAATCGGTTGGTTAGTTTTTTAGTTATACGTCACGCCAGTTTTGAAAATGCCGTATAGACCGTGCCATACGTTCGCCATTTTTAAGATTAATAAAAAAAATACCATGTAACAATGGCCATTGTGCCAGTAGTAGTAATGAAACATAGCCCAAATCAGCAAATCTTTCCCTCTCCTCAAGGTCTAATCTCCCCTCTTGATAGTGCAAGACGACTTCAAGAGTTTTCTTTATCTCGAGGTCCAGGTGAATTGCATTCTCGCACCCGAAAACATTAGAATGTGCAATTTGCCCAATACCGAAGCGTTCCTATGTTCACTGCTCAATTTTTTAATGGCAAACTCAAAATAATTTGAATTAAAGGATAACGGCGAGTTTTCCGAAATAACTTTTGTTCAAATTGGCTTGCAGTATAACTTGAACATTTATCGGATTCACTTGAAATTTTTACCGTATCTTCGGATCTAAATTATTTATAAAAGCATACGTAGGTATGTTTTTATAAATGTTCTTTCATTAATATTCCTCTTGTCATAAACAAGTTTTCATAATTTTTTTTCCGAAACCCAAACTTTTTTACACATGCTTGTCAACTCTATGGAAAACAATATTGTTAAAATCCTCACCTTTAGTTCGTAGATTTTAAAATCTTCATTCCGATTTATCGTTCAAGATCAAAATTCGTGACACTTATGCTTCAAGCCCCGGAGCTTTTTCCTCAATGTCCACTTAAAATTTGGTCACAACATTCTCGGCATGTAGACGGAAAATATTTAAAAAATTGATCTTTTCGAAAACATTGATCAGACGGTATCCGTAATGGTAGTAATAATCCTCAATATAATTTTTTTACCCAATGCACACGATTGAATCAGAATAGGCTCATTACTTAATTCTCAATTAGCAATATTAATTAGTACAATAAATGATCGCCGAATAAAATCACTACAATTATAAATTAAACAATATATCTTGTGGTAATACTAACGCGTGTCATAATACTCGTACAATTAAATGGCTCGCGAAAAATTAGTGTGAGCATCATTACAGATCGATCGACAGATGTCCCATGCGCTGTGTCTCATGTTATATAACTCCAAAAAGGCAATTCCAAGCCCCATCGCGTAGTCACGTAACTGTAACGGAAGTCAGTAGTGGATTCGTCGAGATATCCTCGTCGAAACGTGTTGATTTACGCATACAATAGGGAACATGCCTGGGGTAAAGAAAACCATCATCGCGTTGTGAACGGTCACGTTTCTTGCCTCTTTAATATACGAATTTGTATAAACCGTAAATTGGATGATTTATAAACGTGCCGTAAGAATCGTACGCAGGTTTTTTTCTTTTAGACTGGCGTATATGCAAACATTGACACACACACATGCAAGTATATACCGATTTTTCAGTTGCACAATTATACATGAGCAAAAGTTAATATCTCTTAATACACGGACACTGGTGGATGTACAATACTTCGCATATACAAAAAAGGAAATATTAACTTCTTTCTATACAATATTAATTCTTTGCACTCAAGAGGTGGCTCTCGCTCACCACTTACCTTCTAAGCGAAAAAGGCATCGAGTGCAAAGAGTTAATGTGTAAAATATTATTCAATCATTAATTCATTAATAATGGCATAAATCTCTCTCTCTCTCTCTCTCTCTACCTCGCCCTTTCCGTTATCTCGTTATGGTTGTTGGTATCATGTTATGCCTTTAGATGAAAAGCCTGATCGCGACAGATATTTCGAAAGTGAGATATAGATATATGAGAGAGAGAGAGAGAGAGAGAGAGAGAGAGAGAGAGAGAGAGAGAGAGAGAGAGAGAGAGAGAGAGAGAGAGAGAGAGAGAGAAAGGAGAGATTGTCTCAAGACTGTCGTAACATTAATATTAGGTGACGTTTAGAGAGGCTGTAGCCCCGCAGCAGCTCGCCGGGCAATAGTCCAGCTGTGCCAAAGTCGTTACGCTCAGTCAGAGTAACCTTATTTCTTTTTCTTTCTTTCTCTGTGTTTTACTCGAGTGTTTGTGTACGTGATTGCCTCGCTCGAATCGCTGGTCGAGCCGCAACGCCGAAAAACAGCAGCAGGCTTGGGCGCAAGGTATTTCGCACGGCGAGATTCGGAAATTCGTTTGTTTCTTTTCTGTCGTTTTTTTCCCTCAAGAACCAACTTTTACAATTTGTCATAACGGCCCGTATGGTGCATTTACGTAGTATTTAGTGTCATCGTGACTGACTACATTGTGCCTTGTGATAAGCGAACGATTCAAAGTGTTTGTGTTTAAATGTCCACATGAAAAGCTGTGAATTGTGGGAAGACATTGAAAGTAGAATTTATGTTAATTTCAATAACATTTTATAGCACGTAAATTCATTTTCGATAAATATTATTTCCTGAGTTCCAAGGTATACCCTTGCTGGTTTTTACGCATTACCCTTCCCAATCGAACCCTTTACTGACACTCCCCACTCGCACTGCGCTAATCTAACTTTATTTTATTTGCGGACACAGCCTTCTTGAGCTACATTATACGGCATTTGTCGTGGGTACTGTGGGAAACCTGTAACGGTA
Organism: Ophion obscuratus; assembly: GCA_964007375.1. Lineage (NCBI taxonomy): Eukaryota > Metazoa > Arthropoda > Insecta > Hymenoptera > Ichneumonidae > Ophion > Ophion obscuratus. The sequence goes on along the minus strand of OZ023313.1, from coordinate 883,319 downwards.
TAGACGGCCCCAAATTCTTTCATTTCTCTAATGCGCGGAGGTTTTACTAAAGTATCTACATCAACGTTACGGAAGTATTGGCCTTCTGCCGAGTCGTTGATGCGTCATCCAGTACACGGTTAAGCGGTCGCCGCTCCGAGTATCGGCCAGGCATAATGCTGCTTGACTAGAAGCCCACCAGTGTCGGTCATTATCGTACAATATAATTCTTAAAAAATTCTGAAAAATCTTGTCAATCTTTTCTCTCCGGGTAACCTGAGAGTTGATGGTGCTTCCACAGTGGCTATGTACAAATTTATATCCAAATAACTCCCGGTGCATATAAAAATTAGCATAAATTCTACTAGACAATTACTAGCGCTAGCAATTTTCATTGATAGATCATGTGTTCTAGGTAGGATAACAAGTGTATTTAAGTCGAGCCTTTTTCGTCTTCACAAATCCATACTTTTCATTGGATCATAATGGACTTGTTTATCCTATCATCCAGTATTATTCGATGAGGGACGCGAATCTTTTCGACGTATGGTCGGGGATTTCGCTGGTCCGGGGAGTTCGGATGGAGACGCTTCGCTCTGGACTGCGCTCCTCTTCTTTTTCTTCTTGCTCTTTTTCTCCTCGTGGATCCTTCTCGGGACAAAATCGCTCGGACGAGAGATCACGGCAGAGCCGAGAGAATCGCATCGATGGTGAGGAAATGGTCCATAGCAAAGTCAGCGAGGTAGAGGAAGGAGGAGATTCCATCTCGCCGTCTCACTCTCGAGGAGAGGGGAGAGCAAAACGTAAAGCGGAGAGTTTTATGACCAAAAGAAACAACAGGACGACAATGACGTCGAAGACGGCGAGAGAGAGAGAGAGAGAGAGAACACGAGGACGGAGGATGATGGGGAGAGGAGAGAGCGTAACGGAGCGAATATAGGGATATAGAGGGACGAAGAAGATGTGTGCGCAGTATCGAGAAAGGGAGAGAGAGAAAGAGAGAGAGAGAGAGAGAGAGAGAGAGAGAGAGTCGAGCTGCTGTGTGGAAAACGTGAACGGGAGAGAGGAGTTGGTTGAGAATGAAGAAGACGAAGAATAATCGTAAAAAAAGCGCAACGACGGTTTGGCGGTCCTCGAGAACAGGGAAGATGGACGCACACGCACGTGTTCATGGTCCAAGATCAGAGAGATAATGAGAGAAAGAAAGGTAGAGAGGGCAAGAGCAGAAATTGGACAACCAGAGTAGGCGGACTAGAAGGGTAAAAAGAGCCACGAGAAATTGCCGATTTCAGGGGTGTGCAACGGGTCCAAGGGTCCGGCGAGGATGCTGGGCCATTGACTTCCTTTCGCTCTCCTTTTTCCCTCTCTCTCCCTACCTTTGAACGTCTCTGCGAGGATAATTCCCTATCCCAATGCTCGTAAGACTCGCAAGGACTCGACTCACTCTGATTTGCCCGAACAATTGCATCTTATACGCCCTCTTTCGATTTTTGAAAACCGACACACAGCTACAAATATATTAGCGTCGCTTTGGCCCCGGTCCCACTAATCCGGCAGGGCTCCGTCACGTCTTCGCAATTATGACTACGTGCGTATGAAAAAGCCCCCAATCCTCCCCGCCCCCCCCCCGGGTCCCCACAGAGGGCACAGAAAAAAAACTTTACGGCTTTAGCCACTCGTGTTACACACGGGATGTATCATGTGTTGTTATTGCGGCAAAAAGGAGAGCTTCACTCCTCGCGAACTCGTCGGATATAAAAGCCTATATGCACACACATTCGTGCACGTATGTAAATTTTGAGGTTTCGGGTTTGACCCAATCTCGATCCCGGCTAAACACATATATTCGTGATGATCATTTCGCTTGACTTTTTTCACAGTTCCATTTGTAGGTGCCAGATAACCGTATCGTAGGTTATCAGAATCCAGAATCGTCATACTCGGGAAATGAGATACATCCGAAAAGTCGTAACGGAGAAACGTCACCATTTTTATAATTATAATTTTTATATTTTCGTTATCAAACTACCAAATGTACGGTGTGAAAGTTAGTAAAAAACGTGAGGGAAACAATCGAGTGATACTCGTGAGCCACAAAATTGTGGGTGATAATGAGCTGATAATTAAAAATAATGTGTTTTTCGGTGCGTTGCAACGATGCAAATTTCACCATCGTGCTGTTAAGAGATCGAACTCGTAACATCGTCCAATTGAACGAAAAATCCCCTCGGTCAAGTATCCACAAATTTCAATGTATCGCGTTATGTGTTTAAGGGGCTACTTCTACCTAGAGGGCCGAAAAAAATTCCCAAATTCCGATTTTTTTCCTGGGAAACGGTTGGTGAAACAGAACCGCATTTTTTAACACAAAGGTATGTATATTGAGAGGCTTTCAAAAAATCACCTACAAAGACAGAAAAACAATAATTAATGGCCGCCGGCAGTTGATGTTTTTTTCGTGACGTTTGGAGGCGGTCACTCCAGCTGGAACGATCCATCGGATATCTAAAAATCAAACGGGTTATTCAAGTTAACAATAAATATGAATCGTTGACGATGGTCGATTTTCAAAATCGGGGTGAGGAATTGACACTCGAGCATACAAAATCTATGAAGAAAGTTGTCATTTTTACGTAAATAGTAAAAAATGAAGATCGATTTAAAAAAAGTAAGATCGTTAACGACCTTTCAATGTTTTTCATCGTATCTCCTGTACATTTGGAAACAATCCATAAAAATGGTTCTCGAAATATCATGTCCACACTGAGAAAAACAACCAGTTAAATCAAAAAAATATATTCGTTGATACAAATAAATGTGCTGCTGCGGACTGCCACCAATATATGAGATTGTTACAATACTATGAAATATTGGAAAATGTGATTGATTTAAAAAACGTATTATTTTATTTGAAAAAGCTCTTTTGTTCTCTGAATATCTAAATTATCTTTCAAATAAAATTATATTTTATTGAAATCATTCTATATACAATCCGTAGATGTATTGGATGAAATAATTAAGCGGTTGCTCCAACATTGTTTATTTCGTACAAAAATATAATCAATAGAATTATTTATTTCTTTACTACATGGAAACGAATATGCCATGGGACGTAAGTTTTTCAATTTGTTTTAAATCTTAAATAAAAAGTGAGCATTAGTATGATCATTTACGATAATAGTGGAGAGAATATCAGATATCCAATGGAATATCCATGAAGAGGATATTAGATATTCAACTGATAAGAACATATACTACAGTGCGATCTTAGCCACAGGCCAAGAAGCGATACTCTTTCGAGTTTCTCCGGCTCTAAGTAGATTTTCCGTTCGCGCTACGCTTACGAGAAACGAGCACGCGTGTGGCTTCTAGCGGATACTCCGAGAACTACGGGTTTCCTCACACCTATAATTTCGGTGGCGCCTGGCCATGATTTGTTTGAATTTTTTCAACCAAATGCACAAGAAACAAATTTTATTTTCGCATAATTTTTTAACCAATGCAGACATTTGCTCAATATTTTTCAATCAAAATAAAATATTAATATTTTAACGAATAATGTGCTTGGAAATCCATATCGGATATGGTGATAAAAAAAAATAACATATTTACTCAATAAAAATTTTATCTGAATCGAACGAACGAAATTCAATTTTTCTTGTGTACTCGAATCAACAATATTCATGTTATGACTTGAAACGTTTTTTTTGTTCGTTGCAGAAAATGCATTCAAAAATATATAATTTGTTCGCGATAATTTTTTACGTAGTTTCAATAATATATTTTTCTTGGCTAACAATATATCTTTTGAATAAAAAAAAAAACTTTTAATTTGATCATGTTATTAAAGTCAATAGCGATTTGTTTGGACTAATAAATCCGATTATTTACACCAACAATTTTACAATTGAATCAACGAAATTTCGTTCAATAACACCAATAATATTGGATCACTGATTTTTTTTTCTCACCGCACCGACTTTGAAAACAGTGTTTCGAAAAAAAACGCGTTGAACGTTTAAAATATGGTTACCGATTAATTAAATTTTTCAGGGAATATAGCTAAAAGGTGATACTATTGAATAAAAATATTTGCGAAAGAAGCAATTCTTTAACCCACCTAAGTAGATGTAGTCTGGTAACGATTTTTAACTTATTCGTCGATATAACACCACACCCTCGCTACATTGACAAATAAATCACAGATCGTTGAAAATATTGTCATTGATGTTCCCATAAATTTTAGTCAATCGGATACAATGTTTATTCGTCCGAAATAACAATTGACGACGAAATCTTTGTTGCTGCGTACGGGAGAATCGCGGCCGAAGTTGGGCGATTCCTTATCGCCTAGACCTAGCCAAAGACCAGAACAAGGGACCGACTGTTGCTTGGTTGCACGTCATCATCGGACGAGATGACGACGTGCAACAGCGGAGGCATTCGAACGCCAGATCTCGACGACGACGGAAGCATTTTCCTCTAAACGCCCACCTCATGGGCATGAATATAAAATAGTTCACCGAACCGTTATTCGGACATTATTGTATCGAACTTTCATACTACGTCTTCTACATATCTTACGCTTCGTGCGAAATGAATATTTTTAAAAATCTTTACAACGACACAATATACACTACTCCAAAAAATTAACAGTCACAGAAAATTTCTTCAATTTTTTTAAGTGTTTTTTTAAGCGCTGTATATATGTGAACAATGGTCGTATCGAGATGAAAAAAGCGTTTTGAAGCTTAAAGTTTCTAGTTTCGAGTAATTTTGGCAAACAAATTTTGTGAGATACGGTTATCGTGCAATCATAAGAACTAGCCGGAGGAAATTTTTTGTTTTTTTTTTTCATGGGTCCACGGGGTTGGACAATTTTTGCAGTTAAAGCAATGTGTAGATTATTTAGCTTGATTATTCAGTGTCAATTTGGTTCTTTTTTGGTCGCTCTACGTCAATTTTCTTGCTGACATATCCGACTTTGAATGAAAAAAAGATTCTTTTGTCTTTGATCATCGATATCTCAGGAACCAACGATCGCACAGGAACTTGAAGGGCAGCTTTGAACACTTGAATAAATTTCCTACACAACCCTTGCATTTATTGTTGAGATTTTTTTTCACCCATAACATTAATTTGACAAACGTACGACAAAATTACTTTTGACCGTTTTTCAATAAATCTACCACTGCGTTACAAACATTGATGGAAAGACTAATGGTGCCAGGTTTTTTCCCAGCTCAATGTACCCCCAATAATCCTGTATATTTTTTAATTGACCCATCGAACCGTTTGCCCGGACCGATTGATCAAAGTTTTACAAAACAATTAAAGGAACTAGTGTATTGTTTCTGAACACCGTGTCATGATCATCGAAATGAAAAGACCCATTTTATACTACTTTTTTACAACTTTGCACTAGTTGCTTGTTAAATTTAAGAAAAAAAATTCGAAAAATGTCAACAATTTTTTTTTCCTTTTCAAATCGATAAACATTCCAAGAAACAATACTGACTCATTTTTTACACGATTCCGCGTTTGCGCACCAGAATTTCACTAAACTTTAATTGCATTAATTAAAAATTGATACCCCCAAGCGGTATTGACCAGTCGATCTGAGGACATTTATGAGATTAATTCTCGATATTTTCTGCAAAGGTTATTAGGGTTACGAAAAACAGTTTTTTTTTTTCAACACTAGGCATGATTAGAAAATTGAGAAAAAATTTACAAAATTGATTTTTGATTAATTTTTGCTTACCAAAAAAAAATATTTTTGAACAAAACTGTTAATTGTTTTTCTTTTCTTCCAAACAAAATATCAGTTCTGAAAAAAACAGTTTTTTGTAACCCTAACAAACTTTGCAGAAAATATCGAGAATTAATCGCATACAAGTGTTCAGATCGACTAGTGAATACAGCTCGGGGATATCAACTATTAATCAATGCAATCAAAGATTAGTGAAACTATGGTGCGCAAAGATCGAATTGTGTCAAGAATGAGTCCGTATTGTTTCCTGGAATGTTTAAGAAAAAAAAAATTTGACAGTTTTCGATTTTTTTTCTACTAAATTCAACAAGCTACTCGTGCAAAGTTGTGAAAAAAGTCGAAGCAAATTGGTCTTTTCATTTTGATGATGATTACACGGTGTTCAGAAACAATACACTTGTTCCTTAAATTGTTTAGTAATACTTTTTTCGATCGGTGCAGAAAAACGGTTCGATCGATCAATTTGAAAATCTGCAGGACTATTAGGGGTAGATTAAGCTGAAAAAAACCTGGCAACATTAGTCGATCCATCAATACTTGTAAAGAAGTGGTAGATTTACTGAAAAACCACAAAAAGTCATTTTTGTACCTTTTTTAAGTTAATGTTAAGGTTGAAAACATTTTTTTCTCTGAATTCAACAGAAGGGCCCTGTAGGAAATTTATTAAATTTACCAAAGCTGCCCTATAATTTCCTGTGCGATCTTTGGTAGCTGAGATATCGATGCTCAAGGACAAAAGGATCTTTTTTCATTCAAAGTCGGATAACTCCGCAAAAAAGTGACGTAGAGAGACAAAAAAACAATTTGAAGTCGAATAAACAAGATAACGACGAGCCTCCGGGTTTGTCACATACCCAAATACCGTGTTTACGAAGTATCCCCTCAGATCTCTGCGTCACGTAGAGCATATCATATTTAATCCGAATTATTGATTAGTTCCGGTGATCGCTCGTACTTAGTCAGCAGCCTTGGCCGACTATCGAAGCAACGAAAAAGCCGTACCGATTGGTCGATCAGCTATAATTTATGGCCCTGGTACAGAGAGCGGTTGTTCGCGGTATACGGTTTGGGTGACGCGCTCTGCATGCGCGCCGAGTTACTTGACGGATGCTCTTGAGAATGGCATTGTAATGCTAACGAGAGGGCGACCTACGTCTTATGGGACGAGCGCGGAAGGTTGTTTGGGGGATTCCTAATCGAAAGACGTGCACCCCAAAAGTCATTTAAAGCTCTAACCAACCGCGACAACGATCAGCGAGGTGGTTCGATGGGACCATATCGCCGCGTCTGTGCGTATGTGCATATTCGGACGTTGATTTTCCGGTTGGTACGGTAGGCGGCCCTGCGCGTTTCTCGCTTTCACACTCCTTCCCTCCTGTACACCCCACCAACGTTACAACACCTCGAGGGACACATATATCTCGCTGTATCAATAATTGAATCGTAAATTGTTATTCAGTGACGTATCAGATGAGGGAGATCGTTTCGATTCCCGATTATTCCGAGAAGCGTGAAGGGTTTGTTTGGCAATGTCCCACCTTCGTTCCTTCCTTCGTTTCTCTCTCTCTCTCCCTTCCTTCCTCCCTCCCTCCCTCCCTCTCTCCCTCCCCCTTTCTCCTCGGCTTTCTTCGAGACTCATTGTGCCCAGTGCGAGTATTTATCTCGCGGGCTTTGGAGTGTCGAGGAGGAGAAAGAGCCACCGGTAGCAGCGGAGAACGAGGGAGGCCCCCGTGTTGCGCGCTTGGCATATAGTGGCCACGGCCCCGATCACTCCGAAAAAAAGAGCGAGAAAGCGACGGCGAGCGGTCGCGAGGGGAAAAAGACTCGGGGCTCGGTCGCGAGAGGGAAGGAGAGGCCATGGAGAGGGAAAAAAAGGAAGAGGATGACGGAGACGAGCGGTTTACGAGCTGGGGGGAACGGGCTGAGTCCTCTCGAACAGGATAAAAATAGGGACGTTGAGGAGAGAACGGTGAGGGCAAGGAGCTACACGCTCGAGCTCGGAAGCCTCACCACCAGAGAGCGGTAGCGACCGAGTGCAAAAATCATGCAAAGAGAATATTCAAGACGAAGAGAAGGATTATTTGTACGCACACTCATTTCTAAATGCCAACGACTTATATTTCTTTTTTCTTAAATTAATTCGCGGACTTTCTCAACAATTTGAAAGACAACAAATTCCAAAAATTCAATTATTCTTGAATATGTTCGCGGATATAGATTTTTTTGACAATTATTGCAGCAGTCCAAATGGGAAATATGATTTTCCGGTGACAAATTTTAGTTTCCTATTTTCGTTTATATGAAAAACTATGTATCGAAAACAAAATCCTCTCAAACTCGGCTTTTTGATATGTAAAAGAGGCTTGTAACATTTGAAGTTGATCGTTGTAGTGATTTTTTTAAATATCGTAGTCGGCTATTTTCAACAATTCATTTTGAGAGAAACGCGTTAAAAGTGCGCCGATTCACAGAGCGAACCTATAAACGCCCATAACTTCCTTGACTTCGAACGGATCGACTCAGCATTTTCTGAGAATATTTTTGAAAGGTTATATTTTAAGAATCGGTTGACAACCAAAAACCGATGTTTTCAAAAATTGCAACTAGGCCTAAGCCATTGAAAGGTATTGCGAAAGTAAATTTAAAAAAATCATCAGAAAGTACACTCAAGAATCACGAGTTTCATATTTCGATGCATTTGGCCAAAAAAACGCAATTTTCCATTAATTTCAACAACGATAAAAAAAATACAATTACGTAATAGAACAAAGGATGAATGCAATTCAAAGAATATTTTTAAATTTATAAATGAAATAAATTTATAAAAAGTACAAATGAAAAAAAAATCGTTACAATAATATCTATAAAAACAGTACGAAAAGAATCGATCCGATTCATTAAAGTTTCTGAGAGCATTGGACGACTCCGAGGTGTTTTTTTTTCTCATTGCTGCAACTGCTTCAACGTGAACAGGCCCATACACGAGGGGGCCATATACATCGAAGGGAAAGAGCGAGAGGAACGGAGAAGGGCAGAGGGATACAACTTTGTTTCTCTTTTATCCTCTATCCTCCCCTTCAGCTCGAGCGTCATTCGATGAAATTTATATTTTCGTGCAAGACCCGCGTGTACGGTGTTCTCGCACCCTCGTAATTACCCGGCGAGAGTCTCTCTCGAAGAAGCAACAGACAGCTAAAGCAAGCGAGAAGGAGGTAAAGAGAGGGTAAGAAAGTGATTCCGAGAGGGGTTGCGGAGAGACGATATAAGTCTCGCGCAATTACGAATATGCTGGTAAATTCGTGTTCGCCTATATAAGATTGCTCTTGGAAGATTTCGCTTTGCCCCGAACAATATGATTCATTATAAAATAAGAAGGAAACGCGCGTGATGTGATTTATCGATGAAAAAAGGGGCGAGGGTACACGAAGCCGATAGAGGAAGCGAGTGAGAGAGAGGGTGCGAGACGCGAGAGCCGACCCTCGAACATTGCACCTTTGGCAACGACCGGGGCAATTTTTTGCCTTTATATATACACACACACACATATGTATACCTATTCAGCACGTATTACTATACACCGTGGAATTAGGTGCATACGGTATGCAACGAAGTGGGCAAAGAAGGAGAGATTTCTCCCTTTGACAAGCCACGAGAGCCTGGCTCAGTCGGCCGATCGACCGTGACTCGATGTGCATCACGAATCGGTCCACGGCGTGATTTGACGTAATCGCTTAGACCCGCTTGAATATTCAAACGCTACCGAATGCATATACGTTGCATATGGAAATATATTACAACTATAACGCGCAACCCATACCTTCCCAAAAAGGTATAAATGTAAACCTACCATGTGTATGTTTAAAGTATTTATTTCCTAAGTTCCAACGTATATCCTTGCGGGTTTTTACGTATAAGCCTTTCCAATTAAACCCTTTCCTAGCACTCCCTACCCGCACTTCGCTAATCTAACCTAACTTCCCTTGCAATCACAGCCGCCTCAAGTTACTCTATACCGTACTTGCCGAGGGTACGGGGAAACTGTGGAAAATCTCTACCGGTATAGACGGCCCAATAATCGCCTGGTTCTCTGGTGCACGTACGTTTTACTCAAGTCTCGGAAGTGTTTGCCTGCCGCTGACTGGTTGATGCCCCAGCCGATGCACGGCTAAGCGGTCACCGCTCCGAGTATCGGCCATACGCAACGCTGCTTAAGACGTTGCATGACTGATTCGCCGAAAAATGAGACATTTTTCGGATTTTCTTTTGAGAATAGTACAAACTGCAATCAAAATAAGGTTTGGCGGGACTATTCGACATGTGTTGACGTATAAAAAAAAAACCCCCCGAGTAATGTATGATGAATATTATCTCGAATACTTTACGTATCACCCTATAAAAAAAAATCCCGAAAAAAAGCTGATCGTCGGGTCAGCTGGAGGTATGTAACCCGTTGGAAATATCTTTCCTCGCATACACGCACGCACGTGCGCGCACGGACATACACACGCATGTAAATATACTCTCATCAAGAGTATTGCCCAAAGAAGCGTTCCGTGAAACAAGTCGAGATAGATTTAATCGTGCGAAAGAAAAATAGATAAAAATCCTTCTGCCGGCACGTCATCGTGGCTCGATCTTTCATTCAAATAAATCTGGCCCAACTCCCTCTGTCTTTTCAACAACTTCACGGAGACGAGGATGCAACCGTGCAAGGAAAGAGGATGCATTGGCTCTCCCCCATCCCTACGTAAAGCTCCTCGTGTCAAAGGTATGAGCGTTCGAAAAAAGTTTTGGCGGAGGAGGAATGAAATAAAGAAGATGAGACTGGATGGCAGAATATAGTTTGCGAGAGAAAGAAAGAGAGAGGGCGAGAGAGCGCGCTGGAACGCTCGTTTCTCGTAGCCTGCGCGCGAAAGATTTATTGGGCGATCAAATTTGCATTTTAAATATTCAAGTCGACATACGCGTTCGTGCTAATACCGCGTGGCAAATCGAGGTAGGTGAGGGGAGTGGGTGAAGGTGGCGGATCCTTCTCAAACGTCTCTAGAGGAGAACGTGTTTATTTGCGCAAATCTAACTGCGCGATAATTTCCTTCGTGATAAGGTAACTCAGGAAAAGAAAAGACTTCCAGACCGGACGATTATTTTATTGCATTTTCTATAGCCTACGGTTTTAATTTTAATTTTCAAGGAATATTGAAAGTTGAAATTCCGTAAATTAACCGATTTTGGATGATCTTTGTAAAGGTCAGATTGCCCACTGCGGTACGGCAAACCGCCCCGCTGCGAATTACGCCTTTTTTTTAATTTACGTTGAAACAGTGTAAGTCGTATCTCGAAATCTATTCGTCCGATTCACTTGAATTTTTTGACAGAACATAGTTTGCTATACTTTTTATCATATGAGCAGATGATTTTTTAAATACGTTTATCCATTTGTCGAAGAAAAATCATTCAATGTCTTTTTCGATCGAAAATCAAAAGTCTTTATTTCTTCAGCTTGCTATTTTCCATATTTACCGAATTTCGAAAAAGTATTCGGTTACACGAAACTTCTGTTACTATACTAAAATTACGTTGGCTCAATGTTTCATTTTTCATCACCCGAGTTACTAGAACGACCTACACCGATTAGCCATGCAGTAACGGCCGCATTTTGTTAAAATAATAATAACCTCATTGTTGATCAATATTTTTCAATGGAAAGAAACCGTAAATTAGGCAAGACTCCAGCGACAATAGGATATTTTGAAAATTATCGCGATGCGCCAAAAATTCATTTAGGCCGTATTATCAAAAAGACGATCTGTTCAAAATTTCAACTGAATCGGAGGAAATAGCTATTCGGAAGTACAGCCATATATTTTTTTTTCACATTTACTAAAAAAAATGATCATCTGTTACGAAAGTCATGATAAATTATTTAGATGGCTTTGAGCTTTGAGGCTTTCACGGCTCTTTATGTTATCACAAAAGTACAGGGTGTCCCAAACGTCACGCAACAATATGCATAAGCCGCGAAAATTAAATGTCGCGTGACATTTGGAACACCCTGTATGTCGCTTCTGTATGGAAGCCGCGTTGACGGTCAGCGTTATGTTGACGTTTCGCAAACGTTACAGTCTGCATCAAGAGGGCTGAGAGTTGGGCCGACACTGAACCTCGTGCCTCAAATATTCCCTATATGGTTGCAGTCATTGTTCCAGATGACTGCACCAGCCAATCGGATGTTTTTAATTGATCAGTTGGTTAATTAAAAAACACTTTCGTCATTTGGAGCCATGGCAAAGGAACCCTCGATCATTTCTTAATCTTCCTCGACTCCCAGCACCCCAATATTAAATTCACCATGGAGACACAACGGAACAATCAAATCCCTTTTTTGGATGTACTGGTTAAACGGAAAAACGATGGCACTTTGGGCCATAAAGTTTACCGAAAGCATACGGATAGATATCTCCACGCTACGTCCCATCACAACCCTTCTCAACAACAGTCGGTCATAAGCTCCTTGGTCTACAGAGCTCCAGCGATCTCCGAATCAGACTCCCTGGAGGGTGGACTAGAACACCTACGAAAAACTTTAGGAGATATGGGCTACAAGCTAGGCGGCATCGAAAAAACGATCAAACAAAAAAAAATACCTGATGAGAAAACAGTGACAGCACCTGAAGTGAAGGAGAATCAAGGACAAATATCAGCAACAACTTCCCTTTCGTACCTTTAGGACATAACCGATTGCATAGGCAGGGTCCTTGAAAAACATAACGCGCGAGTCGTCTTCAAACCTCAGAAGAAGTTAGCACAAGTGCTTCCGAGTGCGAAAGACCAAAGACCACCATTAAGCCCACCAGAAGTGTGCAAGATACCATGCCCATGCGGTAAAGTGTACATAGGAGAAATCAGAAGGAAGATCAGTACACGGATCAAAGAACACCAAAGGTGTATTCAATGTGGCCACATTGCACAATCAATTCTGGCCGAACATTGGATGGAAACGAGCCATGCCATTCAGTTCGAGAAAGCCCAAAGTCTGGCCCGATCGAACAGCTATTATTTTCAGGAAACACCGAGAAAGCCTGGAAATCTGAAAAGAGACGGAGGGTATCACGTCAATCCTATGTGGCACACCGCCCTTTCGGTTTTCTAATTGACCAGCTGATCGATTAAAAACATCTGATTAGCTGGTGCAGTGATCTGGAACGATGACTGCAACTATATATGGAATAGCTGGGACACGAGAGCTTCAGCATCGGAGCTCTTAGCCCTGATAATGCAGACTGCAACGTTTGCGAAGCGGCGGCATAACGCAGATCCTCAACACGGCCTCCATCCGGACCCCACATACTTTTATTTTGATGGGGCTGTATATAGTATCATATGCACTAGGGACAGCATGCATCAATGCCTGGCAGCACTCCGTCGATGATTCATAAAAAAAGTCAACCTTAATCTCGATTCATTACTTTTGTGTTACACGAATAAAAACTTAAGTGTTCTCCATCACGATTGTTGGCTCTCATTCGTTCTTTCATAAAAATGAGCGCATGTATATACGTCTAGTACCATATAGGTGGTTCTTGCGCGAGTTCCGCCGGCTTGTAAGCCACAGAAGCATCGAAATAATCTCCTCGCGTTCCCCGTGCGTTTTTCTCTATCTCGCGACGCCGCAGGCGCATCTCTCGCGAAAGAGGAAGGGAAGGGCGAAACATATGCAGGTGTTGTGTGTGTTTGCGAGAGTGCCAGTACCGATCGTCGATCTCTCGCGATTGGCCCTCCTTTCTATGTACATATATGTATGAAGAAAAGAAAGCATACATTGAAGGCGTTGCGTCTTTGTAACGTTGACTTTCGGAACATCTAGCTGTTACAAGCACGGTCCTTGAAATCTTTACAAACGAATCGTTGATTTTAAGGACAAGACGGTCCTTGAAGGCACCTACATATATATGAAATAAAATTAAAAAATTGATACATTTATCTCTCTTTTCCTCACTGACAAGATGTGCTTTTTGGCTCTCTCTCTCTCTCTCTCCCTGTCTCTCTGTCTCTCTGTCTCTCTCCTCTCTAGTTATCTCTTCGTCGTCATGACCGTTCCAAAGGCGCGTTCTCTGGAGTGCAATTTTCTCGAGCGCAAACTCAGTGCCTGGCAATTATGGTTTCTTATCCGGAGCTCCACCCTCCCCCCTCCCCCCTCCGTCAAAGTCCTTGTCTTCTCTTCTCTTTTTGTTTCTCTGCCCTCAACTCCCCGCCCCCTCTCCGTCTAGTCCTCTTACTTTCCTTCTCTTTGACTCTTCTTACTCTGAGGACCGCGTGGCGTGTCTCTTTTTCCATTGCCCAACGGCGCAGAGCCTCTTAAGAGGAGTAACGGGAAAAGTATATTGCCATCGCTGTCTCTTCGAGCCCTTGGAAAAATCGGGCAAAATCGGTTCCGCTTTCACGGTCCAACTTCTGGGGTTCCGTCTAGTGTTTTTCGGTGCCTCTTTCCAGTTTCCGGCAGTCCGGAGAAATGGCCTTCGGGGTTCGATACTGAAATATTACAAAATTCCCGGGTATTCGCCGAGTGCGCGGCTTTGCAAACGCGACTGAAAAGTATCCAGGTGGAAATATCTCTGAAATTGTTCTACCGTCGTTTTTCTCGGTCCGAGAACTCGGTACTTACAAAAGTACCATTGCTGGAGGTATAACGAACTCACTCGCAATTGCTCTCTTCCTCCGCTTTTATTCTTCGACTCGAAGGAAAAAAAACTATTCGTACTCTCTCTCTCTCTCTCTCTCTCTCTCCCTTTTGCTGCCTCTCTCACGTGGTCTCCTGCGACGTGGATACTACCTGCACACACGCTCACGCTAAAAGAAAAAAGCCGGAAAAAAACTAAAATTATATCCACGGCGACCATCCGGCGCATCCTGCACCGATACTCATATAATTATGCAATGGTTCGCAAACATGTACTTGCAAATCTATAATAGTAATCTATTACTATGGTCGATGAAGGTAAAAAAGAGAAAGATAGAGAGAGGAAGAGAGAATGATTCGAGAAAAGAGAAAATCATTAGGATACCTCACTGAAACGGAAACCTTTTTTCAAATTAGACATTTAAATTTTCATAATGTAGGTAACGAGGTTCGTTAGACGTCAGCTTTTTCGAAACAGATAATTTTTCAACTCGATATTTTGAAGTTAGGTATTTATTTTCTTTCAAATAGGGGACAAATTCGCCAGCATTGTATCTTGAATTTTTAGTTGCTGTTCTTGTAGCAGAAGGGCAACCTTTTCAGAAAATTCATTTTCTCATCATTCTAATATTGAAAATTGTTTTCGTCAATATATCTTTTCCCAAAATTCCACTCCTCAAATGAGCCTTTCTGAAAAGGTTTCGTTTCAAATGAACATTCCGCAAAATTGTTTGAAATTCCAAAAGTCAATTGATTTTGCAAAGACTTGTATACGTTTGAGCCGCTTGCTGTGAGTCCGTTCAAAAAGTTCACAATTCGGGTGCAACGACCCCAAGCAGCGCAACATTAGGTACGAGCGAGTACAAGTTTAGGCGCGAGGGATAGGATCGTTTTTAGCACGGAGAGAGGCTCTGGTATACCTACGTAGCTCAGGAACTTGCTCGATTGGCTGGAAAAGGGCTGGAAGTTCCTTTTCCTTCCTGTATTCCTCCGAGCCTCGCGCTGCTCGCCGTAAACCGACGAGCACTCTTTTTCTTTCTCTCGTGACGCTTTAAGTACCGTTCACACGGGGCTAAGCGAGCATCTCTTTCGAAGCAAAACATACACGCTTGCTTGCTTCCCGCCGGATCACCGAGTTTGTTTACGGAAGCGATGAATCTCAATCCTGAACAAACTGGTATATCTTGTACTTACGTACGTATATAAGTATGTTGGGTATTACATATGCCGGGCTCTATAGTCGAGTACGCGGAGAGTTTGTCGTAAGAGCATGGGAGCAGCAATTGCGAACACTTGGTTCGTACAACATGCTAACCCCGTGAAAAGCAATCGCGAACCGTCGTGAAAATCAGAAGTCTCTTAAAATTTTATGATATTCCTTATTTGAGTGGTTTTTGCGATCGGGCTATTTTTAGAAAACAAAGAAATAGAGTATTCGTAAAAAATTAAACATTTTTACCGGCAATATCAACGCGGATTATCTTTTTTACGAAGATGAGAGGCCCTTGTCATTCAATTCTGCCTGAAAAGCCGATTCGTCAAGGTTAGAGTATTTTTAACCCAGAACCCACCACTGTAAATCTCAGATTCGTTCGTAATCTTGCCAGATAAACTTTTGTTCGATCCTCGTACCAATATGCATGTTTCGCGAGAGTAGTAACATAAGAAGATACCGTACTGCTAAGAAGAAGAAGAAACAGATCAGGGTGTGATCGTGATGTGACTTGGACCCAAAAGAGAACGAGGTTTAGGTATAGGAAGAGGATAACCGGGCTTCGAACCCGGAGCGCACAAGTAAACAACAGGTACGTTGCTCCCCCATCATTCTCAAGTACATCGGCACCGTCTTGATGGAAAAGGAAAGACAAAAATAGAAGGGGAGAGATTAAACTCTAAACCTTATAGGGCAACGAACGTCACTTCGGAATGAAAGACACGAATGTACAGACAGACGCCGCAGTTTTGCAATATTAGTAGGATAGGTCACAATACAATGCAGAAAGGTAATATTAATCACCATAGCATTTCACGAGATGACATATAACTACTGTAACATTGAAATAATGCTTCTAAAACTTGATGCCCCTGAGATGTTCGATGTCCCGATTCTTTTTGTACAACCCGTAAAGTTAGAATGGAATGAAGAAACAATTACGTATTCTGGCACTTTATTTTTCTCGAGACACGGTTTCTCGACTGGGTGTTTTAGGGAACAGTCGGCTTTTTAAAGTTTTATAGGCTTTTAAAAAAATCTTAAAAAATCCAGGGTCACTTCGCCAAGTGTCTACTGCGTAGCCCGGAAGTTGCCAAAGTCAAAAGTTAAAAACCGCTGGCAATAAAATTTCAACCATTGTATATTCAAAAACACGAGAAAACGGTTCACTTTGAAAACTCGACTGTTCCTTCAAGAGAGGAGATATTTTAGGCAGCCGGAAATAAACGAATATTCAAGATTTTCTGTGTTGAAACTATGTTTTCTATATCTACATCTTTTAGTTTTCGATTTTTTGTGCCCAATGAACGGACGCAGGATTAAAAATAACGTTGAAGAATTTCACATTAGATGTGTTAAAAATGGTACGCTAAAAAGAAAATAGACGAAAGGTGAATAAATATAGGAGCAATGAACTCATAAAGAAGGAAATAAGTATAGAAATAGATGCATAAATCATATGACTTAAAGAAATAGACGAGTAAGTGCATACAATGCGAAGAAGCCGAGAGAGAGAGGGAGAGAGAGAATAAAATAATATTCTACTTTTGCATGAACAGCTAATTTCATTCGATATACAGCTACGAAGACAAAGAGAATGTATGTAATCAAATATATGTAAGATGTATGTAATTATGTAATCAAATATATGTAAGATGTATGTATGTATGTAATCAAATATACGTAAGATGTATGTATGTAATCAAAAATATACTTCAAGGCCTGTATCGCAGCATCTGAGTGCCTGTATGTTTACATATTCTAACAGATTAGATTAAATTAGGTTTATTAGTGCAACTAGGAGAGAAACGTCCTCCGGCGAGCAATCCTTATTCTTCTTACAAGACACAGAAAATATAAAGGGTGTCTCAAAATGACCTGACATTTTAAGCCGGAATGACACTTCATCGCGGTCGGTAGGGTAAAGCAATTATAGATACCCAAAAATCTCTGAAACGGCTCTTCAGATCCCGTCGAAACTTTGCCAAACGACGTCAAATTGATAGACGAACAGCTGTCTGCCCCTCAAATTTTCTGAATTTGAGAGAAAAAAAAACGTAGATTTGCTTATCATAAGCCAATGTACTTTTTTCCCCTCAAATTCAGAAAATTTGAAGGGCAGACAGCTGTTCGTCTATCTATTTAACGTCGTTTGGCAAAGTTTCGACGGGATCTGAAGAGCCGTTTCAGAGATTTCTGGGTATCTATAATTGTTTTACCATACCGACCGCGATGATGTGTCATTCCGTCTTAAATTGCGCGCCATTTTTTTGTGGCAGACATAGAGTACTAATCTTTAACAACGGGCATCAGGAAGTATTGAGAAACAATGCAGTTATTGCAGACTAAGTTTTGACGGTCATTTTATTACGCGCCGCGGCAATGTGAATTGGCCACCAAGATCGTGCGATTTGACGCCATTGAACTTGTTTCATTGGGATTTTCTGAAAGGAAAAATGTATGCCAATGATCAATATACCATTCCGGAGTTCAAGGAAGCAATTGGACACACCAGTAATGAAATTAGTCTGCAATTATGCCAAAATGTTATTGAATTTTTTTTTCAAAGAGTTAACGTATGCAAACAGGAACGACGCGGCCATTTATCGGATATTGTATTCCACACGTAACCTCCACGTGTGTACCTTATATTGAAATAAAAAAATTCGTACTTTTATAAAATACTTTTATTAAATAAAAGACTCAATACAAAAAGGAAAGAAAAGTGATTCTATGTAAGAAACGCTATATGTGAGGATAGTCGAATATAATATTTATCGAGATACCATAGCACAAAGTCGCGTAGCGTCGCATACGCTAGTATGTTCTCTTTGTAAAGTACGTATGAGTAGAGGTAGAAGATGTTCCGAGTTTGGGAGCCTCTCGAGAAGTGATCGTCGCCTCGATGGCCGAAACGTCGATCCCTTGGTGAGCCATGAAGCTCACCATACCAGCCCCTTTGTGCTGCGTCAGCAGTCATCGTCTTTGTATAAACACATCGGGTGACCGCCGCCCGACCTGAGACGTTGATTAGCACGTCTCCATCGTCAACGACAGCGTCGAAAGAAACCGTCGCTCTTATATATATAAATCAAACTGAAATGAAGAGAAACATACACATTCGGAGTGCAAAAGAAACATCATCCTCTGATCTCCATCCAGGACAAAGCATAATACAAGGAAAATAAACAGACTTGATACATAAACAAAGAAAAAATCACTCAGAGAGAGAGAGAGAGAATGCAGCGAACGCATCTCTTGGCAATCACGATGCACAACCGCGACACGCCAAGTGCATCGCGAGTTAACGGCCCTCACCGGGACACGCCCTACTACAAGAGGTGAGCTCCTCTGAAGTTCTTCTTCCTCATCATCCTCACCTTCTCCGTTCTACTACTGTGTACGCTTACACGCCAGCGAGTGGCAAGGAAAAGGAGAGCGTAGGGATGACAGAAGATCACGATACTTTGAATTTTATTTTCCTTTCGGAATCTTATGTGAAAAATTTGTATCCACTTCGTGGAGACGTTCAGCAAAACACCCGTTAGAATAAAGAGCTACCAGTTTACCTGCTATATACCGTCCACCTTCAAATGTGCATATTTAATCCTGATACTATTTTTTTATTTCGTCTCGGACAATCCTGCGGCAAGTTTTTAGACAATGATTTTGGCATGCGAAAACACGACACGAAAAAATGAGATGAAGTCGTTTGAATTTTTTAATTTTCATAACTGATTTCGTGACACATCAAGCGTTTTGACGATAAAAGATTTTTCGTTATCCTTTTGGTTGTATAAGGTCGTCATCATTTGGAATGAAAATCACATTTTTCGAATTGTTGAATGGAGGGATCCGATCGCGAGAACAACCTTCACAGCGCCGCGGTGAACGGTCGACGAACCTACTCCGCTGCACTGCGTGAGCGTTGTAAACAACAAGTTCGTTGCCCCCTCTCGCCCTTCTCCCTACTCACTCACCCCTCTCTATCGCCCCCTGCGCCTGTCTTCTCCACCTCCCCGCCCTACGATCATTGCAAGACGCGCAGTTTCTTTTTTTTTCTTCGATCTTCTTTTTTTCAGGATTTTTTTTTTGCGACGCACACGATGTATCAAATGCACTCGAGTATATACAGCCGTGTTGAACGACATAGTTTACAAACATCTTTTATTTTCTCGAACACCCATCCGGTTATCGCTTTCTAAACCAAGCGCACCCGGTCTGCACGCATCCTCCACCTTTGGACAATCCCTCCGAGAGGCGGAATATTGGTTACATTCGCCAAACTTGGCTGGTATTCACGAGGACAAGTAGAAGATATGAACGAAGTCACGCGACAAATAATGTTTTTAAAAAATTGCATTTACCGTACCGGCAAACATAACGGAGATTTTTAAATCTCAAAAATATTTCCTAGATATTTGAATCAACACCAGTGGTAAGTGGCACAATATGTAGACAATGCTCACAGTTCCGGTTGAAAATGTTTTTTATTTATTTATATTCAACCTTATTAGTTAATAATGCGCATACTGATAGAATTATATTTGTTAATATGAACATCTTTTTGTTATTATTCAACGCTACTGTAACAAAATTCTTGAGAGTGAATACGTGAAAGTTCATGGCGTTCATAGCGTTGCCATACTTCGATAAGTTCGAGTGTTCATAGCGTTGCCATACACTTTAGTGAGTAGGGAATAGTCGAATGAGAAAATAATGAGAATTACAGTACGTTACAATTACACGAAGATTGTGCGAACTGAAAGATAGCGAAACTTCCCGGAAAGTTTATTTCCCGAATAAATTGCCCAACCAAAGAACTTGCAATATTCCGTACCATGCTTTGCCTACACATATCTGAAAGCACCGTCCCGAAGGAAGGGTGTGAGACTACTGAATATCAACGAGTGACACCTAACTCGTGGCCACAAAAAGAGGAATTTTCGTGATTTTTTTCTGGGGACACGTGTACTGGTTTACAAATATCTTTTTCACATTAAAGAGCATGTTGTTGAGTAGCTTTTACAATGCTTGTCCTGAAAAATATTGATAAACGTGGCAGATACAATGGTTTCTCAGAGCGCTGTTTGAAAAACGTCCGACCCGTAACGTTTTTGCAGTGAAAAGCGCTGTTTTCGTTGGTAACAAAAAAATTATGACACGAAAAAAATGTCTCGTTGAGCACTGCTCTTTGATATGAAAAAGAAGCTTGTGAACTTTGACCCCGATCGGTGTACTGATGTTTGAGATGTCGTGGTCACCGATTTTTTAAATTCGCCGCCGGTTCCCGGAACCTATCTATAAACTCCCATTGACGCCCTCAATTTTGAACGCATCGACATAGAATTTTCAGAGCATAATTTTGAACCGTTATATTTTGCGAATCTGTATAAAACCAAAAATCGATATTTTCGAAAATGGAATCAAAACAATCTTACGTTAAAAAAAATAGAAAATACCGTTCTCATATGCGCTCTGCCAAATGAAAGACTGGATTGAATAAAGTGTCATCCTTTCGATAAATTCAAAATGTGCTCGTAAAGTTTCGTAGGGTGAATTTCTCTCGAGCGGCGATATTCACGACGCGCGCTCTCGATGGACAATATTTTGGTATCTCTGACCAAACACACAAAGTCTCCCGCGCGTATTTTAGTATACAGAGCCCCCGGGATCTATCCATGACTACACACACGGAGAAGAACGACTCGGCTGTTACGTGGCCTACACGCTGAAATACCACACGGACCCGTTTTATCATTCCTACATCGTGTGTAGAGGCTCTCTCCGTACGCTACAAAGTTTTGTCCGATGGAAAAAATTTGACAAATCGCTGAAGACGCCTCAACCCTGATAGCGGAAGGAAATATTTTTTGTGTAATTCCCCGTCGCGGAAAATATATTTTGGATACGACTAATATTTTTTTCGAGGAAAAAGTTCGAGCGAGTGAATATTTTTACCTCGTTGATTTTGTCAATAGTTTTGCCTGTAGAGCTATGCTCGCTCGACTCGACTGCGGGAAATCAACATCGCTCCCCCCCCCCCCCCCCGCCTTCTTCGGCGCGCCCAGCCTCGCGCAGCGCGGTCGCCGTCGTCGGTCGGAGAGGGGGGAGAAGGGCGAGAGAGAAATCTCGCCGCGCGACTTTCTCACTCGGGCGTGCGCTACAGCGCGGTGCCGGGGCTCGGGCGAGAGCGAGCGAGAAAGAAAGAGGTTTCATCGCTCTCTTCCTCTCTCTCTCTTGTACGAGTAGGCGTGTAAGCACGGAGCTAGAAGAGCGACAAGCGTGGCAGCCATGCGCGCTCGCGGCCGCTAGTCCCTTACCGACTTGGAAATTTTAAGTTGGCTGAGTCGCCCACAGAGGCGCACTGCGCTGTTATCGGGAGTCTCAACTCGAGGTAAGAGAGAAGACGCTAAAAACTTGAGCCTCCGCGGCTCGTTCGCAGGGGCTACCATACGGAGCTACTCGCGTCGTTGCCCCGATCCTCTTAGGCCGCTGCCGATATAACCGTATCGAGTTCCGCGCGCGCCCGCGCTCTCTACGAGCACAAGCGAGAAGCCGGTCGATAATTATCCCGCTTAGAGGCCCGCGCCATATTTATTAGATCCGAAAAACACTTTATCACGGGCAATACGCGGGCCGAACGTTTGTATACACGCGTGCGGTGAAAACAACCAGGGCATGCATACCCGACGAGCTCGCGATACCGTGTACTGGTATCGAAAATACGCGCCGCGAAAAATAGTACATTCATTCAATAATGTTACCATTAAGTTTGTCGCTTTTCGCGGATCCTACGACCTTACTTTACCTGCGTTCATCTCGTAATTTCTGGCAAATTTAAGGGATCCGAAGAAATCGCAACGCAACGTTTCTGACTCAAGTCCCTCTGATTTGTTCGCTTCGAGAAATCGATTTTTCCTCACGGTTATAAAATTTTCCTTCGAGAAGTCAATTTTTCCTTACCCTCGTAAAATGAGAAACACAATAGCACGCGGACTTGTTCTTTTTCGGTTGCACGAATTTTGGAAAATTGGAAAACTGAGGAGACACGATTCACACGAATTGCGCGATTACGTTGAAATTAGCATCGTTTGAATGCAACTGACAAATTTTTTACTTCATTTCCAAATTTCCTTTGGTACATTTAGACTGCGAAAATCACGGAAATATTTTTTAGACTACTTCATCTAGCGATAATAATAAGAAATGAAAAAGAATTTTTATTGCATTTCAACGAAGCAAGTTTTAAGAGAGTACTGCGCGCAACAGCGGGGAGAACATCAGAACGATACGAAGCAAACGACGAAAATGAAAAATAAAATACTCATATCGATAATAAGAGAAGAGTATTTTTTTCGGAAGCAAAACATTAATATGCTTTCCTTTTTCGGATAAATAATGTAGTAGTAGTAGTAGTTTTATTTGCATGACCTTCTCAGTCTTTTACAAAGGTGTTACAATTCCGCTTTTCTTTTTACTTAGCCGCAGTTCTTCGCTATTCCTCGCATTCACCTTCATATTTATTTTCGTTCTTACATATTGTTTCTATTTCTCTAAAGTATTTACATAGGTTTATATCCACTTCACCTCTGATTGTTCTAATTAACTTCTCTTTTACTCCTTTTTCGTTTGTCAACTCTTTCGTCCACGATTCTATATACATTTTCGCCTCCCTTGAGATCATTCGCTTTCCCGTTTCGCACATAATCAAATGGTATATTGTTTCTCTTTTTCTTTTGCATATTCTGCATGACCAGTCATCTTCCCCTTTCTTTCCGTCCCTCCCTATGTTGCCGCATCTTATCCTCGCCCACCTTTCTTTATGCTCTCCTTTAACCCCTTGGTCCGTCCAGTATCTCCACGGTGCTTCGTCGTTTTCTATGATCTCTTTATTTGCGCTGTTATATGTCGAATTTTGTATTTGTATCCTTTCCTCCTCTAAGCTCTTCTGCCTTAGTTTTTCTAATCCTTTCTTTATCGCCTTCTCTGTTGCGCTTGCTTCTATTCCCTCTTTTATCATGTCCGCTATTTCCTTAATTTCCAGTTCCCCGGTGACATTCACAAAGTCTTTCCCCCATTTGGATGGGTTCCTGTTCGCAATCCCTCGCATCTCCTCTCTTAGGCAACGGATAAATAATGTTTCATAGTTCATAGAAAATAAAAATTTTGTGGTTTTCTTCATTTGCGTAATATTTTCTTTTCAATTCTACTTGCGACGTGGACGAGTAGACGGTATCTACCAATACTCCGAAGTACACTACGAGAAATAGAAAGTAGCCTACTGGATAATACATTTTATCGTAAGGGCACCATTAGTGTGCCTTTTTGCGGAATAATAATACTTCCCATGGTATACAATAACCAAAAGTTGACCAAAAAATAAAAAGAAAAGAACGAACTTAAAGTAGTTTTTCGAGTCTACTCGTAAATTTTTATTAAAGATTCAGCGTGCCACGTGACGAGGGGGACACGAAGCGATACATTCTTTCGTTCTCTCGAAGCTCTCGGTCGCATCGAGATCGCTGTGTATAACGCACCATAATAATAATAATAATGATAATTACAGCTGCGTGCATGTCGCGGGGATTCGTGGGTAAAGTGCCAATTTCCTGCGGAAGGAAAACAGGGGAAGCGATTATTGCACGTACACCGCGCAATTGAACGTTTACGTGTACAATAATTGAGGGGGGGGGGGGGGGGGGGAATTTCCCATCGTTCCACGCAGACGAAGGCTGTGAAAATTGTCGAATGTTGTTTCGAGAAGCTGGACGTCCCGAGGCCTTGCGTCAAATCGAGGTCATCTTCGTCACGTTGGAAATAACTAACAAGAATCACGCGAAGACTGAGGATAATTAGGATACTAATCATTAAAAAAAAATAGACGTATAATGAGATAATGTATCGGGAGGGGACGAGGACGATTTTTTGAAAGAAGATAATCATAAAAATACAAAGAAACAATATAGGAGTGGCGAGTGCGCGAGGGAGATAGGGAACAAATGTATTTTGTCCAATCGAGAGAAATGCGGATACGCGGTACGCGCCAGAAAGTTTTCAAAGGCACTATTTCTATCAAGTTCTTATCATTGCATTTTCGTGCCCACTAACGCTGCCGCTTTTTAAATTATTTTCAGCCATTAACATCAAAGTACAAATGATGACAATTTGAGTTGATAGTTTATTAATTTATTTTAAATGAATAAAAAATTGAATCATTTTAAGTTAATAATTGACTATGGACGCAAAATCATATTACAGATAACATTGACTATAAATTGATAATTCTCGAATTATTGGCATCAATTCAGAAATAATAATGATCTGTTCCCGGTGAACGTGCGATTAATGGAAAAATTATTTCTTGTAGCATTGCTATTAAAATTGTGATGCTTTTTTAGCGTTGTTGTCCGAAAAAGATTTCCCAAGGCGAGCAAAAATGTGACTTTCAAATTCCGAGACGCAGTTGATTATTTTCCTAAGCGCGTTCTCATTTTTAGCATTAGCATCAACTCAGGAATAATTAATCTCGAGTGAACGGAATCGAGAAGGAATAATTACTTATCCTTAAGTCACCGATGATTAACCGAAAAAAAGACTCACTCTTGTTTCGTTTTGATTGTCTTTTTTGTTGTTGTTATTGTCTGGCAAAGTTGGATCAAATTAAGGAGAGAAGAAAAGTGTCGGTATCGATTTATTTTCGGTCGATCGCTAAATAGGCCGGAATTGATAGCTACTGGAAAAATAAAATACATGGAAAATGCGTAGGGAACGTGAGAAGCAAAGTCGCACGCAATTCATGCACGCGCACACCAACGTTCATGTTTTAATGTCGATGGGTAAGTAGTGTATGCGGCGTTACGTTCTAAAAATAATGGGTTAGCCGAGACGTCGGTGTGCCTTAGCAACAGAAGAAGGTTGCAGCTTATAGAAACCGTCCGATGCGATGCGTCGAGAGACTCCGCTTGGATTGTTGGCGGCGAACATCGCGACTCGTTCACTCCCCCCCCCCCCCCCCTCTTTCTCACTCGACGCTTTCCCTCTCTTCAATTCTCCTTCCATTCTCCATGTCAAACAAAGCTTTGCTGCCTATGACGAAGAAAACGCAGAACCGAGAACGTTCGACCTTATCCGACATTTCCTCGCGGCTTCTCTCGAGACTGGTATCCTCTTGAAGAAGCCAAACAAATAAACACGTGTGGGCATTTTCGGATATCGAAGGAAATGTCTCTCGTTATCGCCTCGTAAAGCATGCAAACGCCGCCGCCCCCCGTGTGTAGCACGAGAAATATAACTTTCAGCACCGTCGATCGGTTTGCTCCTCTTTCCGTCCACCTTCATCTTGAGCCACGCACTCGAGGGATTTGGACTTTCGCGGCGTTTTCTTCCGCCACGAACGAAACACCGTTGCCTCGGCCACACTGGAAAGACGAACGGGTAGCCGAATTTATTTTCTTTGTCATATTTTTTCTCCTTTTTCGGCCTGACCAGAGAACGTCCTGGTGTGCACCTCTCTTGATTCGCGTAGGTCCTTCACATAGAGGGGGAGAGCAAATTGGTACGAATTTTCTCGCGTTGCGGTACGGGCGTATTTGTAAAACCGGGGATCCCATTTGCCAGCACGGGGGGAGGCATTGATCGCGGCTTCGCACGATAAATTTAAAAAATCCGACCCTGCTCGTCAGTAGACAAAAACCTCGAGGCAAGAAAAAAAAGGATCTTCGCTCGCCAGAACTCGAAGTGCCTCCTCCGTAATGTCATTATTTCCAATTGAGATTCATTCAATTTCGCGAACAACTTGATTAATAAACGAGTTAGCTCTTCTTAGGCATTAAACCTAAGTAAGTTTAATGCCTCGGTTGATTCAACTTTGCGAGCCTTCGTGACGTGTCGGCGCGTCCGCACACGTGGGCAGATGAATCTTTACTGAGGCCCGAAAAATTCCGCGCAGTGCTTCCTTCCGTGAGTTGCGAGACGAATTCATGCAGCGCACGTCTCGCACCACAGGCTCCCCCTGTGTGGTACCACCCCGGAGCAACGCTAATTACAGGCGGTGCATGAGCCGCAGTTGTCACAGCTTTCGAAGGTGGAACGCGATTCGTTTATACCATTCTCTTCGCACGGAGTATGACGATTGGGTGCAGGTTTCCCTCTAAAAACGTAACGATGACCTTTGTATGGCTCTGACGTCTCTGACTTTTCTGCCGGGAAGGCGAGATACGTAATCACGGTGTTCTCTCCCTCGAGATTCTACACACACACACACACATTTTTACTAATCATTTGCGATCGGCGTACGGTTGAGATATTTCACCGTTCGGTCAAATATGGGATACCATTTAATGCGCATACGGGCCGATATGAATTCATCAACGTCGAGGAAAAGTACGACGGAAAAACGACAGAAGTTTCGGTAAACGTGCCAACCGGGCTTGGGCTGTTTTCTCAAAATCATCGAGCTAGGGGAATCCAGGGGAGGGGGGCAAAAAAGCTCGAAAGACAATTTTCAATTATTTTTCGTCAAATTCGCTTTAATAGAATTGTGTTCCTTCGTTCCGTGATAGACATTTCATCGAATTCTTTACGGTTAGTTTGTTATCTTATTTTTTACTTTTGTTTATTAGACTCTCTTACATACTACGATTTTTAATTAATATAATTATACGAGTGCACACACACATACGCGGGTGCACGCAACGCACTTGTACGTGTACGAGCTGACAATTGTGGAGACGACACGCGCCAACCGAACGGAAGCGGGCCATGATTCACGGCTTTGCTCACTATCATTCCGTCTCTTTTCTTGTTTCTTTCACTCCGACGTCCATATACTCTTGCACCCACGCTATTATTCGCATCTCTTTCTCTCGCCGGCATCGCACGCACGCATGCACGCACACACACACACACACACACACAGAAGCACACGAGCACAGACACGATATATTTTCATCCCTGCCAACCATCTTTCCTCTCCCGTACATTATTACTGTCGCAGCATTAATCTAATGATATATTAAAAATAAAAACGTACGAGCTAATTTATGCTTACTGAGATCATACTAATACATCACAGGGTTACATAGACATTACTTTCATTTTTTCCCTCCTTTGTGGCCATTTTTCTTTGTCTCTAGTTGTCAATGGGCTCGCTTTAAAAAAAAAAACTTTTTAGATCGGAAACCCCAAATATTTTTTTTTGTTGTATTCGTTTTCCATTGATTTTTGTTCTTGGGTAATCGAAAAGAAGTTTTTTTGCATTTTTGCCCTGTTACGCTATTTTCGAATCGTCTTACGATTTTTTTTTGGTTTCCGTAATTTGCCGCGACCCTTTCTCCCTCTCCCTGTCTCTCGTTGTTTTTGATTGATGTTGCCCGCGTTCTTGTTGCACTCGCTGCATCATGTAAACGAGTTTATCGAGCTCTACTACTGACCAAAGATTAAAAACAACGAACTTTTTTTTCTCCAGAAACACTTCAGGTTAGAGACGGAAAAAACAGCTTGTAACCACCAGTCGTATTTTTTGGTTATAATCTCAAAAAGAAAAAGATAAAAAAATCAGGAATTCGGGAATGGATTTTCGGGCGGGAGACGGGTGCCTGCCTCGCGTGACGCGTTGTTCTTGAGAGGGTCTCACGGAGCCGCGAACGAGGGGGTTGTAGTCCCCTTCGAACAGGCCAAATGTAGAACACGCGACCCAGGGATGAGTATCGTTCGAATGAAAAAAAAAAATAAGGAGGGCAACAAATGAAGGTATTCGTAATTACTTTGTAAATAACTAATTGTGAACAATGATTGATTGTGTTGAAGTTTGTGCCGTTGGAATATGACGAAAATTCTTTTTTATTCCTTCACTTTTGTTATTATTCAAAATCGTAATTTTCTTTACTCGAATCCACCAAAAAAATTGAATTTTCGTTGCACTCCAACTATACGCAACCTTCCACATCGTAATTATTGTGACCAGACACGAGAAGTATTATTTCCATTTTTCGTTACTTCAATTTTAATTCAAATATAAAATCATTTCCTTATCATTGTTGCAGAATTGTCACGAATTGTTTTTCACACGAATGATGCTCGTTACTCAAAAAAAAAAGATAGAAGAAAAATAATTATATTCAGTTTTTTGCCGATAATTTATTTATTGTCAATAATTTTGTGAAAACAAAATTAGTCACATTATTGGCTACTGTTTTCCTTTTGTACTATTGAGTCCCTGCTTCCTCATAATTTATAATTATTTGCGACTACCTCTGTGCGCGTGCGAAACTTGTTTTCTTTCACGTGGGCTTGAAAGCGTAAGGATTTGCACTAGAATATCAGGAGGATGACGCACAAGTAGAGACGACAGATAATAGACGTTACGAAATATACGAAATCGTTTTCTTCTTTCTTTTTTTCCCAAAGCAACAAGTGGCTGTTTCTCTTGTCTCCACCCTCGACCTATAGAGTTGATGGGATATAGAACACTTGTTTGAACAATGCCTGAGATTATTATTACTTGCTACGCGTAATACGAGAAAAAAGAAACGAAATAAACTTGACGTGCGAGAGAACATTTTTCGTCCCGCGTAGACAAAGGATGAAGAAAGCGCATAAACAGGATAGACAGGTAGAGGAGGAAGGGGAGGGAAAAGAACGAAAGAAAATCGAGAATCACTGATTTGGCATCGGCTGTACTTATCTCGTAAGGTCGTACAGGAGATCAATGCTTAAACTCTTGGGTAACGTAATTCAC
Organism: Ophion obscuratus; assembly: GCA_964007375.1. Classification (NCBI taxonomy): domain Eukaryota; kingdom Metazoa; phylum Arthropoda; class Insecta; order Hymenoptera; family Ichneumonidae; genus Ophion; species Ophion obscuratus. Next base: position 853,936 of record OZ023313.1, on the reverse strand, counting down.
AGTTATTCTAAGGTATTCGGCGAGTTTTCTTGGAACTGATCGACCCTTCAAAATTTTCGATCTCTCTCTCTCTCTCTCGTAGCACCTATGGGGTGCTACGAGAGACCCCCCCGCTCTTCCGCCATCGGGAGACATTCGAGATCCAAAAGTTTACGGAGAAATCTAATCGGCCAGTCGCGTGTCTCGAGAGCGACATTCTTCGTTCAAAATCGTTGAAAAAAAAAACAAAGATTGCAAGAAATCGCAGGATGAACATCCCCGATTGGGGTTCGAGTTCTCCTTCGGCAATTATTTTTCGAAGCGTGCGGAAGCGAGACTCACGGAAAAACCGACTCATTCTAATTTTTTTCACGCAACTCGTGGATTCGTTCTCGCGATTCTTTTCGTCTCTTGGGTCTCGAATTCGCCCGTGTACTCTTTCCCCCGAGAATTAGTCGTCGTTCAATGTGAAAAAATTATCTTTACGAAGAAAAAAAAACAAATAGTGACCTCCTGTTTGTGACGAAGTCCAAAAACTCCGAAGATCAAAAAATTGATTTATCGACGGATTGAAAATTATTTGCCATAATGACGTTGCTACGTTTTTTTCTTCTTCTTCAAGTCGAATATTCGTTATTCACATTCATCATGATTCTTTTCGCTAAGTATTTCAAATTTGTTTTTCAATCGAATGACGGCTATTTCCCGTCGCTCCTCCCCCCCAGTCGTCGTTTCTCTCTATAACCTCATGCACCATCGGCTCTTCTCTCAACCTCTACATGTTCATCGTCCATATACCTTCCTTTTTGAAGTATTTAAAAAATTATCCGAGATAAAATGAGACGTTTGCGAAGATGATCGCAAAATATTCGTGTATGTAGACATGTAGAGGAGTCTACGTTGCAGTTGTCAGATGTTTTCTCGTATACTCCCATCAAACTTAGGTAGCATCGGAGTTTGCACCGTCGCAACGCAACAAAAATTCATTTTCACCTTTTGACGTTTTTATTTTTCGCGTTATCGGAAATCTTTTTTTTTTTGTATAAAAATCGTTCGAACGATTTTCGTAGCTTAGACCGTCCAAAAAGTATGGGCAATGTGAAAAAAAAACCATTGCGTTCCAAAGATGCAAAGCTTTGACGTTTTAGTTTGGGGAAACGAGAGCGAGCGCGTTGGCCGCGATTGTTCACGTTTCCTCAAAATCGCTTCTTCACGCGATGGGAAAAGAGCAACGATTTTTATTGTTACTCGAAACCTTTTCTTGCAACTTGAGGTCGTAAATTTGTTATAGAAATATGTAAAAAGATTCGAGTGATTTTCATAGCATAAATCGGCCAAAAATAAAATCCATCAATGAAAAAGAATTAATTTTCGTCGCGTTCCAACAATGCAAACTTGAAGTAGGACCAAAAACGCAAAATTACAAAAAAAAACAAATGCGGAAAATAAACGATAAATTTCTCGAGATGTAAGTCAAATCGACCAAAAAGAATGATGAGCAACTCACACATGATTCAATCCATACCCAGACCAGTCCAAGTCTCGCGACGAAATAGAAAGAAAAAAATACATATTCTCTGTGCTTTACGTTTCTAACGTTTGATTAATCCTAACTGATTAGCCTAAAATTGTCGTGCGCTCGGATGCGCTTTGCGCTCGGCTGACGCACGGCCCGTTGTATATGCTTCTGTCTTTTTTTTTTGTTCCTTAAATATTTATACGGATAACGGAACAAAGAAGAAAAATATATTACAATCAATTTCGGGAGAATGTCTCGTACAAATTTTGGCTAGTCTACAATGACGACATGAAGAACCGGCGTGTGTTTCGAGCACCGTTTCGTCGTGCCCTCTATCTTTTCTTTGTGTTTCCACAAAATCCACGTCGAACGTTACGCTCGAGTGCGAAAAAAATTAGACCGTTTTTTTTTTTCGTTTCTCGTGTGCCGGATTTTCCACTTAGTCTCTATATACGTCATGTGTCTGAGGGCGTGTATATATATATATATGTATGTGCGTGTGTGTGCACGTATATATACACACACACACACACACACACACACACACACACACAGAGTCTTGCGCGTGTCAGATGGATTAATAATCTACGTGAATGGCACAGCCAAAAGACTTGGCGATCCTCCCGATCTCCTAGTCCGAAATCGCTTGGCGTAATTTTAATAATGCACCGCAGATCCGCGTTAGAAAAAAAAAAAATAAGAAAATTGTTCACTGTTTCGGACGTATAGTCACAAAAAATAATTGAGAGAATAACCGCGCGATTGTGTCTCGGCTGTTTTTTTGTTGTTCCTCTTACACACGAGATGTAGACGAATGAAGAAAAAAAAAAAAAAAAAAAATTACGACGACGAAAAAGCCATAACGATATTCGCAGCTGTAAATGCGAAGAGAGTGGCCGAGACACAGGTGGGGGGTTCACGAGTACACCGGTCCAAGATGACGCGACAATGGAGAGTTATTAAAAATAAAAGTAATTATTTAAAAAAAATTAAAAATACAGTGCGCGAAAAATACGACAACGGGGCGCGGAGAGGGGAGGGGTTTAGCTGCGTATCTGACCCGCGTTACGGGCAATCTTCTCCGGCAGTTCGACGATGCTCTTCGCACTTCCGTTGAGCGTGCGCTTGCGACTCTTCATGTAATCTGTAACAGCAGAGAAGAACGAATTTCCGTTATTATTTTATCACACGAGTTGAACGACCGACGTGTGACGAGATTTTTCCTCTTTTTTCCGTCCGACTTACTTCCGTGGCGAATTTCGACACACGTCGGTGCACAATTTCATTGCACAACAATTTCCTAGTTACGTATACTTTTGTTCTTTTTTTCTTCAAGTGGGTACAATTTTTTTTTTCACCTATTTCGTACACTTTGGGCACTTGACGTTGAATTCGAATATTTATTTATTACAATGCTCCCTCGTGAAATATTGCACCCAGTATTGAAATCGTTGACTTTGTTTGGTTCTAATGTTCAATTTTTTATCTGAAGTAAATTTTTTTAAAGTTGTTTTTTCAATTATGTACATATCGTTAACTGTCGAATTCAATTATTTATTTTGTGTATGGGTTTCCAATGTTATTCTTTTGTTCTTTTAATAGAACGAGCCGTTAAAAAAGCACTTGAACAATCAAAAAATATAATGCCGTACCGCGTATGTAAGGAAATTTTGTATTGAGGAGAATATAATTTGTCACGATGTTGAATTTTGCATCGTTGGATACAACGAAAATTCTCTTTTCGTCCTTTATTTTTTTATTTTTAGCATTATCGAAAATATTTTCTAGCCAATTTCTGTTATAGATTTTGAATAACGGATTTGAAAATCTTATGAGATTGAAGTTTGCATCATCGGAGTACAACGAAATTCTGTTTTTTTCTCATTCGCAAATTTCTTTTAACAGATTTTAGCTACCAAAATTTCAAAATAATTTTTTGAAATGTTTATTGGGAGATCTGCAATCGAAATTTGCAAAAAAGCACGGTATCATAATAAAAGTATGAACTTTCGTTACATTCCCAACTTCAATACCATCCAAACTTCAAAATCATATTTTTTTCCTTCAAATGTTATTAAGAATACTCGTACGCAAAAAGATTCTAATTCGTCAAACCTGAGTTAACGAAAATCCTATAGTACGTGTTCCCTATTTCTCATTTAAAGTCTATTTCTATTTTGCACTTAATGTTCTACTTTCAAATAATATTATCCAAAGTTTGCTTGGGGTGTAAATCGCCCCTCCGTCTCTCATCCCGGTCACGCGTTCTACGATTAGTCAGCTGACAGTCGCATTCGAACGTAAGAAGACTGAACGCGTACGGGAAACACGAGTGTTTCGAATTTCGCCAGCCGGTCCATATGCACGAACAAACACCCCCTCCCACAGAGGGAGATAAATAATTCGTACAGCGCGTAGGAAATGTGCATCGTGACATCTGTTCGATTTTCCGATGCGCGGACGAACGTGCAATTTCCCCGCATGCCCCTCTCGCTCGTGACAAACGCACGATCCGCACGCGCTCGCCCCATTATTGTGTCCCTCCCCATTGCCCAGATTTACATCTATGCGCAGGGAAACCCTTACCCCACGTAGACACACGTCTGTTCGGCCACACTTTCCCCCTTCGTTCGTTCTGCCTTTCTTTCCCCTTTTTGCCTGCATCCACTCGTCGATCACCCGGCACGAGTCACTTTCTCACGTGGCGAAAGAGACAAATCGATCAAGTTCGGTCAGACTGGCTGGCATTGGGGAGGAATTATTTCGCTCTTATGGAAAAAATACTTTACGAAAGTAATATTCCAGGACAAATTCATTGCATCAAAAATATCGCGTTACCTATTTCGATCGGATTTTAATTATTTTCAACATCGACTCGGAAAAAAAAACTATGAAATAATAATAAGACGAAAAAAGTATAAGAACCGAACGAGTGCATCTGCTGAAAGAAAATCGACCCACTGCGAGCTTGATTGTAATAATTACGTTCGCAATTATACAAGGAATTTTTTGAATGCATTTCATTCAACACAGCTTTTTACAAAAGTTAAGTGAAACACACATTTTAATTTTAAGTATTTTGCTCTTAAAGCTGAAGAAAAATTGTACAAATATTGTTTTGTATAGTATCAGTAGTTTCCGGGTTTCGGCAATTTAACACTATCGGTGTCGAGGTAGAGTTGAAAAAACCAATTATTTGTCACAACTCACTAATCAAGTACATAAAAAAAATGCAAAAATAGGTGTCAAATAATTTTGTATACAAATAGTTGATAGTAGTAACAAACAACGCCAACTGGTAAGACTAACTAATCAATAAACTTGAGGCGCAACTAATGTTAATAATGCCCTAAGATATCTCGATACAGATTCGATAAATCTTGTACTCCCTAATATTCGCCATTGCCAACGAAAACATTGAATTCTAAAAAAGCGGAAACAAAGCTTGAGGGAAAACATAGAAACGAACTGACGGTAGCGCGCTGCTGCTTTTTTGAAGCTGCTAATCGTTTGAGAGTGAGTTAATTTTATTGAATTTTTGTTCGATTATTATATTTCCCGAGTTCCGAATTGGGGAGGGTACCCAATGCGTAAAAGCCCTTGAGCGTCCTTACGCATTGCCGGCGTCGGTGAGTCAGTTCATCATATTTGCGGCCTAAAATTTGGGCGACAGCCCAAATCAATGGGGGAAGCCTTTACTCATTTTCGCCAATAAAAAAACCGAGCTTTTTTTTTTCTTGGTCCGATTCAATGCTGGCTCTTTCCGCGGCAGAGACAAAGACAGCCGTTGGCGCGCCTTTTCCATTCTTTTTTAAATGTAGTCATTTCTCGGTAAAATCTCAACTGTGTGATCGTGGGATGAACACGTGACTTTGCGAAACAACTTTTTGGCATAGTGACTCGTTTTTTTTTCTCTCGATATTGCAAGGCCAACCGTGTGTGTGCCCGTGTATGTGTTTGCTTCGTGTCTCACCGCGCACGGACACCAAGTTTTACGATAATTTATCGGCACACACGTCGCTTCGCCCGATTTAACGTGTATACGAGTGTGCGCGAGAAAGGAAACGTCGCTCGCGCGCCGTCGTTGAGACACACGATCCAGGCAAAGTTGGGGTTGGTCATGGCTCTCGCGCGCGCGCACGACAGAGGGAGGGGGCGGTAGAGAGAACGAAGCGATTGCGCAAATCGCGAAACGGACTCTATTTTTATTTTTTCCTAATGAACGAGGAGAATGATCCAGGCAAGCCTAACCTAATGTCGATAAAATTTGCATTGTTGAAACTTAACGAAAATTCATATTCATATCGCTCATTTTTGGTATTAAATCGGATATTTTTTTTTTGCACGTTTCGATCGTAGATTGCTCAATAAGCAGCTTGAATAATGGTTGGGAAATTTTCGTAGCTCAAGTCTTTTCAAATAAATTTGAGCAAGAAAACAAAATCGTTTATTGCATTCAAACGTTACAAACTTCAATCTCACCTCACCTTTCGATCTATCTGGCTCTTATGGTGTTGGGCTTTGCATCGTAAGAACGAAACGATTTTTCATTTATTTATATTACTATTATTCCAAATAAATAATGTTTAATTGACTGACGGATTTTGCAGGCTAAAAGTAATTTGAGAATGTAAAAAAATGCACTGCATTCCAACGATGCATGGTCTCGAAGTTTGCGTCGTTGGAATGCAACGGAAATTCTTTTTTATTCTCTCATTTTTGTTATGCCACAAAATCTTTCCTTTGCTGATTTGACTTCTAAATCTCTAGATGAGTGACTTGAAAAATGATTGGGGCATTTGCGTAACGACGATTCGCCAAAAGAAGTTCGAGCAATTGAAAAATGACAATTTTTCATTGCATTACAACGGTGCAAAGTACAATTTGTCGATTTTTCTTTCCTTCTCCTCATTTCATTTACTGTTTGTCTCTTGTTTTCCTCATCCAGTCTACTCTTCTTTTTTCTCTATTCTCCAAAAAAAAAAATTACATGTAAATTATTTTCTACTTTTTAGTCTTTAGTTAATTGGACTAGAGCTCAGAAATTTTTGCAGAGGGATTAATCCTTTCAAAAGAACTGGTGTTATTATTGGTCGATTGTCAGGAGAAATCCTGGAGAACAGTGTTAGGTGATATCTATCTTAGGCGTCACGAAAGGTCGATTTGCCGTTTTGCATCTCACACCAAGTCAAGTTAAATAAAAGATTTTTTTTAAACCGCTGAATATTCACAAATCATGTCTTGTGGCCCGATAAGATAGATATAAAATGAAAAGAAAAGAAATCTAAAAAATTAACGCGCGGGGACATATTGGAGAAATCGTAAAAACTTTTCGAGTATGTTCGCAGAGAGTCGCTCCTCGTCGCGTGTTGGTCGTTCGCGCTCGCGAGTATCTAGAGCAAGCGAGAATTTTTTCGAGGATAAATATGCGGGCTGCTCGTTCCAATAAAGAAACTCTCCGGGGAATTTTTCAGGGCAGACGCTCTCGCGTAACTAAACCTGTTTCGGTGGCGTAAGCGTTTGTCCGATTAGAGGAATTTGCGGGTAACAAAATGTTCGGCATTACGGCTTTATCCATCAATGCGATTTTTTTTCTCTTCTATAATATTTCAAATTCGCTATTCTCTATTACGATGCCAATTGAAAACAATTTTTAACGGGTTACCGAGAAAACGTATGCAAAATCGAAAGAAAGAAGAGACAAAACAAATATTGTCGCAAGTATAGGTAGCTCGAGTTCCGACAGAAAACAATCCCTGAAAGGAAGTGCCGCATGAATCGTCCTTGCGACAATTTGAAATTGTAGGATTGCTCTTATGGATTTTCCACCACAGCTCTGGCTTCCCCTTACATTCGTCCTATGTAAATTCTTGGATGACGTCAACACGGGGGAATAAGTACCTCGCATATGTGTATTACCTGAGTGTACGCTATACCCAACAGCTGATATTTTACCGTGCAAGCCACGTGGGAGCTTTGCCACTTGGGTAGCACGAGTCGCGTTCTGTGGGGGTGAAGGAGCCTTGCGTGTACGTGTCACCGTACCCCCCCTGCCGACTCTCGTGTCGTCTATACGGGAACAAGAATCGCCGGCGGTATGGTATCGAAAACACACAATGAAGGGGGATTGAACAGAGTTTGGCGAGGGCACATACCACTGAGACTCGAAGCTTGCATCCCCCTCGGTAACAGCTGACCGATTCCACGCATTAATAAAGTACGTTACAAAATTCTCTCGCCCCCCTCTTTTCGTCCCGGGATATTATTTACCACCCCTCTCTCTCTGACATTTTCGATATTGTAGGCTTTTGAAGTTTGCATCGTTGGCATACACCGAAAAATCCTTTTCATTTGTCATTTTTCTTATTATACAAAATCATCTTTTGCAGATTTAGCTTGTAGATCGCTAATTAACCCACCGTGGTTAAACTGGGTAAACTGCACCCGGCCAAGTTCCAGATGGTTGCTGTCTGAAAACTATCAGTCCGATCGGGATTGAAAAAAGACTAGAAAGTACTTTGAACATTCGAGAACATGTGTGAAAAGTCAGTATGTTAAAATTCAAATGACAACATGTAAAAAATCGTGAATAGGTCAATTTGTCAAATAATACTCCTTTTCACTAAAAAAAATCATAACTTTCTGAATTTTCGATATTTTCAAGTAAAATTGGAACAGGATACTCGTCAGACATGGTATTTTTAGGGAAAAAATCGTGGCATAGTGGCACTCGAAAGCCTTGCCTCCTGGAAGGCCGACCTTCAATTGAAACCAGGACCCATAGATATATAGGCCGAAAGTTAGGTCTGCGTAAAATTTACCCAAGGTCACCAAGGAGGGTTGAGGATCCTGAAAAAAATGTTTTCCAGATTTTCGTAGCCTAGGTCTACCGAAAGAAAGTTTCGAAAGTCCGAAAAACGTATTTTCCGTTTGGCTCGGAGTTTCAACGGTAGCCTTTTTCCAGCCGTTTTTATTATTTGGCTCATGGGCAACGTCAGGCAAGTGGTCGTATGATTATTTTCGCGGATCGGTCATTTGTTTCCTCTACAAGGTTTACAGAAACGCGAGCAGACTCGAGACAGCGCGAGGGCGGGATTTCGAGTCACGTGAATCGCGCTTGATCGTTCGAACGAGGTTGAACCAGGAATTTATTCCGCGCGCGCCCGGCGGCGGCGGCTCGAATCGAGAGAAGAGCCTCCTTCGGGGCTGTGCTCTCCCGTCACGTCTTGAAATAGTAGCGACGCGTGGGTTACCCCGGTGCATCGTCGAGAATAATAACAAAAATACGCGGAGAGCCATCCTCCCAATGGTATCCTACTCTCCACGCGTTCCCCTGCATCACCGTTCTCCGTACGTATATGCACAGCTTTAGTAAACAAGAATACACCTCGATCACGTGTGCGTGAATGTGCGCGCGTAGTAACGTGATAATCGTATTAGGTACGATATCATACATTATGGAAATTGGCTATGGATGTTGGACGGCGGGATGGGTGCATGGGACGGACCTTTCCGATGGACATGAAAAATGAATCATCGGAATACCAAAATATTTCAATGCTCGCAGGTATAATAGAGTCGAGAGTGGGGAGGGCTGGGGGGCGGGGGAGTACCGGAACTATTCTGCAAGTTGGCTCAATTGCTCGCCACAGGCGTGACGTCATTATTTGAATTGCAAGAGGGAGTCGTAAACAATGAATTTTTTAATTCACACTGCTCAGGCTCACGCGCATCCTCGAGCGAGCGAACGAGCGGGATTGGACTGAGAGAGAACGAGGGGGAAGTCCCGACAACGCCGGAATTCACTTGACCTAGTGCTCTCTCTCTCTCTCTCTTCCCCACTCCTCCCTTCATCTCTCGTTTGGTCATTATTCGCGCTATTATTCTGACGATATGGCCAAATCGCGTGCTCGTCGCGTATTTTTTGCGTCGCTTTATCAAGACCGATTGCTCGAATTGTTTCGACGAAATTAACAAACTTTCACGGCCACATATCTTCGGCCAAATAATGAATTGATTAATCGAGGGATTCGAAGTTTCGCCTGGACATACGTCGAAAATCCGAATTGATAATGTGACGACGATCCTAGAGGTTCGAGGTAAACAAAAAGCCGGCAACTTAACTGCGCTGCACGCGGGGCGACACGAACTACGGGGTTAAACTTTTGAAGGGCGCTCTTCATCGCGGATTTCATTTTTCCCCATCTGACTATAAACAAAGGACGGAAAGCCGTGTCTTCTCTTGAAGAATGGAATTTTACAAACATTTTCTTTATTTCGCAAACGTAAATTCCGCGCGGGCCTGGATATACCCTTGGTGCTTTTTTTTTACATTCTAGTCTCGCAGATTCGAGCTCCGACTACTATTGTGTATTCAGTATGGCCCGTACCTGATCCTATTGCGGTATTCATTAATTAATAATTTAATTATACTTAGATATTATTTATATTCAATTATAAATTTGCAAAGTAGAAATGCAAAATTCTTTTTACTTATATTATCTATATGACTTAAAACGATATCTCTATACGATATGAAAGAAAAATACAATAGCATTTTCATGTTTTCTCGCGCAAGCTTTTTTTTTCCCCGCTTTTTTTCTTCTATCAGAACAGAGGGGAAAAAAAGGTTTTAGGCCAAAGTTAAAGAAGTTATCAATGGAGAAAGTAATTAATGCAATTTATACACAGATTTTGACAATAACATTTTCCAAGATCTGTTACTTACGTTCCCTCTTTAATATGTATGGAATAATGTTTTCTCCTTTATCACATACGCGTGTTTCTTAGAAGGATAAGACGCATTGAAATATAAAAAAATTTAATTGCGCGTCGCAATGCGCGGGAGAGACAAGAGATTAATTGGCCAAGGTCGTTGCAACGAAAACATGACACGAGCGGGGATCACTGCTGATTACATACGCGTGCTGTTTCACGACGCGAATGTGCCGCTTACAATTGAACGACCGATACGCGATTCGCCCGCGGACTATAACGATCACTGTATGCAAATAGCAGACGTGCATTTCATTAAAAGGGTATCAACGATCAACGTTCGCCACCGTTGCGAGAAAAAAAAATAAGAGAAGAAATTGAAGTATAAAAAGATGTTGACTTTCCCGAATGTTCATTCCGATAGCACGAACGACAAATGACCTTTCGGCCATCTCTGAGAACCAGTTTAATCATATTGTGTTTTCTTTTAAAATGAGACTCGAAGTTCTCGCGAAATTGTCTCGCGTTTACGAAAATACAAACAGAAGCTTACTTGGACATATTTTTTTTTTTTAGTCGAAATGTTTTTTTGACTCGACAATCGTGTAACGAAATTATATTTATTTTCTCGTTACCCTATAAATGTAAAGGGAATACACGTGGTCAGGATATATTTCTGGCAATTCAGCGTGAGTTGAGCATCGATAATGCACTCTCGGTAAACATTTCGGTAGGAAAAAAGTGGTATGTTCAAATAATGTATGTTATATATCGCGTATAACGTGAAGAACAGAAGACCGTTTGCGGAAGAAAAAAAATTCAACCAAGCATCTTTAAAATGCAATGAAAATGAACTTCTTGTTTCTCAATAAAAAAAAGATTCCGCAGCGAATTTGTGCTCTGAAAATCAATAAGAGTTATAGGAGATCTTCGGAATAGCCGAGTGCACAGTTTTCAGGGCTTTGAAAAAATCTGAAAAATTTCATGATTACTTCTCGAACGAGACTGGATTTTGCGTCTTCGGAATGCAATGAGAATGATTATTTTTCAAGTCGCTTGTTTAGAGATATAGAATTTAAATCTGAAAAACAATATTTTGTAAAATAATAAAAATAAGAAAATAAACATATAAAAGAGAGTTGCATTGCAAAGATATTTCATTTTCATTCCTTTTATCATTATCCAAAATAATATTTTGCACATTTCGCTTGTAGATCGCTAAATAAGGAGCCTAAAAAATAATTACGTGATTTTCGCAGCTCAGATCTACCGAAGGAATTGTGCCAAGTTTAAAATCAATTTTCGTTGTATTCCACCGATGCAAACTTCAACGTCATGAAGTATATGCTGCATGAGCCAGAAGTTGCCGGGGTCGAAATTAACACCGTTATTGAGTTCGACTGTTATTATTAGACGCAGTATTACACAGTTGGGACTGGCGTTGACGGTATTATTATCATTAGCGAAACTCTTACCGGTAATGGACGACTGTTTTCTCGTTGTGGCGTTAAGTACAGGGGTGGTAGATTCTCGCGCCACGATACACTTGATTTTCTTTCTCCGGCAGGTTATCGCGATAACATCCTCATCGTCTTCGGAATTTTCGCGACGTCCGCAAACAACGATACCGCCGGTTTGACCGATATCGGGTACCCGGGGCTCTTGGGGCGGCGTTCTCTCGGCCTTTCGCGCCACGCTTACGGGGGTAACGTTCGCATTGATGACCGGGGTGACGTTCGTCGCGTTGATCGAACGTTTCCTCGTCAAGGTGATGGTGGTGGTGGTGGTGGCGGTGGTGGCAGTGTTATTGGCAATGTTTCGCGGGCAAGACTGGTTGCTCGTGGTTGTTGCCGTCGTCGTCATCGCGGTTGTCGTCGCGTCGTCGTTCTTTCGCGGCGTACCCGGTGAATTTCTGCGAAGGTAGGGCATACCCCGGAGCGCATAGGGCTCTGGTACAACGTCCTCGTGGGTGACCGGTTCCCAATCGTAGCGGGAATTGTCCCGCGGTATCTCGAGATGAAAGTCGAAGCCCCAACGCTCAGCGTCGAGGAGCGATTGGGCGCGTAGCTCGCGCTCGGCCAGAGCCCGCGCGGCCGTGTGATCAACGGGACCGAACAAGTCCCGTCGGACTCGGGCGAGCGCCACTCGGCTCGGGGCGACTCGAGACGAGCCGACCATACCGCCCCGATGACCCAACTCGCTCATCATCGCTGGATTCAATACGCGCGCACTCATTTTTCCCAATATCAATATTCGACGCAAAAAAATGTCACTCTTTTTTATTTATTTTGTTACCTCACTTACTCCTCCTCCCTTCACTGTGTCCTTCCGAGTTCGCGACGCGAGAAGATTCGAAAAACGCCGCTTTCGCGCTTCCGCGTGTTTGCGCAGCGGGCGCTGGAAACGGCCGCCGGAGGAGGGATACGGGGGCACTCTCTCTCTCTCTACGATCGCAAAGTGAAGCGGGACGGGTGACTTTTCCGCGTACACAGCGACGTCCAAGCCGCGATGATCCCCACGCTCTTCCGAAGCGCGCCCACGTATATTTATCTCTACATAGAACGAAGAAAAAAACGCGGGCCGCGAATACGCACTCGCGTGAGAGACAAGGACGGAAAGGCAGGGCCGTAGCACGTGACCGACAGAGCTCCTCGCAGCTCTTCCCGCTACTCTCTTATTTTATTATTATTCGCTTCTCCTCTTTTCTCTCTCACTCTTCTCGATGTTCCGAAACTGGCGCGATGGTGGGGAGAGGCGCGAGTTTGAAACTGGCAACGCCGCTTTTTTCTGTCGCCCAGTTTGAAAGTCACGAGAGAACGTGTGCGTGTTATTAAGATTCCTCGATACACGATGACGGTGTGTCTGTGTGTACGCGCTCGCGCGCGCGCGCGCGTTATCCGCCTCGATTAGGCGGGAGTCGGTACGAGCACGTTTCTCAAGCTCCGATGACGCACACTTGGCGCAACTACGTTCCAACTATTGACGATTCCACGATTTTCACGATTTTTTTTCTCATTAAAACACTCTTTTTTTTGTCCCTTCCGTTACGGCCCGCGTATCAAGGGTGTATCCTCGTCGGACTCGTACGTCACCAGAATTCACATCGACAATTGTTCCTGTCTGATTGATGCCGAAATGCCAAAAATTCCGGTAGCTCGAGACGTATTTTTTTTCTCCTCGTTTTACGCGCAAGACTTTTGGTTTTTCGGTCGACACATTCGTTCGCTTTTTCTCCTGGCAACGTCGTCGAGCCTCTCTCCTTTTTCTCGCTCGATGAACGCGCGTCCCCAGGGGTGTAACAACACACTGATGACGAAAATTCCCCCTCCCACGAGAACGGCGGCAACGCTGCACTTGTGCACCGCGTAGCGTGCGAGGGCGCAAACACCAAGCGACGAGTCCAACTATACATATACGTGTCCCGTGTATACGTATATGTATGTGCGTTCGAATCGAGGCGCCGAGATTGAACAACTCGTGAACTAAAGCTTTTGAGAGCTCACACCGCGTTCTGAAACTTTGCTCCGTGAGAATTTCGGGACAATACTCGTCTACGAGACGAAAGAGGAGTAAAATTTTATCACACTGAACGTCTGTATTGCACTGGTCTCAACGCGACACTTATCGTCGCCAAGCCGAGACTTGTTTCTTTTTTCACAGGTCAAGCGAAACTCGATGTACGGTACAATTATTCACCGTTGTCTTTTTCTTCTTCAATAGTTTCTTGTCTTTTCACGTATTCGTATTATCTCGGATTAAGTTTCACCGTGACCGACATACAAGTTGTAATCTTTTGGCTTGTCTTTTATTTTGATTTATTCGTTCACTCTATTATCGAAAGTCGCATATCACAGTCGCGGGAGGACGCCCGCGCGCGTGTTAACGCGAGAGACCGTGTTTCCCGGGCGAACGTGAAACGACGTTTGAAAACGATTGCGCAGTTATACACACTGGTTGGCGGGGCGGCGGATTGTACGAAACGGTACAGCCGTAAGGAGGCGTGTTACACGTGCGAAGCGCTCTCTAGCGACTGACTCGAGCCCCGTTTGCTGCGGCAAACTCTCTTCTCTCTTTTACGAAACATGACGATTCAACAACTCGGTCGAGTTCGGTCGCGTCCGGTCCCTCGAACGAGGCGCGCTCTCTCGCTTCCCCCCGCCGCTCACGTCCCCCCACCGCTGACTCGTCGACGCTCGGCCCTTCCCCTATCGCGGTCACCCCACCCCCCCTCCCACTCTCTCGAACCCTTTTCATCATCGCGCTCGCCAACTCTTGTACACACGCGCGGCCGCTGAGGCGGGGGCGGGCGGGGATAACGCAACCGCCAGTCTTCGTAGATGGTGCCCCGCGCCAACGCGCGGTACATATACTCCGCTCGTCGCGAGAGCACGCACGAGGTCGACGACGCGTCCAGGGGCCAGGCGCGAACACAAGGAGCCTCGCGCTCGGCGCGCGCACTCGCGGCACACAAAATATACACAGTACGATCGTACAGCAGCTCTCGTCACCTCCTTATATTATGCCAGTGCTTGTACGAGTCCGCATGGGAAAGCTGATTTTGAGGCATTCGACTGCGAGGGCCGCTCTCGGAGTAGCATGTTATCCATTACGTGCAACATTATTTGAATCTTGCATGTTTTTAAAATTATTTTTAGGTTAACATGCTATCGTATTTTTGTAAAAGTTTTTCAACGAGTTGCACCCATTTCGTCGTCGGAAAAAGGAAGAATTTCTTCTGGGAAAACGTGTGCAGGTTTTTCATTTTGTTTTACATTAGAAAGTACAGATTTAAGGCAGTAGTCTGGTCTAGAGCGAGATTTTTGACACCATTTTTGGGTTGGAATAACTGTTAAACCGTTGAAGTTGTATTGATGAAATTTTACATATGTATTTATTGTTCCTTTGATAATGTATCTACATAACAAAATTATTTTAAATATTTTCATGTAGTTTTGAAAAAATTTTTTTACAACACGGTCCGCCAAAATCGCCTCAATCGGCGCCCACTCTGGGTGATGTATGCATCTGATACACACACACACACACACACACACACACACACACACACACACACACACACACACACACACACACACACACACACACGCACGCACACTCAATCTGTATGAGTATTTTGAGCACTGGTAGCAGAATGAGTATTTAAAAAAAAATTGTTACACAATGACGGCCTGTTAAACTTTGACTAACGATATTTCGTATATTTTCGGGTATTCGACGAGTTATAAAATGTGGGTGAAATTATTGTTCGACTCAATTTTGGTACCAGTCCTCAGAAAAAGGCTACCGGAGGTATCTGCATAATTTGAGCTTGATCGGTCAATTAGTTATCGAGATATCGTGGGCGCCGATTTGAAAAACCTAATTCTGAGATAAACGCGTTCAAAGTTTTGATACCGTTGCATTAGGTTTGCGCGCGGCTTGCTCATAATTTCTATTACTCTGCTCATTTTTGAAATATCAATAAACGCTTTTCACGAGCGTATTAAGAAAGGTCTAAGGAATAATAAAAATAAGAAAAAAAATCGATTTTGTAAAATTTCTAGACTACTGCCTTAATGGATCATCCCACTTTATCAACTTCAAAGAATCGATCTTTTTTATGACTTCCCAAAAGCGACCACTTCGAAAATATTGTGTAGAAATTTCATAAAGTTCGGAGCGGTCGAAGTATTATTTTTCGAGTTCATTTAAGCGCGCTCTTCGGCGTACACTGTAAAAAATGATATGAAATTTACAATACATTTAAGATACAAAGGAATTGAATTTTACGAACTCAGTAGATGAAATTAAATTTCAAACACTTGTACTGTAAATTTAAAACAGGAACATGAATTCTAACGTGGATATAGATTTTAATAGACGCAACATGGAATTTCAAAAACAAATTTGTAAATTTGTGCAAAATGTATTGCATTAACCCGTGTCTTCCTTTGAAAATTACTACAGATGTATAATAAATCAACTATAAAAAACAGAGCATTGAAAATACAAAACAAGTTTGAAATTTATTTACAGCTGTCTGAAAAATATAATATATGTGAAACTGAATTTTACGATACGTACAATGCATGATCACAACAGATTTATTTAAAAGAGCGAAACTGGAATTGAAAAAAAAAAATCATAAACGCTGATGAAAATCACATGAATCAATGTGAAAATTATATTTAATTTACACTACATTTAAGGCACAAAAGAATTGAATTTTACGAACTCAGTAAATTAAATTGAATTGAAGACACTTGTATCGTAAATTTAAAACAGGAACATGAAATTCGAACGTGGATATCGAATTTAATAAATGCAATATGGAATTTCCAAGACAAAAGCCACTGAGAATAACAATTGTTTGCCAGAAACAAATCACAGTTAAGTTGAATTTAATGTGTTCGTATATTAATATTGAAGAAACATTTCATGATTTTCATAATTATTGACCCGGACGATATCTCAAAATCACATGAATTTCAAATACATGGGTACAGTGGACGGAGATGGGTGCGCGGTCGGTGTACGGGCTCAGCGGTCACTGAAGTTAAGAGGGAATGATACCTCATCGCGGTCGGCATGGTAGAACAATTATAGATTCCCAAAAATCTATAATTGTTCTACCATACCGACCGCGATGAGGTATCATTCCCTCTTAAGCAGCATTGGACGCTGCCAATACTTGGAGCGGTGACCGCTTGCCAGTGCACTGGTTTGCGCGTCAATCTCTGAGTTGTGAGGCAGTTTTTCTGAGTTTCTGATGGTAATATAACTGAAACTCAGCCAAATATTATGGCCGCCTGTATCGACCCAGGTTTTCCGCAGTTTTCCCTGGGCCCTCGTGCAAATGCGATACAGTTAGTGCATTAGGCAAGAGTAGTGGATGCGGTCAACACTCGGGGGGGGGGGGGGGGAGGGGGCTCTGGAAGAATGTAGAGGGAACTGTGGGAGGATTGTGAATGATGGAAGGAATAAAGGAGGGGTTGGTAAAAAGGGGAAGGACACCGTGCTTCTGAGGAATACATATATAACAAAAAAAATTCATACGTGCAGTGATTTCACTGCATTTACATTTTATTGTTCAAGTATTCAATATTAATTATGGGATAAAGCTGCGAAAAAATCATATACACAAGTATCACGAAAGCATCATACAGTACATGAATTGAGTGGGCTTAATTTGATCATTTTTACATAAAAACGTATTGCAATTATCAATTTCTGAAATAAACTTAATACTTAGGATCAGTAATTTTAATACACACCCGTATATTGATATTAGCAAATGGTTCTTGAATTTAATATACACTCGTATTTTGATATCAGCAAGTGGTTCTTGATTTCAATATACTTGGATGTAATTATTTCTTTACACGTGCATTATTTTTCAAACGCACAAATATATTAATATTACGGAACTATACTTACATTTTTAAAATAACCTGTTTTGGAATTTCAAAATCGTATCTGAAATTTCATGAGCGGTATCCGCATAAAAACTTCCTACACTTGTATACTAATTTTTATACAGAAATTTTTTACAGTGTGCTCTTACTCGAGCGCGAACTTCAAACGCGTTTTTCTCCAAACAACTTTTTTTCTTGCTTCGTTGATTTTTCCTCTGGAACTACTGAACCGATCCTTAGGAAAATTTTAACTACATATTTGTCACATCTATGACAACTGTTGGAACTCGAATTATTATTTGAGATTTTTTATGCCAAGTACTTTTTCTAACCGAAATATCACGTAAAAAAGTCGTATTTTTTTAGACTTTTATCAACAGCCGCCATATTGTTATATTTGCATAAAAATTTATAATTCAAGTTAGGACAGTAGCCACAACCATACTGACCTCAAATCGTTTGATTTTTGTGTTTAAAATAAATCTACTCAGAAATAACATCAACGAAGCTGATATCGTTTTTTTTTTCGAGGGGCTATGCGGATGCTGCTACCAGAGATGGATAAATGATGTAAAATGAATTTTAAAAAAATTTCATACATTTCAAGAGTAACTTTATCAAGCCCAACAAGATTAAAATCAATATCTTTTATAAGAACCATACGAAAAATTCCCGAAAATGCCTATTTTTTAGCCGTCTAAAGTGCGATGATTTCTTAAGTTTCTTTTACAATCTTTGTATTGAAAAACATTTATCATCGTGGTAGATACAATGGTTTGTGCAGAGCGTTGTTTGAAAACCGTCCTTCGCGGTGACCACTGCCACTCGGAAATAAATCATCCGAAATTTAAAAATCAACTGCATTGAGTTTTTGCATGAAATGATCTAGTGCTTGGACGAAGGATTTGGTAAAATATTGATTTTTGAAAAAATGACCGCCGTCCAAATTAGACTGTTTTTCGGCGAAAAATGTCGTATTTTCGTTGATAAATTTTTTTTTTTTGAAAAAGCAATTTTGAGAAAAGCGCGTTTAAAGTTCGCGGGCTCGCGGAACCTACCTAAACTAGCCCATAACTCCTTCAAAGTTCAACGGTTCGACTTGAATTTTTCAAATGTTATATTTTGAGAATCCGCCGAAAACGAAAAATGGATATTTAAAAAAAATTCGAGTCAGTGTAAGCTTGCAACAAAGTTTTCATAGAAATTCGCACTTACAAGGGTATACGTTCGAAGGCAGGAAATAGATATAGTTAACACACACATATATGTGTATTAAGCCTAGGCCAAAAATATTAGGCACCCTGTAAATCTTATATCCGAAAAAAAACGAATATCTCGACGAAAAAAATCGTAAACCAATTTACCAAACGGAATTTTGAAGGGGACAAAGCCAGCTCCATTTTCCTTTTTTAATTGTATTTTTACGATTTTTTTTGTACCTGGTACGCCATTTATGAAAATGCCCGTTTTTCACGATTTTCGCACTTTGCAAAATCACGTGCTGGACTTTGAAAAATAGTAATCTCACCATTTAGTGGTAATATCTTTGAAAAGGCTACCGTTAGCTTTAGTTTCGTTCCTAAACAAAACATTTTGCGATTTTTTTCTCGGAGTTATTTAGTTTTTTTTTTTTTTTCGTTAAAACTGGCAGGTTTCGAAAAGCCGGCATTGTGCGGTGTAATTTGAAAATTATGAGGTTTGGAATATTTAATCTAAGGACTAAAAAGTTGTATTTTGTTATTTTGTAGTTGGTACATTTTGTCTAGGTTTATTTTTCAAAATTTCTTTTTATCGCTAGTCGACGATTTGTCTCATTAATTTATTGCCGTTACTGTGAAACAAAGATGTTTAGATGAAAATATGAATAGGAGAAAAGGAACATACAGCCTCGGCCAAAAGTATTAGGTACCCCTATAGTATATTGATATTTGAAAAAGTACATCAAACTATTAAAATTGCTTTGAACTACAGCTAAGACGGCATCGTCAAATATGAAATTAAACAATAGAAAAATTCTTTTGGTGGATTGCAAAGGGGTCGTCAATATATTACGTCATCAATTTTTGCTGATTTTTCACCCCCCCCCCCCCCCGAAATCATACTATCCTTCATATCGCCATAATCCAACTATCGTTACCGTCATCCAACGACCAGACCACCCCTCCCTTCCTCTATTTTAAAATGACGTAATTTATGGACGGACCCAAAACATCTGGATCGTAAAACGCAAAACATGTGCGTTTTTTAAATTTCGACAAATACTTCGACCAGTCTTCATTTGCTATTCTTAGAGTGGAGAAGCCTTTTTCTCTGCGCTTTCATTAGGTGAACGTTCTTCCGTGTTTTCGAAAAGGCCGAAAAGTAGTGAGCTTTCATACGAAAAACGCGCAAAAATTTAACTTTCTCAGAAACAAGAGATGTTCCTAGTCGAAATATCGAAGCGATTGTAATAGTTTCATGTACTTTTTAAAATATCTATATTCGATAGCGGTGCCTAATACTTTTGACCAAGACTGTATGTACCTTTTCTCCTCTTGATATTTTCATCAAAATATCTTTGTTTCAAAGTAACGGCAATAAATTAATGAGACAAGTCGTCGACTATCAACCGAAAATAGCGATACAAAGAAATTTCGGAAAAAATCTACATAAAATTTAGTGACCTCAAAATAACAAAATACATCTTTTCACTCCTTAGACTAAATATTCTAAACCTCATAGTTTTCAAGTTACGCCGCACGATGCCAGCTTTTCGGAAACCTGCCGTTTTTTCAAGAAAAAAAATTAATAACACGGCGAAAAAAAATCGCAAATTAAAGAAAACGAAACTAAAGTTAACGGTGTCCTTTTCAAAGATCTTACTACTAAATGGTGAAATTACTATAAGAAATGAAAAAATCGTAATCTCACTAAATGGTGGGATTACTATTTTTCAAAGTCTAGGACCCGATTTTGCTTTGTATAATCGCGAAAATCGTGAACAACCGGCATTGTCAAAATGACGTACCCGGTACAAAAAAATGGTCAAAAGGAAAATGAAGCTGGCTTTGTTCGCCTCAAAACCCCGTTTGGTCAATTGGTTTGCGTTTCTTTCCCCCAAGATATCCGATTTTTCGTCCGGATATAAAATTTACAGGGTGCCCAATACTTTTGCCCAAGGCTGTATAAAAAAAGACTATAAATTTAGTACAAAGTTTGTTCGTTTGGGCCAAATAAATGCATATGCCCAACTTTTTGGGCATATGTATATATTGCATCTACGCCGGAGATTATTCGCGATTCTGATACGTCTCACGTCGAAAAAAAAACAGTCCGGTCGAGCATGCGCAATGTTCGGTAACCAACATGCTCGAAAGGACAGCAAAGCGCAAGACAGCGCGAGGAAGAAAGTGGAGGGAGGAGTCCTTATCTTGTTTTCGCGCCATCTATTTTGCTCTCTTCTGCCATATTCGTAGTATACGAGGAAGAAACTCGCGACGTATCATAGTCGCGGCACGGGGGGTTCGTCTTGCGAAAGTAAGCCGACGACGAATTTCTTTTCGACTCTCGCCCTCTGACACGACGTTTTTTTTGGCCAAAATGTCGCAGTGAAAAAATGCTCTCGTTCGAGCGACGGGCGATTTATGGGTAAGAACGCGTAACAAAAGATGCGGCGTTCGAGTGTCGTCGGGTCTCGCGGGTCGTGCGAAGCCTTTTCATTGATAATTATCAATTTACGTTGTTGCCACTCGTGGTGGCTTGTTGACGCCGTTGAGAGAAGAGCGGGAAAACGAGAATAATATCTTGTCTCGTGGGCGCGCGAGCGTTGCTTGCCCCCCCCCCCCCCCCAACCCCCTTGTTCTGTCTCGCTCTCGTGTACACAGCGCTCGAAGAAACTCTGGCGGAGCACACCATAGATATGACGATCGTACGAAGCGACCAATCGGACGATCGCGCGACGCCACTCTCGTCGTCCCAGCATACACACCAATATGCGCCTTCTCTTTCCATCTACACACAGACGCTGGCATTCTCACCAGCGTTATCTCCTCTAGTTGGCGGCGGCAGCGACGGCGGCGGACCTTCGAAACTCGTTGCCGCACCTCGACACTAGAGGTCGCTAGGCCCCGGCGGCAAATATCACATTATTCGAAATGCCAAATCGGCCAATGTTCCTTCGATAGTTTTCTCGTGGAGAGATCCAACGATAAATGTTGGTATTTATATTTCAACTCTGTGAAGAATCTATTGCGAGATCTGCGGAGGCTTGGCATTTAAAAAATACGCACGCTCACAATTATGGTCGGAGATATTATTTAATATTTTTTCTTTGCTTTTTTGTTCACCGAAAGTGCGATTAATGTTGCGGCGCGCGTCAAGGCGAAGGTTTACTCGGTGCAAACTTTGAGGGGAACCGGAAGAGGCGAGTGCAAAGCGACTTCGCGCGCTTATCGATGTCGTGGGGCGGCCTGTTTGTCTCGTGACAAGGAACAAGCACCTGTTACATCGGTACGTGAATGAGCTCGTTTGTCGCGTTGCACATATGTGCGCGTGTATACGTGTCCATACGTACTCACGCGCGAAACTTGATTATCGGAACAGGTCGCTGTGCACCCGCACGTCGCCTTATCAACAACTTTTAGCACGACTCGCTAAACGTTTTAGATCATTTTCTCGCCCCTTCTCGTCCTCTCCTCTATCGCCCTCCATTTCTAACTTGGCTCTTTTGTAACGAGCTCAAGGTGGGGAAAAACGAGATCGGGGTTAAGAGAGCGCGAGTCGAGAAATGTCTCTCCCTATGGGTTTTTGTGATCTTCGTACTCTGGTCTCGCCTATCAATTGGATAGTGCACCCCGAGGACCAATGGAGACTCCAATTGTATTTGTCCCTGAGAAATCACGATGGAGATGTGGCTGCTGATCTTGGGAGTCTTGGACAACATTTCTACACGGTATCGCGAAAGGATATATATTTTTTGTGACCAAATTACCGCGATTCAACCATGTCACAATGAATTATATCTCCAATGTTATATCGCTGTGAATCGGGAAAACGTTTTTTTCTATCTTGACGCGGAAGAGAATGAAGCGAGATTGGGAAGCTCGAAGAACAGAGGCAGAGAGAGAGAGAGAGAGTCTCGGGGATATAACACGAGAACGGGTGGACGATGCATTATTCTCGCGGAGACAAAAGAAGCCGGTGGAGGTGAGGAGGGGGAGAGGAGAGGCCACCGGATCGTATATGCGCAAATCTTTTGTACGAGTCGCGAACGATTGTGCGACTTCCGTGGGAATTTGGCTGCCGGAAGTGCAACTCTCGCAGATCTTTCTGCTCGATGGTGTACCGCGAGACCAAACTCCGCGGTTTTATTTGTACGTCGTCGCACGAGTACGAACGACGAGCGCTCGCAACAACAAAAAAACATGCCGGATGCAAGCTGCACTTTTGCACATATCTCGTCCTTATTTTTTCTTTCTATCGGTTCTGCGTTCATGAAAAACTGTGCGCGTTCGATTGATTTGCGAACGACAACTTTAAATGATTACACTTGAAAAGAAGAAAAATAAACGAAGATATACACAAAAAAAAAGTAAAAAATCGATTTCATAGAGTTTTGGGGTAGCACCGTGCAACGATTGTTCGATTTTAATGTGCGACGTTAAAGTTTGAATTGTTGGAATACAACAAAATTTATTTCGCACTTTTTCACGTTACTTTATCTTTATTATTATGGAAATGTTTTTATCGAAAATTTATACGATTCGTCTCTGGCGAGAATTCGGGATAAAGAAAACCCGTGAGCCAAGATCATAGTCGCAATCTGGCTAAAAAAAGATGTTGGGTTTGGAAAGAAAAAAAAATTCTATACGTTCCAGCGATCCAAACTTCAACATCGTATGAACTCTGTTTTTCGTCGCTTGGACGCGCGGTCGGATTGGAACGATCACGTCGCGGAGAAGCGTAGCAAACCGATAAGTTTGTTGTGACGATCGACGCGGAGCAGTTGACATTTGGGCCCACGCCGAGTGTCATTCGTCTCCGAGTTCTTACAATACGCGTAATGACGACCCGCAAGATTCTTCGAAGAAGATTTCACGTTTGTTTCTACAATAATAATGATCTATTTTTTTTAACGATATATTTTACTTTTTGTCGGGTGGGTAAAAAAAATAGCAATGACTTCTGACAAATAAGGATTTAGGTGTGAAATAATTGACACGGTGTCTCGAGACCGTTGTTGACACTTATCGAATTTTGGAATGGCAATAGGTATTTTTTTTTTAAATTGACGATTCGATTTTTTCCCCACGAATCCCTTCGAGATTTATCAGAGTTTATTTTCTGCACAGTTATGCGGGCGAAAGGGAGAAGCAAAAAAAAATACACACGAATTTTGCATAAATATATAATAATAATCATTCGATCGTTCTACACAAAGTGCATGTTACGTAATGGTCTGCGCATGCACCACGTCGCAACACACAAAAACACATAAAAAAATGTTGTACGTGAATTTTTCTATATTGCACTTTTCGTTCTAGCAAAATTAATATATAATTGCATAAAACTTTCGCTAATACAATTCGATTTCTCATAAGAATTCGGAAAAGGTCGTTTCTCGATAAATATATATATAAAAGAACACAGCTAGAAACGACGTAGAAAATATCAGAACGGTTCCTCAAGTTCGCAGAGATTGTCAATAACAGATCTCTTTCCCTATTTCACTGTCTCGCAAGCCTTGCTTATCACTGACTCGAAACTTTGGTTTCGCGAAGATAAAAAATTGCTCTTCAGGCGACTAATCGAAAAATCTCAATGCCTCTCTGACTAGTAAGAAAACGCGTCTCTACTGTTTTGGTTTAAATACCGTTGTGAAAAAAGATGCTTAATACTCGATTGACAAAGTGTGTCAAAGACACACACGATAATATCAAAATATTCCTCCTTCGCCATATTTTTTATCTCTCTTCTTTTTCGGTCTGTTTGTAAGTGCCTTCGTTCCATATTTCGTTGGCTGTTTTGCACTCTTCGACGCGGGCTGTCTCATTCGCTTCTCGGATCTCTCTCTGCCGCGTCTCCGAATTGGAATTAGGCACTTGGTTTCCATCCCGGTCGAGTTTCACCCACAAGTAGTTACCGGGCAGTGGTGTCTCGGTCTCGAAATCAAAGTTCCATCTCTCCTTTGCCTGCTGGAAAAAATGGTATTTAAAAAATGCAATGGGTCACACGTGTGTATGTATCATGAACACGATGGTGAATTCCGTTTGATCTATGAACGTTCTACATATGAGCATAGTTCGAAACAGTTTTGCGAGATTTTTTTTACAACGATCTTTGCGTTTTTGCCATTAACGTATTTCTTTCGTTACGATGTATTTATGATGTTTTGGAAATCTTGGTAAATTGAAGAAAAAAAAATAATTGCACTGTTATTTTGGGCTGCACCCCAAAATTGATGTTGCAAAGGGTTCATCAACGTAAACGTTTTTTTTTTCCCTATAGTATTATCTTTGTCACGGTGCATCAAGTTATCGCGTAACTTTATATTTGTAAATTTTATCCCGGAAGAGTCCCTAAAAATTTTGACAAGTTTTCAGGACTCCTACGAATCAATAATTTTCCAATTATGAAATTTATTTATCACTGATTCGTGTTGGATTATTAATTTTACCTCGGCATTGCAATATTTGGAACTGATATAAAAAGGATACGTTACGAATTGCTGTACCCTCAGCAGCTCCCCGTGACTTTGATGGTCCAGGCACTATTTGCACGAAGTATGGGAATGTTGGAGGGTCTTCGAATGACATTTTTTTGCGAATCGAAATAAAGATCAAGAAGATTTATATTTTTCACCATTACCTCTTGAATTTGCGGACGGAAATTTCTCATGGATGGTTGAGTTTTTCAATAACAATAAAACGTCACGCTCTGTAGAATTCACCGACGCAGCGCTTGACGATTGTTTTCACTCGAAATATTATTGATCTTTGAGAAATCTCTGTCCAAAATGTTATCTGCCATTTACAGGATGTTATAAAAATGAATTGTTCTCAAAATCTTGTATTTTCATCAATGATGATTTCGAGTACGATAGCGAGCTAAAATATGTTTTCATTTCCTCAGCCCCCGTCTATCGCCCATTTCGCCTTTGATTCCTCAATTCGTATGGTAAATAAAAACCTTTTTTAGATCATTGCGAGCTTCCTCGAACAATTCGTTAGTCTTATTCTCATCGAGGCCCTGACGACTCTCCGGTCTCTCGTTGTCCTCATCATCGGCGAACAATCTTCTTCGGACATTTCGATTGGTGAAATTGCGTCTCGCAAATCCTTCCCGAAAGCCGTCCCCACTGCCGTCCTGCATCGCCAGACGAGCTCTTGCAGAAGCAAGAAAAAAGAGAAATAGGAATTCTTGCTAAATGGATAGGTGCGTGTTAATCGATATTTTGTAAAACTCTCGGTAGAATAGACGAGGCATTATTGTGTGAAAGAGTACAACTCCTCGCCGAGCGTGTGTATCGCCAAGCATGATATTCCGTACGAACGATGTATCGGTATTGCGCGAGTACCGTTACTTCCGGCAATTCAAAACACGGCGCTACTTATGGGAGAGTTGGATGAACGTATAGGCGGTGCTCGAGGATTCTTCACCGAATGCACGCACTTACGTCCTATGCGCGCAGTGCTGTCCGGGGCAAATATTGCCAGTACATTTTCCGCTAACGCTCGAAACACGACATAATATTTATTCGAAAAATCATTTCCGTTAGTTTCAATTGTATTCAACGCAATCTCCAGAAGCTATATTCGTCGATGGAAAATCTTACGGGAAAAATCGGTTGCCCTAATTTTTGGTCATGATGAAGTTTTTGCATCGTTGGAATGCAACGAAAAACCATTTTTTTTAATTGTTCGAAATTTGTTCGGCTGCGAAAATCACTCAAACATTTTTGCGACCTCAATTTGCAAAAGACAGAAGGCTTTGGATAAGCGTAAAAGTCGAGAAGTAAAAAATCAACAATAAGAAAATGTTGCATTCGAAAGATGCGAACTTGAACGTCAGCATTTTTACTGGTTTCAATAAAATCTCCAGTTCGTTTTGGCGCTGGTCGGTGGCAAGTATTCTTTTCACAAAATCATTGTTCCTAATTTCGACTGTCTTCAGTGAAATCTCCAAATGGCCCTAGCCCGTAGCAGTAGTTAATAGCAAATATTCTCCCCGAAAGAATAGTTCTCTAATTTCAACTGACTCTAATTAAAGGCCAAGAGTACTCCAATAATGACTTCCCTTCCATCCATCATCAATGAATCACGAAAATATTTTGTTATCCCCAGTATTCGTTAGTTCAATGCATAATTAATTCTTAAAATAACCGAACTTTCAATTTTCAATATTCAATCGGCATTGCCCGATTACAGATTTATTTCCGTTTTTTTTTTTCAGTGCACTCAATTCCAACGATGTGCTTGATTTCGTTTATTGCTCGCGCCCAATTCAATTCGTGCAACAACTCTATCGCGGAGTCTTTCGTTATACCGTCATGTCAAGCGGAAGCACCTCGGACGGCGATACTTCAAACTCACGTGTTCAAAGTGCATGATTTACAGTCACGTGGTACCCGCCTGATACGTATACACAGTGCAACTACTATGTTTCGACAACTCGTTACAAACACGCGTTTCCCTTCATTTTCGTATCATTCTCTACCGCCAACGTCGAGTAGTTTGAAGCTGGATATGAACAAATATTTGCTCATTATTGTCGGAGACGCGACGGCGTTAACGAGCTATCGAAGATTGGATCGTAACACCCCCCATGGAAATTTATGTATGTAAAATATATGCAGAAAATATATGCTACATATATATATATATATATATATATATATATATATATATATATATCGGCCGCATATATAGTGACGAAAAATAGAATAATACGTATATATTCAGTATATATGCACCAAATATATGACGCATATATGACCCATATATTTTCGATATATTTTTCTGTCCAAAAAAAAAAATGCTACGTATAAACACTATATATGACGCATATATGAGGCATATACGACGCATATATTTTCGATATATTTTCAATCTACTTTTTGTCAGAAAAATATATAAAATTTTTTTTATACATATTCCTGACAAGAAATATATGCTGTGAACAAACACTATTACAGTTAAACTTAATAAAACTTAATTTACAGTTAAAGTACACTATTACATATAAACACTATATACACCCACATGAAAATATAATAAACTATATAAAAGATATATCGAAAAATATATAAAACATGTATTAAATATAATTGGTTCGAAAAGTTCGATATGCCAATTATATTTTTGGGCAAGAGTAAAACCTATACGATATATAAATATAAATCCATTTAAGATACACCTTAAATATATCAAACATACAAACTGAATGTATGTTTTATATATTTTAAATATGGTTGGTTGAGCAACTTGAGTAACAGATGACGTTGCAAATCAAAAACATCTTCAAGTCGGTATCTCGCGAAGACCTAGCCGCACTAGCCGGAATAAATGATCGGACAAAAACATTGAAGGTTATGTAATCTCGTAATTCTATTCGATTATCGCTCTCTATGCGAACGCAATTAAGTAATTGATCCGATAATGTTAGTTACCCTTGTATATCCACACATTTCTCAATAAACTAACATTGAGTATTGTACGATATGCAGACGATACGAAAGTTAATTTAACAAGTAGAATTAGCTCAGTGGAGAACGTCCCAGCTCATCACTCAGAGGTCCCGGGTTCGAAACCACCTTACGGCGTGTAAGCGTCTGATATAATTTAAATTTGAACCATTAATATATTTGAACCGCAAACACCATAATCGGAATTAATGACAAGGAAAAATATCGTAAAAGGGTGCAATGATGTAAATAACGTCATAGCAAAAATTTTAAGAATATTTCAAACATAGTTTAAATATATTTCAAGTATATATTAAATACACGTTGAATATATTTCAATAATATTTTAAATGTAGTATGAACATATTTCAAGTATATTTTTAACGGAGTATGAACATATATCGTGTATATTTTAGATGTAGTTTAAATACATTTAAAGTATATTTCGAATATAAGTCGTATACAGTTAAAATACATTTGTAGTATATTTTGAGGGTAATTTGAGTACATTGTGAGTATATTTTCTATATAGTTTGTGGCATATATGTACCACTTGTGCAGTATATATGCGGTATGCATGCAGTGTGTATGCAACATATATGCTAAATATATGTGGTATATATGCAGGGTAAATGCTACATATATCATTGATATATGGTACAGTGATATACAGTAATACCACGCATATACATCTCATATATAAAAACGTTACGAAAATTAGAATTTGGCACATATATGCGACATATATTTTCAATATATGGCATACATTTCACATATATTACAATTATTAATAAAATAAATTTGCCGTATATTTTTGCGTATATAAATTTCTATGGGGGACTTTCCATTGACAGAATAATACAAATAGAAACATTAATAGTATTAGTAATTGTAACAGCTGCAAGAATTGCAACAACAACAACAACAACAACAACAACAACAACAAGACAAATAAGAAAAGGAATTATATTAACGATACTGTAATAATAATAATAATAATAGTCGCAATAATAACGATAATAATACGATAATAATAATAATAATGAAATCGGAAGTTCCATCGGTAAAAGTGATGACAATGCTGAGATTAAATATTTTGAAAAACGAACAATAAGGAATGTTTGGACAAGTCGATCAATATACTGCCGGCGGATAGCCCGAAATGTTCCGTTAAATTAGGTTAAACTCACGATATCCCTTTGCACTTGATCGACCCTTGGACTGTTCGTTTTGTTATGTCGAAAAAAAAGACAGAGATAAAAAAGAGAAGAAAAAGAGAGGGAGCCTTTGCCCGTTGTCAGTTGTTTGGTGGAAAAGCGCGTCGCGGTCGCGAGTGACACGAGACTCCGGAGCACCGGAGCATCAGGAGAACTGCCGCGAGTTTTTCATTGTCGCCCCGCGGGTCTTGTGTAGATGCGCGTCTATCGCGAGTGCACGCGATGAGTTGACTGGATTGCGGACAACTGGGCAAAACCTCGAGACAAATGTGCGATAAATTGCTAGCCGAAGGAGCGGGCCTCGTGTGCGGCTCGGGGATGCGCGCCGTTAGGCATATGGCGGCGGGGTGTCGCGAGATCGATAGTTCCGCTCGTACGTGTCCCGTGGGGGTGGACCACGGGACTGGACCTGCCGCGTTCGCAGCCCTCGGGCTGCGAACGCGAATGCGCGCGCATCCCGACAAACTTCATCCCCTTGTGCACGAGCTCGGAGGGTGCGCACTGTCAATTGCACGAAATTCAAACGCTCAACATCGCCGCGTCCATTTATAGGGCCAATGGTGCTGACACTTTTTTCCCTTCTTTTCGGCAAATCCCATTGTGGAAGGCGTTTCGAGTGTTCGCTTTTCAATCCAATATAGACGGAGCAGAGCCTTGCGTGTGAGAGTAAATGAATTTTCGTTGAATTTTCATTTGAACTGAATTTTTACGAACTCGATAGCGCGAATGAATTTTTTCAGCTTATAAAAAAGAGCTAATATTTCATTTCGCAATGGTGAATTTGTCGAGTAACTAGTCCGTCGATTATTAAACAACAGTATTTTCCAACACCGTTCATTATCGTTGTCTTGAAATTTGCATCGTTGGAACGCAAGAATAAGGAATTCTTTTCAATCGATAACAACATTTATCCAATTTAAGCTACGAAAATCACTGGAATATCCTAACGTAACCTCATTACAAATTTGCAACCACAATTTGCGGAAAAAATGTTTTTCATCCCAACAAAATTAAAGACATTTTTTAACAATCGTTGTATTCCAACGTTCAACATTTAAATGTTATTTATCATTGACATTTGATATGCACAACGTTTTTCGTACAGTAGCAAAGGAAATAAAAATCATTATTCTTATTTTGTTTGCGAAATGAATAATTTGACAGTAATCGCAATAGTTTTAATTGTTTTTAGTACTCGCTAAATGTCAGTTTCACGAATTATTTCAAAAATGTTGGCCAAACGCGTACAGAAGTAGAGAATTATTCAAAGAATTTTCGATAAGAGTGCATTTTACACAGCTCGCTGGTGTCAGTGAGAAGAAAAATAAAGAAGAAAAAAAAAACAAACAAACCTCAAAGACGGTAAAATCGTCCACTCGAACGTGCGGTGAAAGTTTGCGGTGCCTGTTGCACTTTCGAATTTTCGCAACGCGCGCCTCGTCTATGCAGCGCGTAGGTAGTAGCTATCTATAATCACCATGCGAAAGCGATAGACACAATAGTACACGAATATTTAACTTGGCTGTGCGCAGCCTTCGCGTCACGCCGCAACCTCTCCGAGCCTGTAATAATATCGCCATTTTATCTTATCGACGTTGACTCGCGTGGCGCAAAAAATCGTTTAAAGTACCGATAATGATGCGAGAGCACGTGCTGACGCGCCCGAATGCGAAATAAAAGTATGCAAGGTCTCGTTGACGAGCGTCCGAGGAAGGACGAGCACCCACTGCTGACTCTCGTTCTCGCTGCACTCGTTACTTTTGCGTTTAAACTACGCACCAGTTGACATCGTACGTTTGCACACTAATGTAGGTACGTGTCTATACGGCAAAGCTGATTTTTGACGGGTTACACCTAGCTTGTTGCCGGAAAAACGACGAATCTTTGCGAATTTTTGTTGCCAAAACTTGTGCCCGTTTTGACTATCCATTTTTCTAATGAAAAATATTTATAAACATGGCAGTTATAAATATTTATAAATATGGCAGTTATAAATATTTAAAAATATTTATAAATATGGCAGATAAGAATAGTTGTGTGCGGAGCAATCTTTGAAAAAACGTTTTTCAAAGATTAGTTCTTGCATGCAATAATCTAGTGCTTGGACGAAGGATTTAATAAACTTGTTTTTTCACTAAATCACTGCAGTCCAAAGCGAAAGTATCGTTTTTCGGGGGAAAAGCCCTCTATGATCGTTACTAAAAACGAAAAACTATGCTTCGAAAAAAAAAAATCATAATTTTCGAGCCGTGCTTTTTGATGCGTAGAATATCGTGGTCACTGATTTTGAAAAAGTCACTTTCAGAAAAACGCATTTGAGTTCGCCGAATCGGGAAACCTACTTGTAAACGCCCATAACTCCCTCAATTTTCAACCGATCGACTTGAAATTTTCGGACAATATTTTTTAAATGTTTTATTTTGAGAATCCATCGACAAGCGAGAATCGATATTTCGAAAAAGTTTAACCGGTGGAAGCTCTCAATGGGGTTGAAGTCTACATCATTGGAACGCAACGACAATTATTTCTGTTATTTTAGTTTCTTGATTTCATTATTATTAAAATCATTTTTTGTGGATTATGGTTGTAGATCTCCAAATAAGAATCCCTCACAAATACTTCGGTGATGTTCAAAGCTCAAATCCGGCAAATAAAATTTGCGTTGTACAAAAAAACAATCATTTTCCCTGCCATTTTCCGATGTTGCAAACTTCAATCTCATGATTTTTAAGCATTCGACTTCGCGGATCATCTCCATGGTAATGGTCCCCATACTCAACATTACGCAAACCCGA
The DNA here is from genome assembly GCA_964007375.1 of Ophion obscuratus. NCBI lineage: Eukaryota > Metazoa > Arthropoda > Insecta > Hymenoptera > Ichneumonidae > Ophion > Ophion obscuratus. The sequence goes on along the minus strand of OZ023313.1, from coordinate 821,636 downwards.
TTGTCTTCGAAATCATCTTTGAACACAATTATTTAAACCGGGGTCGTTCCAAGGATCACATTGTCCCTAGAATCATCCATGTTTTTCAAAAAATAAATCAATAGATAAATAGACATTCCGAAACGCGCCAGATGTACGGACGACCAATATCAAACGAATATAAAGGCTTTTAAATATATTTTTTTCATGCCTAGGTTTGTGTATGTATGAATGTAGTAATTCCTGCGGTTCTTATGATGACGAGCTCGAATACATTTTTTTCCCGTATAACTATAGAGAAGTCGTGACGTATAGGAACGCGAGTTTGTCCATTTAATGACACACGAGACACGCGTGCTAACGACACGTTGTCATTAAAAACAGCTGGAGAGAGAGAGAGAGAGAGAGAGAGAGAGAGAGAGAGAGAGAGAGAGAGAGAGAGAGAGAGAGAGAGAGAGAGAGAGAGAGAGAGAGAGAGAGAAATAATGAGAAAAGGGATAAGCTGGCTCACGTGACGTTTGCTCGAACGCGCTTACGGAGGCTGCACAATTGAAACTGATGTGATGCAGTTGAAAATTGTCGCGAGGCAAGGATTACCCTCCCCGTTCGTAGACTACAGTACGGCGTTGCAACTGACTAGCCTAGATTCCATTGGATCGGACGCATGCGCTATTCACATTGTAACAGAGCTAGCCACGCGATGCCCGTTTTCTATTCATGCTGGACATTCGTCCCACAACGAGAGACAAGATAGCTAGGGTCGCCTTTCGAAAGAAAAAAAAAGAGAAAAATCCTTTGAACTCTATGTGTACCAAACGTTTCTTACAACTTTGATGATGATTCCTGGAGTTGCCATCTTTAAAAAAAAAACCATTTTTTTTTTCGTTGCTACCGATGACGCTGCGATTGTAGTTAAATGTCTTTTAACGTTGAGGCCCGCCATCTTTAAGGCGGGTGTACGATTTTCAGTGCTACTGACGATGACTTCTCACGATATTGAACTTTTTATCGTTAAAACACACCGGATTTCCTTTTTTTCTAATCGCCAAAATATTTATCTTGCGAATTTGGGGTATAAAAAAACAGTCAAATGTCCTTAAGGATCCTTAATAGAAATCTACAGCATAAACTGTCAAGAAAGTATCTTGGATAATAATGAAAATAAAGAAATAAAATTATAAAAATAAAGGATTTTCGTCAGATTCCAGCGATGGAAACTTCAACACCATGGCTTCGCGAACGTTGACGTACGACCTCGGGAGGATTCTCGAGCCTCTATAACGATCTGAGAACAAGCGGGAATATTAATGAAAATCGGGAAGCGCGAGTCAAAGACGGACAGGTAATAAAATGATGGGAAGTGCGATCGAAGGAAATTCTCACAAAATGAACGCGCTCTCGAGTCCCGCAAACTTGCGGTAAAAAGACTCGTGGTTGGTGTATCTGTATGTAACCACGAATCCGAGAGAGAAAGAGAGAGAGAGAGAGAGAGAGAGAGAGAGAGAGAGAGAGAGAGAGAGAGAGGTGAGAGACGATGCAACGCGTCCGAGACTCCGAGTCGGAACTGCGTCTCGGAGAAATCTCCTCATGAAATAACGGTACATACGCTCGAGCGTTTGTCCATTTGCCTACTACGCTTCCCGGAGCCGCCGAGACGGGTCAAGTGAATTAGGAAGCTATAAGAATTATCCTGCGTCACGATTAACGGTTTCACGATTTTATTTAACCAGTAGGGAACGGGACGAATTTTGGCGTTCCGCAGTCACTGGGGAACCCCTTATAGTTTCGTCGTGTCCATTCGTCCGTCTGTCACAGCCGAGTGCCCCTCCACTTGTAACCCTTGGGTTTAAGGTCTGACATAATACAGTGAGAAAGGATGCAGCCAGTAGTTCCAAGTAAAATTACACCGCGCAATAATTACTTTCAAGAATAATTTTTTTGGTGAAAAAAAATGAGACAAGTGGTTTTTTTTTGTCTGACGAGGCTCTATTCGCTATATTTGAGCCCTGTTAAGGGCGGGGTAAAGTATTAAAATTTTTTTTCTTCATTTTTTAAAATTTTTTAAATGAATGCATAATATATCAAGAATATTGTGTTAAAATTTCAAGTCGATCGGAGTAAAATTGACGAAGTTATGAGTATTTGAGCGTCTATTGCTCCATGCCGTTCTCTTCTCTTCTGCGTTTTTCAAACCGTTTTTCTGAGACTTGTCATATTTGAAGTCCGTGTGCACGATAACTCAAAATCTACTGGACCAATCGCTTTGAAATTTTGCACAGTAATTCTTCACATAATTCACCAGGTATTGTCGAGAGCTTTTTTGTTTTTTTAAAATAATTACTAATTTTTCAACAACAAATTAGCCGATTTTTTTAGCGAAAATCGGGTTTTTGGCTCCCAAGTGCTACGAAAAATCGAAAAATCGAAAAAAAAAATCCTCCCATCATTACCTCGAGAAACATCTCCTTTAACAAATGCATTTTGACTTTTTTGTTTCAAATGATTCTGTTGCGAGTTCTGGTGCACACCGCGAACCAACTTTTTTTTCGAGGCGCCTCCAGGGTTTAATTTTCACTCGCTCAATTTTGAATATTTTGCAATGCAAATTTAGGAGAATATTGTTCAAATGTTACTTTATTATATGTAAATTTTTCAATAAACGAACACTATTCGTTACGCCAAAAAAATCTTAAAAACATGCCTTTTTTTCGCCGAATTAACTTTACCCCGCCGTTAAAAAAATGCTTGGTCAACCGAACATTCTCATGAGAACAAATTATTAAATGTCGACCAAGCTTATAAAGACCTGTTAATCGTAAACTTAGCGATAGCAATAAAATCAATGGCGATTGAAGAACGAGACCATAATTTCAGGACTTTTCGCCTTCCGTTGATAATTTTGCGCTCCGCATAGTCCACTGCGGTCCACTAGTCCAAAAAATTAAAGGAACAAAAATTTTCTTCAATTTTTTAAGTGTTTTTTACAGCGCTGTATCTATGTGAAAAATTCTCGTATCGCGATGAAAAAAAAGCATTTTGAAGCATCAAGTTTCGAGATATTTTGGCAAACATTTTTTTCAGCTACGTTTATTTCGCAATCATAAGAAATAGCGGAAGAACATTTTTTCCCAAATTTTTTTTATTTTTTGCAAGGCTCCGCAGGGTCTGTAAATTTTCTTTCAGTTATATTAAGGGGAGGGTAGGGGTTTCAGCGTGAAAAAAAACACTTTTTTGCGAATTTTTTTCACCTAAATGGACAGAGTAAATTTATTGAAACCTTTTTTACATTGTTAAGTGTCATTTCAAGTACATGCCGTGAAATTTGTACGCGGAAGTATGCAGAAGCAAGCACGGTGCCGCGTTTTTCTCGAAACCACTTTTTCAAAGTCCGTGTTCACTGCCATTTGAAAACTACATGAACGATTTATTAAAAACTTGGTACACACTTTCTACGTATAAAATACCTCCCCCCAACTGTTACTTTGATATTTTTTTTACATTGAGCGGGTTTTCCACCCCCAAAATGGCCGAATTTTTCGTGAAAAATAGCACTTTTCACTTTACATGAAGACCAAAAATTTTAATGGTACTTGATTTCAGATAATTTCTAGCTGAGATACAGTGAACACCGCAAATCGTGTTTTTCCAAAGGCGTTCTTGGAAAAGCTTTGTCACCGGCTTCTTTGTGGATATTTTCGCGTACAAATTTCACGGAATGTCACTTAAACAATGTACAAAAGGTTTCAATACATTTACTCTATCCATATAGTTGAAAAAAATTCGCAAAAAAGTGTTTTTTTCACACTGAAACCCTTACCCTCCTCTTAATGTATACGTCAGTTAGCTTGTTTATTCAGATTCAATTTGTTTTTTTTTTTGGTCTCTTACGTCAATTTTTTACTGAGATATCTGACTTTGAATGTAAAAGATCATGTGTCTTTGATCATCGATATTTCAGCAATCAATGATCGCAGAAGAAGTTAAATGACAGCTTTGAAAACTTGAATACATTTCCTACAAGACGCTTTCATTGAGTTTTTAGAACATTTTATTTTTTCACCCTTAACATTAATTTGAAAAAAAAGTACAACAAAATTACTTTTTACAGTTTTTCAGTAAATTTTCCACTACGTTACAAATATTGATGGAAGACTAATGTTGCAAGATTTTGTTTCATCTTAACGTACCCCCAATAATCCTGTAAATTTTTTAATTGATCCATCGAACCATTTTTCCGGACTGATTGATCAAAGTTTTACAAAACAATTGAAGAAACAAGTGTATTGTTCCTAAACGTCGTGTAATCATTATCAAAATGAAAATAACCATTTTCTTCGACTTTTTTCAAAACTTTGCACTAGTTGCTTCGTAAATTTAAGAAAACTAAAGCGAAAGGTTATTATCATTATTTTTTTATTTGTAAAACATTTCAGGAAACAATTCTGACTTATTTTTGACACGATTCGGACTTTGCGCACCATATTTCGACTCATCTTTAATTGCATTGATTAAAAGTTTATACTCCCAAGCTGCATTCACTAGTCGATCGGAGAACTTTTGTGCAATTAATTATCGATATTTTCTGCAAAGGTTATTAGGTTTACTAAAACCAGTTTCTTTCAAAATAGATTTTTTCAACTATTATTTGGTAAATTATAATTAAAAATTATGGTAATTATGGTAAAATTATGGTAAATTTTGTTAGATTTCGGTGAAAAAAAATTATTCCAAAGTTTTTTTTAAACTTTAACTTCTTTTCTATTTCTGATCATACCTAGTTTTGGAAAAAAAAACTGGTTTTTGTTACCCTAATAACCTTTGCAGAAAACATCGAGAATTAATCACATAAATATTCTCAGATCGACTAGTGAATACAGCTTGGGGGTATCAACTTTCAATGAAGGCAATTAAAGATGAGTTAAATCATGGTGCTCAAAGGCCGAATCGTGTAAAAAATAAGTCAGTATTTTTTCCTGAAATGTTTAGAAATGAAATAATTTTATTTTCTTAAATTTAAAATTGGTCTTTTCATTTTGATGATGATTACACGGTGTTCAGGAACAATACCCTCGTTTTTCAAATTGTTTTGTAAACCTTTGATCAATCGATCCGGAAAAAAACGGTTCGATGGATCAATTTGAAAATGTACAGGTCTAGTGGGGGTACATTGAGCTGAACAAAAAATTTGGCAATATTAGTCTTTCCATCAATATTTGTTAAGAAGTGGTAGATTTACTGAAAAACTATAAAAAGTCATTTTTTTGTACTTTTTTTTTAAATTAACGTTAAGGGTGAACAAAAACTGTTTTCTCAAAAATCAACGAAAGAGTCTTGTAGTAACTTTATCCAAGTTATTAAAACTGCCCTTTAACTTCCTGTGCAATCATTGGTCGTTGAGATATCGATGATCAAAGACAAAAGGATTTTTTTTCATTCAAAGTCGGATATCTCCGCAAAAAATTGACGTAGAGAGACAAACAAAAATTGAAGCTGAATAAACAAGCTAACTGACGTATACATTAATTTATCTGAAAGAAAATTTCCCGAGGCCGTAGACGCTTGCAAAAAATAAAAAAAAAATTGGAGAAAAATGTTCTCCCGCTATTTCTTATGATTGCGCGATAACCGTAGCTCACAAAAAATGTTTGCCAAAAGATCTCGAAACAAGAAACTTGATGCTTCAAGATCCTTTTTTTTCGGTACGACCATTTTTCGCATAGATACAGCGCTTAAAAAAACACTGAAAAAATTTAAGAAATTTTCTATTCCTTTAATTTTTGGAGTACCGTAGTACACGCAGTTTTTAATATTTTCGTTCACCTTGGGCTTCGAGCGGCCTCTCTTCGCGTACGTACATACATTTATCCGAACGGCGAGTGCATCGTTACAAACATCGCAAACTTCCCGGATACATTTGGCTAAACGCACGAGCTCCAAAATGTATCGAGAAACGAAGGAAAAGGAGGCCATGAGGAAACACCCGTACAGGAACGACGAACATATGCCGAATCTCGGAGGAGCCAACTGGCACTTCCTGCTACGCCGCCAAGCCTGAAATGTATTCAACGAGAAAATCTGAATGTCGTATACTATACACAGACGGGCCATTTAACGAGGATTTATCGTGGCGCGGATTGCACGTGTCTGACGAAAAAAAAAAAAAAAACGGAAAAAAACAAGCAGCCGACGGAAACTCCTTTCGATTTGATGTTCACGCAAGGATCTATGGTGTCGTGAGCATGGCAAAAATTATTACATAAATTACGCCGCCGTTATAATATATCAGTTCGCAAGAAAAATTTATTAACCGTTTCGAGCGCGTGCTCGGTCTGCGGTTCTTTTTGTTTTCTCGAATTTAGGGCTCGTTTATATAAAGCGTGAACAGTAAAAATTGAATGAGGCTTCATTGAAAGCCAAAAACATGGCGAACAGAATGTCGCCGAGGTAAAAAACCGTTTGCCTTTTTTTTCTCCGAATCTATGATCATCATCATCATCATCATCATCATCATCATCATCATCATCATCATCATCAGTGAGCGATATAATTTGACTCCAAAGTTTCGTGAATATGCTAGTTTCCTGAATTAATTCGGATTCTTAAATGAAAAGAGTTACATGAACGGCTGCGGGGCTCAGCTGCGACGAACGGACATGACGAAATAAAGAGGGGTTCCTAGTGACCATGCAAAACCCCTTACAATCCTCAAGTTCCACATCCGTGAAATTCAATCGTTTAGATGCTGTCTGATTGATTTATCTTTTTTCCGAATAGTCTCGCAACAGTCTCTGGTCTTTGTAGATGTCGTGCGAATTACGCGTATTACGAGAGATATAAAAACGCTAGCGGGGTCCTGACGTTTGCCTCAACAAAATGCAACCAAAATCCTTTTCTATTTTTACATGCCATTATTTTCATCGCCATGTAAACTCTCCTTTGGCAGCTTTAGCTTATAAATGCCCATTGAGAATCTTCGAGATTATTTCAGTAATTTCTGTAGCCCAAATGTGTACGAAAAAATGGGGGATACAAAAAAAATATTCCGTTGTATTTGAACGGTACACCCTTCGATAGCATACCCTAGTGGTCTACACGATCTTTTATCTATTATGCAGCGTGCCGAGTTGAACTGGCAGCTTCGCAACTGAACGATAAAGATTGAAATTCAATTGTCGTTCGATAATCTATGCTCATTCCCAGCAATCGACTCTCTCTTCTTTCCGTCTCACAAAAAAATGCATATTTTTATGGAAACGCTGCGTACATTCCTGCAATCTTTCGATCTTCGTGGTTCCGTGGATGTTTCGTGAAACACGTATTCGTTGCTTCGTTTGGGTCAGTAGAGGGAAAAAAGCTTTCGATCTACCACAAGATCGGAGAGGAAATAAAAAAAAAAGGAGGCAGCAAAAAATCTAAGCGACGGAGCTCTTCCGCGTGAGAGCGAGAGAGATTTCCAAGAGAGATCTCGCATTTGCCCCTAACAGCTTTTCGCCCTTTGGGGTGCAGGGAGGGCGGCGGCAAATATGAAGAAAAAAAAGAAACAGGAGAGTAAATACATGCAGAGTCGCCAGGCACCCTTCCCGCTTTTCGGCGCACGCGCGCGGGTCAGAATTTCCTGTCGGGTGTTCTCACATCCGGAGGGATGTGAAATTTATCAAGACGCGAGTGCGTCCTGTGTGAGGGGTGCATACGAGAAATCTTCTCGCGTGCAGCAACGAAAAGTCAACGGACGTTGCCCCGGACGCTCGTATAGTTTCTCCTCTCTTTTTCTCTCTCAGCCCTCTCGCGCCCTTTCCGATTTCCCTCTACTTTCACCCTTCGCGTTCTATTTTTAAGAAAAGCGTGAAAACTCGGCGCCTCGTACTAATTCATACGCTTCCACAAGACACCCTCCTTCGGATCCCAGACTACGAGTGTATTTTGTATGCGCAAAAAAGAAAAAGACGAATGAGGAAAAGAAACGTTGATAGAATCGCGCGGGTCACGCCGTCTGGCATCGAATGAATCATGTACTTCAGAGTTTGGCGTCGCGTAAAGGCTCTCTCTCTCTCTCTCTCTCTCTGTCCGACATCATGACCTCGTTCCTCGGTTCGATGTTGCGCGAGGTCAGTGAACACACAAGAGGATGGCCCGGACGAGCCCACTGTCAGAGCAACGGATTAACAATCGCAGACCTCGATAGTTTACTCTCTCTCTTCCTCTTATTTTCTCTCTCTCTCTCTCTCTCTCTCTCTCTCTCTCTCTCTCTCTCTCTCTCCCTCTCTCTATCTCGAACACGCGAAAGCAAGTAGGCGAATGTATCAGTACACTCTCATTCCCGTCATAGCTCTCTAGTGATAAGGAAATCTTTCGCGCAGGGTAGGCAAAATCGAGATATCACCACAACCCGTGCAGAAATTGTCGTCAGGATCCGATGCGATGACCCGTTGGATCCCTATACTGAAACGTCACGCTCGTACATTGAATTTTAATCGGGATTCCCCATTGGAATCCAATGTACGAATGCGATTTGAATCCCAAAGGATTCTCACATTATCGAGCAGAACCCGATACGACTGTTGATGGATCCCATCGCAAGTCTGTTTGTTGAATTTTCTCAACAAAATATCTAGATACACCAAATGAGTGGATGTTGAAAAAGTTTTAGTCTCTCATGGTGAAAAAGTATAGATCGCTTGAAAAAAAGATAACTTGAAAATCGGTTTGACTAACACTACTGAAGATGCGCTGTAATTCCCAGATAGGAATTGACGATGAAAAAAGGGCTCGCCAAGCTCTGGAACAAGGCTCACATTTTTTAATTCAGGCTAAGCACCACCCTGATTTCAGGCCTAGCTGAACCTCTGAATGATAACGCGGTTTCAGGCTCTTGCACACAGGCTTGACCAAAGGCTTGTAGAAAAGCCTGTACTAAGCCTGAAACGACGAAACGACAAAGCTCAAAACGAGCCTCAATGACGCCTTCACGAGCATTTATGACCAAGCTTATCCCAAACTCTTCTCAAGGCTATATGAGGCCTGTTTTCAGTGTTCTATATGCTACATTGGGGTAAATTTAATAAATTTGTAAGGCATTCATATATCATATATAAAAAATATTTTAAAAACAATACTTTATTTTATTTGTTGTTTATGGGACACGTAATACACAGAGTGTACGCAAACTCCAGAGAGTGAGTATATACGAAATCTGTTTGTGACTAGAAAAAAACTTTTTTGTGTACTTCATAAATATCGATAAGAGCATATGTTTAAATGTTCTGAGCTGCCTTCTTCGCTTTCGTTTTTCGTGCCTTCGCACCCGACAAATTTATTGCTAATTTTTTTTTTCTTCAAAGTACAGAAAAAATATTATTTTAAACTTATTTTATTTTATCATAACCTGAAACAAGCCTGCATCCAGCCTTGATTTTTTAGCCGTAAAATTCACTGGCTGAATAAAGCTTGAAATAACCCTGAGTTTAGGCTAAGCAGCCAGTCTTGGTCCCAGGCTCCTCCAAACGATGCAATGAAACCTGTCCCGGGTCTGTCTCACTCAGGCTCGGTGAAACAAGGCTCGCACAAGCTTGTTTCCATCGCCAGCCTTTTGATTTCCTACCTGGGTTGTCGTTTGCTTTTTTATTTTACTGCTCTTTGGCATGATATCATCACGCACGCACACATTCACGAAGCGTGCAGGTTATGTTGCAGCACGCAGAGTTTTTCTCGTGACTTTTCACGTATCTTTGATTGGAACAGTGTACAATGAAATCGGATCTCAATACGGACTCCCTATGTTCGGCGTCCCTAACAAATTCCTATAGAGACGTGGGTATGCATCTTGGAACTCCCCGACTGTACACGGGATCACGCGGAAAGGATGTTTTTCTCTGGAGGTCCGACAAATTCCGTTTGAGAATTTGAAATAAAAAATTCTCAAACGACGTCAATGGAGAAATAGCGTGAAATCCAATTGGATTCCAATGTGTACTCCCTACGTGCGACGTCCCTATAAAATGCCTATGGGGTCGTAGTAGGAACCATGCCCCGAGATGAAGAGAGCGAGAGCAAGAGAAAGCTTGAATTTTAAGAAAAAAAAAACCCAATGAGAAAAAAGCACACCAAAAGAAAAAGCAACGTATCTTGCTGCTGAGGTTCAAGAGTTTCGTGAAATTCAAGAAGCCTCGAGTTTTCGTATTGCCTGTTGCCCTTTTGTACGCGCGTACATATACGTGTGCAAGTACCGACGAAGGGAATGAAGAAGAAAAAAAAAAACAAAGAAGGAAGAAAAGCGTAGAACGGGGCCAGAGGACACGCACGCGGGTAACGTAACACGTTTAAATCCCGTATGTAACGTTAGTCGAGTGCGTGTCCCGAAGAGACGAGACCTCGAGCTTTGAGTGGCAGACAGAGTTACCGGATGCAAGACCACCGCAGGACCAAACGATACATACTTTCATTTCTTCCGCCCCTATGTACCCTTACGCGATACGAGAAGAACTTATTCGTTCGCCGAAAAAGCCCTTACGGATAAATATGTTTACCGAAGAGATTCATCAAAGGCTGGATCCAAATGAAATTTCCATACAGCCTTTCTCATTGATACGTTCTTCTGTATGCTTCTTCATTAACGTCCGGTAAATTCGTTTCCCTGACTCTTGCGAAGCTGTAAGGCTTACGAAAGGATCGAAGACTGCTACGGGCGACAGGGAAAAAGAGTAGGGCATTTTTTACCTTAAAAAACACACGAGCATATTTCTTTCACGTTTATTGCAAAAGTATGCACATTTTATTCCGTTTATTTAAAAATATATGCAGATTAAATGATCAATCCCTGGTGTGTGATATATCACGAAAACTTTGTCTTTTATTTTGAAAAAAAAATATTAAATAGAACAAATTTAATTCTCGAAGATACGAAATTCCAATAAAATAACGATTCTGAAGGATCAATTATTAAAAGGCTTACAGATTAAAATAATAAATATATTTAAATGAAATAACTAATTATAAAAAGGCTGCTTGATAATTGTATAATTAGCTAAAATTATTAAGGATAGTTAATATTTGCCATTACGAACTGAAATAATTAATTAATGAAACGCGCTGATCAGCGGTGTGTTGTGTACAGGACATGGCGGGATTACGCTACACTGTTCACATCCCGTTCAAGTTTAGATCGTTGGAATGCACCGAAAATTCGTTTTTATTTATTGTATTCGTATCATCGTCCAAAATAATTTCTCGCAGATTGACGCTGAAAATGTGATACAGAGATGAAAAAAAAAATTGCTCTAGAAAATTTGGTTGTTTCGAAAAGAAGAAATCCTCATTGCATTTCAAAATAATGCAATGCCAATTACTTGCGCAAATCACCGTCCAAACGTCGCGTTTTTGTCTCCAATGTTATCGAATTGCTAAAGTTAGTTCCGCAGTGAAAAATTGTTGTTTGACAGTACATTCGTCTAGTTCTAGAACTCACCTGTGTCTTGCCGCCAGCATGATTCGTTGCGATAATATCCGAAACCTAATTTCCAACGATGTGGCCCAGATTGTGCGCAGAGGTGTCGAGCAATATATATTTGCTTATAGTCTTACCGCAGTGTCATCGTGCTACCTTTAGGCAAAAAAATGTACGATCGCACAACATTATTTGCCTAATGATCTCGAATCGAATTATGACTTTCGCGCTTTAACACAGGGTGGAAATGTTCAAACCAAAAGTCGGAAAAAAATCGCGTGTGTGTGCATTCTGTATATCGTGTCGAAAAGATCAATTTAAATTATTAACTCTTAGTGCACTATGTTTTCAAATGCAGCAATGGGTCATGGGACTAATTTTGTTATCGTAGCTTTTCCGTTTAGTTTAATTCCGCTGTAAAAATAATAAGCAGTATATGGTAATAACTTTAATCCATTTTTAATCGTAACTTTTGAGGTCGATCCGGCAGAATAAACAATAATTTGTTTATCCGCTAAATCGATGATTAATTTCAAATCGTAATGACTTTAATCAATTTTTTTATCGTAACTTTGACGTTTGATTCCGCTAAAAAAGTTTGTGAGACTCGAGCAAACGAATATAATTGACCCAGGCCTCGCTCCTGTTATAAATGTTTCTTTGTTTTCTGACTTGAATGAAACGTTCTATTTTTATCAAACAAATATGGCGAATGAATTAAGAAAAATCTAATATTTCATTACAGGCGAACATACCAATTTGCTCAATTAAAATTAACACGCTCCAGTTTGAACAACCATCCCATTGAAAATCAAACGAAAGCTCAGTAGTCGGAGATAAAAAAAAATGCTCAATTCCTCGAATCAAGCACACGTTTTTCTCTCGGGAAAAAAATAATCCAAGCTTCTTATCTGACCTGCTTTCCATACTTGCGGAGTTTTTTTTTATTACGTCCTGTACCAGGTTCGACGCCAAAGATCGATGTATTTCTCGCGAGCGCGCGCGCGCGCGCGATCGGATATCACCGATCGAAAAATTCGAATATATTTGTACGAATAGAAACGCAAATACGGCAAAAGAGAACTCGCATAAAGTCGCGTCTTATTCGCGGCTTCGAGTGTTACTACCGCGGGAGCGTTATGCTCTCTTCGTGTACGTAGCACTCGAATGCGATCTATACGCGTGCCCGGGCTTGTGCATCCTCCCCCACTATATGCAACTTCTCACACTACTTTTTTCCTCCAATGCAACATCCCGGCTGATTTTCTCCAGGCGCATGCACATGCACGCGTATTCTACGGGAGACTTTGAAATACGCGGGAGCCACGTCACTTGGGAATTTTTAGAACATTTCTCGCGTTCACCCTCGCCGCGGAGAGAAAAGGGGAGAATGGAGCAAGAGGAGATCGTCGCCGCTGCCGCCGCCGCTTCATATATGTTTATATCTACACGAAAGAGTCAAACTGGAGGAGAAAATGGAATAAAGCCGCGTGTGTGGCTTAGAGAGCATACACATATATGCGTATACATAAAGAGATGTATTTCCGTCCAAAATGATTTCTCGAACCCTACTGCAGACTAGTGCACAAACGTACGAATGTCACGTGAAAATTCGAGAGACGGTGCTGCACGTGCATGCCCAATTTTTATGTCTTTTCTCTTTTCGCTAGGTCAGTTTTAGATCTTGGGCTACGAGCGAGACGGCGCCCCGCCGCGCAACCAGCAATCATACGTATATTTACGCAGGCAGTCAAAAGCAACCCTACACGAAGCAAGCCGGCCTATTTATAAAGCGAGTTTACCCTCTACGTGTAGTCAGCTTTACCGTAGACAAGGGAGACTCCACTTTCTACCTTTAGCTTTCTTTATTCTTCCACTTCACCAAACCAGAGATACAATATTTTCGGAACTGCCCGAATAGAAATTTCTTAGGTTTAGCCTGACCAGGATCAGGCCCCGATCGGGATGTGACATGGGTAACACCTATTACGGACATCCTGATCCGGCCCCGATCGGGCCGGAAGTATTTAGGCCCTAAATCAGGCTATACTAAAATGGCCCTACTAAGGCAGTCCCTGATAAGTTCCTACTAAGGCTTTCCCCGATAGGGCCCTACCAAGGCTTGTCCTAATAGGCCCTACTATGGCTTTCCCTGATGAGGCCATAAATAGGCTTGCCTTATAACTGCCTCAGCAGTCGATAGATGCACTTAACCTCTTATTTTCCACATGGAAACTTCGATTTTACAGCATCGTAGCTTCGGAGTTTCGATGCATTCCTGAATTCTATTTAAAAAAAGGTGCTATGGACTGTCACGACAAAAAACATTATGCAACTCGGATGCGTGTTAGAAGATTTCGGCAGCTTTGTAAGGCGAAGAGAGAGAGAGAGAGGAATTATATATATATATATATATATATATATATATATAAAATTATTTTTATTATTATTATATATATATAATATATATATATAAGATTAAGTTTCAAAAATCTATAGCATGCTATTCGATAAACCTCTTTAATTGTCACAATGATATTAACTAATTGATATACTTTATGTGATACAACAAATAATTATAGGAATTCATTTGGTCTCTTATGTCATATCTGGGACCAAGATGTTACAAGCACTTGGTAGCATAGTAGCAGCGTGCCTAGCTTGGGGTAGGTAGGTACGAGGTTCGATTCCCATATAGGCGAAATATTTTCTTCGAACAAAAACATTTCAGCAGGCCAGGGAATGACGAATTATGATACAAATTCATTGTAGTGGAACTCTAAATTAAGTGGTTCTTTCCATTTTGGATTTTCGAAATATTATATGCATTTCTTTCTGATCAGGCAACCTGATAGGGGCCTGATCAGGCAACCAGGTCAGGCCCATTTGTGACACACCGTTACATTTCCTAGTAGGGCCCTTTCAGGCTGCCTTATTAGTGCCCTACCAGGGCAGTCAGGCACCCTGATCGGGCCCTGATTTGGGCCCCATCAGAATTTCTACGCGGGTGTGTGCTGCATATTGAGACTTTGCTGTTTCCGATTATTCGTTGACATAGCCAAAAAACGTATCACGTCGTTGATTATACAGGGTGTCCCATTTTAATCTTACACCTGAATTTTCTCGAAAAATATTGCTCGGACGAACTATTGTGTGGAACAAAACTTCTAGGGATTGAAGGGGGACGTTTGAAAAAAATGTATTTGAGGAGCCAAAATTCAAAATGGCGGCGTTACAAAGGCTGACATGTTTTTTTCAAACGGAAACATAACTTTTTTTTATTGCCAAAAAATTTGTCAGCTGAAAACTAAAAACTTTTGTTGAAAAAATTTTTTGATAAAGTTCATAGTTTTCAAATGAGAACATCATTTTCAATTATTTCAGATGTATCCAGGATTTGTGTGTATGTGTGTGTGTGTGTGTGTGTGTGTGTGGGCGCGCGTGCGTGTATGTGTGTGGACAAAAAAGAATCAAATTTTTTTGTTGAAAATTTTGGTTTTTTTTGTTTTTTTTTTGTTTTCAAATTTGGACGATATTTCATGAGAAAATTTTGGAGGAAAATCGATGAAAAATAGTTTTTTTCCATTTTAATAGCGTTTGTGCCATTTTCAGGCCCAAAAACGTGTTTCTTTAAATCCTTGACGAACTTTGATCACGATGGGTAGAAAAACACACACACACACACACACACACACACACAAATCCTGGATACATCTGAAATAATTGAAAATGATGTTCTCACTTGAAAACTATAAACTTTATCAAAAAATTTTTTCAACAAAAGTTTTTAGTTTTCAGCTGACAAATTTTTTGGCAATAAAAAAAGTTATGTGTCCGTTTGAAAAAAACATGTCAGCCTTTGTAACGCCGCCATTTTGATATTTGGCTCCTCAAATAAATTTTTTTCAAACGTCCCCCTTCAATCCCTAGAAGTTTTGTTCCACACAATATTTCGTCCGAGCAATATTTTTCGAGAAAATTCAGGTGTAAGATTAAAATGGGACACCCTGTATAGTCACCTGTCACACATAAGTCAATGGAAATGTTCATCCGCGATCTGACGCCCCTCGTGGAGTCGAAAATTGGATTCAAATTTGATTCTGCAGGATCTATTCTTGTTCTCGGAAAGTGCCAAATTGTTTTTCTTGGGTCCGGCTTCATTTCGATGTATCGCCAAGTTACGAAAATTCCGCAGCGTCAATGACCGTTGATAAAAGTATTCTTTCGCTGTAATCTCGGCTTGAGCCGAAAAAGACCCCTGGCAATACCTATTACCGAGAAAAAACGGTGAGGCGAAGGCAGGGAAAGAGAGTGAGAGAAAGAGGAGGAAAAGAAGAATTGAGAAGTTTGAGGGAGGAAGTCGATCGTTCACTGAACCGGCCAAGTATGAAAAAAACGATATTCCGTTGGTGAAATGACCACACCGACACGCACAGCGTCTCCGATGATATAGATAGACGAACTAATCATTTATTTTGCCGAGCAATTCGTTCCATCGGCGCAGGAAACAAAAGCGTGGACCAACGAAAAGTGTGCGTGTGTGTTTGTGTATATTGTACAGGCGAAAAAACAAAAGGACATATCTCGCGCGTTCGAGAGAGCTACCATTTCAACTCGTATTTACGAAAGTGGTGGAAGTGATTTCACGCTCCGGGTGAATCCGACCTCCCAGACAGGATCTAGGCGAGGCATCCTGTCCTTGCGTTGTTCTCGCGGTATAACCAGGACCATACTCGAGCGACGTCGACCATGTAACTTCCTAGTCCAATCCTTGACTATCGAATCGAAGATTTTTTTTTGTCCCCACGAATATCGATCGGACGAACGTGGACCTCAAGCTCGTGCAGATATTTTCGTAGGGATTCGATTGGATTCCCATACTTGTCGCTTTGGAACGCTATAACAAATCGTCTCGCTCGTACATTGGAACCTTAACGAGATGTACGAATTTATCTTGAATCCTAAATGATATCCACTCTACCGGACAAGTCCGATACGATTCGTAATGGATCCCGTAGTGGACCGCTTGAAAGAAGAAGGAAACGACCTTTCCGCTTCGTCGCAACGAACGCAAAATTGCGAAAGCCAGTGAAATAAAAAAACCGAAGTCGTTGCAAAAGGCATCGCGAGAAAATTCAAGGCAGCGTTTCTCAAAAGCAATTCCCCGTGGACGTCTTAGAAATGAAGGTACTAATAATCGTATTTCCACTCTCTCTCTCTCTCTCTCGTTGCATCGTTCGACTGGCAAGCTTGCTATGGCGAACAATGTAACGCCGGACTCCTCCCATGCCCCGTCGAACTTGGACGAGAGAAAAAGCATTCGTCGAAAATTTAAGTACGAGAACGAAAGGGCAAAAAGGTTTGTCGGGGAGAAGCGCGCGGACACGAATCGCACTAGCAGGATAATACGGGGGGCAAGGGAAAGACGCCGCGATTGGGAGGCGGCAGGCTCGTCAGGTGGAATAGGTCTCTGGAACAGTGAGTTTTAACGGTCGCCACGCAACCGGAACGACCGAGAAATTTGCCGAGGGAATAAATTATTGGCAAGCGCGAGCTTCGAACAAACGGTAGCTTTTCAGCTGTCGCACTCGTTCAATTCTGTTTGATTTAACCTTTTTCTCACAAGATTTGCATTTTTTAAATCCAATTTTGGTTCTTTTTCGTCTCAGTTTCGACATACCGAAAAATGGCAATGTTGTAATTTCATTCCAATGCCAAACCTCATTTTAAAATGATTCCGCATCACGTTAAAGTTTGTTTGGCGGGAATTCAACGATTTTTTTTCTTCATTTTTTAAACTCCTTTTTTCTATATTCTTCTCATCATCCAGAGGCTTTTTTTGCAAATTACGGTCATAGATCCTTAAAAGGAATGCGTAAAAATGCTTGAGTGATTTTCGTAGTCCAAAGCGGCGAAAAAAACTTTTGAGCAACTAAAAAGAACCGACTCGCGTTGCATTCCAACGATGCAAGGTTCAACAAAACGTGCAGGATTTTCAAAAGCCTTTGATAATTTTTCTCGAAAGCATACCACGTAAATATCTAATTATTTTTATGCTCAATTTTTCGAACCAAATTTAGATAAGAATAGCTCGCGTAAAAATAGGGCTCGTTCCGCAACCTGACAAAATGTTCATTTCTCTCACATTGAAGGCAACAATTGGACTGCTGGACTTACCTTTCATTATCGATCGCTCATGATCGCCCAGAGTTCCCAAGGGATTTACGATTGTCGGGCTCTTCATCACCGTGAGATAAATTCAAAGAGACGATATCTTCGTCTGAAGTTACCACTCTAGAGTTTTGGTTGCCGGATGCTCTTGGTCATTGCCAGCTCTTTTCTTACGCGCGAAGCTCTTCTCTCGCTTTCCCTCTAGCCCTTTTCCCTTTCTTCTCCTCTCGCTCTCTGTATTGCGAGAAGCTTTTTGCGGTGGTCTTGGTCCAACGATCGGCCACCGGGGCACTCGTGGGACCCTGTCTCGAGTACTCCCGTCAAGGTGCCTCTCGAGATATATCCTCCTGGGCTTTACCGAGAGGGCCCCCCTCACGCCCTTTTCTCTCTCACCACGCGAGTCCCACGAGTCCCGAGAATGCCAGAATATGCCTTTGCGCAACAGATACATACAGAGGGGGTACACCGCGGATCAGTTGAAATTTAATCGGCCTCCTCGACACTGCTGGGAACTTTCCGGATGATATCAAGAGGGTCGCAGGGGATGGCGCGGGGGGGGGGGGGGGGGATTCACTTTGCGTTGTCCACGATGTACACCGTTTGTCGCTAACGGTCTCTCGGTTGCGCTGAAAATCTGTAAAATTTCATTCTAACCGGTTTTCAATGTCAACTGACATTGTTGCGAGAGTAGAGATTTTTCGGTTTGCGATTGCCGAAAAAGAAGAAGGCGAAGAAAAAAAACGAAATGAATAACGCACGGGCGTCCAGAGAGCTTTGCCATGAATGGACTTTAATTGGCGAAATGCCGGTTGCCTCGTATCCTTCTCCCTCGAGTGTGCATCTCCCGAAGGATACGCGTGCTGCGAGACCGAGCATTAACGTCAATTTGCATAAATAACTGTCTGCTCGGTTTCTGACGTGCTCGTATTAGGATCTACATTGAATGGCTGACGAGAGAACGTGTGCCAGCGACACCTTTAAGCGCAGAATGTCAAGGGAGGAGGTACGCCCAGCGACGATGAAAAAAAAAAAGAGGAACGGCGCGGGTAAACATATAAAATGATGCATTTAGTGTTTCCGTTGGACGACATATGCCGTTGAACGCGAAGACGAGATTAATGTCGCAGGACGAGTTCATTAGGTCCAACGATATAATGGCATTGTGAATGCTCCATTATGTATAGGTAAGGTCGCGGAACGGCAGCCCAGTTTGGGCGCCGTAAGTCAAACTGTACGTAACCAAGCCTGCTGCAACCCTTTGGCCCATATCGCAGCTACCCGTGTTTCACCTTTTATTTATTGTCAACCGGCTCTCATCCCTAGTTTGAAACTTCAAGTACACGCCCGACCGCGATATTCATCGTTGGAATTTACGTCGCTCACGTCGGGCTCTTCGGGCGCGACGGTCGGGCCGATTAAAAGTTTAAACAATAAAAAGGAGCGGTCGGGCATACGGAATTATTCATTCACAGGCGGCCTACCAAATATTCAAATGAAAGACTCAAATATCGGATTATTTGAGTATTTGGTACTTTGATGGATTAGATCCTTCTCGAAATAAAGTAAAATTTCATTCTTGAAAAATGGCTCTTGTCAGACCGAGGCATTTTTTTTTTGGTGCAATTGTAATATTGCATCGATACTCAATGACTTTAGGAACGAATTTGCAAATTCATATGTACTTCATTGTGTGTTTTGCAAAGACTGATATATGTATACCTACCATTTTTTTAAAACTATTTCATTACCGCTGCTGTGATGATTTTTCTTGAAAATACTCTTGCAATGAAATTTTCGTGTATTTTTTCCGACTTTTGCCCCAAAGGGTTACGAGAGTGCAGTGGGTCGCTCTACTGTAGCGGTCGTGTACGGCTGAACGCGATGAAATTAAGAGGATTCACTTAAAAAAGATATACGGTCGATCTAGTTTTTGCGAAATTTTAGAAAGCTAAATTTTCGCAAAGTTGTGTTTCGCGGTCGATTTACAGCAAATGCGGGAAACACGGGTGGAACGGGCAGAAATTCTCGAAAAACTTGCTTTTTCCATACATCAATAATAAATCAAATTAAATTTTGTAACGTTAAATTTGAATATATCGTCACGTGCAACTAACAATAGTAATAATAGTGTTCTCGGGGTTGGAGTACCCATTGGCTTCAAAAACGAAAATGGCCTTCCAGTTCGCATCGTTTGAATGCGGCTAATTAAAAAAAAAATTGACTGTCACTTTTATTATTATCCAAATAGCCATTTGCAGATGTCAGTTGTAAATCGCTAAATGAAGATCCGAAAAAATGTTTTCCTGACTTTCGTAACCTAGATCTACTATGGAAATTTCAGAAGATGAGAAGAAAAAAATGTCGTTGCATTCTAACGATGCAAGCTTCAACCGAAAAATCAATCCGAAAAAATCCGAACACCAACAATCCGAAAAAATGTTTTCCTGACTTTCGCACCCTAGATCTACTATGGAAATTTAAGAAGTTGAGGAGAAAAAAATGTCGTTGCATTCCAACGATGCAAGCTTCATCGTCATAAGCGAAAGGCTTCATCAATAGTTCATCAATAGGTCGTTTTCTCTCAGGTAATAACTCATATTCGTACCGAAAATTGGCCAACCGCAGCGAAGTGTAGCAATCATATCTTAAGCGCCTCTCCTGTATACGAACTTCGAAAATGTATTATTCGTCGAAAGAACAATTCTCGCTAATTATATCCCATAACTTTCGGCCATAATGTCAGTGTTCGAAATTTTTTGGCTATGAAATGCGTCATCTCTCTGCTGCTGCATTTTTTTAGTCGCCATGGTTTTTTCCCGTTTCACCATTCCTATATGTCCCTCGCGAACGGGCTTGTTTGGCTTTCGGGCGGATAATTATGTTGTAACATAAGCAAATGCCCGAAGATAACGCACGAAACGTGGCTCTTTTTTTTTTTTTAATTTCCGACTTCGTATCCACGCTGCAAAATTGTTTTGAACGTTAAACCATGTAATTGGTCCTTGCAGTTGTGTTTTCTTGAAGCATCGTGTTTTTAGAATCACATTCCACATTTATATGCTGGTCTCTCTTTATCTTCCTCTCTTCTTCGCATTTTAACATTTGGACCGGAGGCGATGGTTAAGACGTTAAAGTTTTTATCGTTGGAATGCAACGAAAATTATTTTTTTTAGTTCCCAAATTTCCTTAGTAGATCTGAGCGCCGAAAATCGCGTCAACACTCGACATAAGGACTTCTGTTAAACAACCAAAATCTGGAAAAGATGATTTTGAATTTTTTAAAGTAAAAAATGAAAATGAATTTTCGCTGCATCGTTGGAACGTAACGAAAATTTATATTTATATTTTTACTCACTCATTTTTATCGTTATACCGCATATTATTTCTTTGCACATATTAACTGTACATCTCGAAATAAGTATCTTCAAAATGATTGACGGATTTTACTAGATAAAACTAGCTAAAAGAACTCTTTTAGCATGTAAAAAAAAATTGATTGCGCTCTAACGCAATGCAAAGTTCAATCTCATGCGCCGGTTATACGGTGAAATACGATTAGAAATCTGCATCCTCGCAATGCAACAAAAATTCATTATTTTTAATCATCAGCTTGTTATCCATACATTTTCGGCTCTCTCAGGTCACGAATATCACTCGAACGTTATTTGAGGATTTTGTCGAACCTTTACACCGTAAAATTGAAAGCGAAAGTTTTGGGCGCCTTTAAAAAATATACAAATTTCGTTGTATTCCAACGATGCGAACTTGAAGATCACGTTGAAATAGCTGATCGAAATAAATTCTACTTCTAAAAAAAATGGGTATATCTCGGTAGGATGTTGTATAATACACAATAATTTTACTTATTTTACTTTTCAATAATACACTATTATTTCACAGTATTTGTCGTAAACACATCCGAATAAAGGAACCGTTATTCCATCGTTAAACGTCAAGAAAATCCGTTGGACTCATCTGCAAGGCGTTGGAAAAAAATGTCGAGTGATCGATCGGTCCCAATAATATGTTCGATAATGAAGCGATCGCTTCGCGGAGCATATTAGAATGACGATTCGTTATTTCCTATTTGCTTAGGGCGTGCGACGGTGAAAAAAGTGCGAGAATCAGATCGGCTCGAACGATCCTAGGGATCGGTGCAGGTACGAGCAATTTTCACGAAGCAAAATTTCTGCACGCGAGGTTCGAGATTCTGTGGCCACAGATTCATCTCCGTATGTGGAATGATCGATGGCCCCGTGACACTTTCAATATCCATCTAAAACGTCTAATATCCATCTACATTGTAAACTCGTACCATGATATCGCCAGGATCCCTCAGTCGGTATTTCTCTTTTTTCTAATTAAGCGACGTCATGGCTAATGACACGTGGAGAGGGATCGATTTTTTTCCAAGACTATCGATCTTCAGTTTCTTTAATCGATTAATAGCATATAAAGTGCGACTGACAATAAAAAAAACTTTATAAAATCGGATGAAGGAGATACGACGACGATTGGCGTTACGTGTGACGAAGCCACGTCCTGTTTTGATGCTAGCACAGAAGGATCGATTCTCCAACGAGTATGATTTATTGAGTCTACGCATCTCTCGCTATCTCCGCCTCTCTCTCTCTCTCTCTTTCTCTCTCTCTCTCTCTCTCTCTCTCTCTCTCTCTCTCTCTCTCTCTCTCTCTCTCTCGCTGTCCACGCTACGCAGATCTGCGTTTTATTATCGCAGATTCACGAATAATAACCGTCCATTGTGTCTATGCATTTGACACCGATACCGTGACCGTGTAATCCGACATTCGATACTGTACGGTCGATAACAAGCAATATAGCCTCAGCAACGCAAGAGCCATACTGAGTTATCAGGATTAGCACACCAGTGAATTTACGTTCCGAAACATTGCGCAATACCAATCACATATTTTTTTCGAAAAAGGCAACGAGATTCGTACGAAGTTGCGCCGTGATGTTCATGTGACCTTTTGTTTTGCAGTACTTTGACACTTAATAACGAATAGGCAACAACGATTCACTTCGACAACGTGTTGAAGTTTACTTTGTTGGAATGCAACGGAAATTCTTTTGAATTCTCTAATTTTTTTATCATTCAAAATTATATTTTGTTGATTTACTTTATGGTTCGTTAAATGGAGATCCTTAAAAACAATTTGCGCTATTTTCGTAGCTTGTGCCTGTTAAAAGAACATTTGGGAAGATCGCAAATCGTTCATTTCTGTTGCGATCCAACGATGTTAACTTCAATGTCGTACTACATTTGTACTTTCTTCTGATATCGAGTGATGGATGAGAAAAAAGAGATATTATCAAATTATCAAGTTTCCCAGTCAACTATAATAAAAAAAATATCATCCTTTTTATATGAAAAAAAGTTTTTTTTACATTTGATATATCTTATTTTATATAGATTTTATTTCCTGGCTTCCAACAAATATAATTATGTAGATTGTGGTTTTAAATTTTGTATTGTTCGAAACGAGAATTCTTTTTTTTTTTCATTTTATCAGTTGTTTACTAAGTTTTTTCAATCATAATCTTTTTTGTATAAAACAGTTTTTTTCTTTACATGAAATATATCTTGTTTTCAATTAGTAATTTAGTGTGCGGCCTCGTTGATAATACGCGCTGTTGAGGAATCGGCTTCGATTCGGCCCGTGAGATTTCCAAGGTCGTGGTGGAAAGGAAAAAAAGAGAGGTTTGTTCGTTACGTTTCGATCCTTGGTTCGGATCCTCTTCAGAAACTTTATTTGTTCTATAAATTTTGTGATACAAATTATATTAATAGAGTTTACAGATTTTGTATGAATAAGTTTTAATTAAATGTGTTTTAATGATTTGTGTAAATTATGTGTTAGTTTTTTTCCTCCTAATTTTCAATCATGGTGATATTGTATGAGTGATTATTTATAAATTGTTAATTTATTCTTTTTGTTGAGTATCAAGGGTGGTGTGTGAGAGTGTGATGTTATAAGAATGATAAGAATTATATCAGATGACGAGCCTGAATATAGTCGATATTTCTAGTTTTCTTTGGTTTGTGCTTGGGGGAAGATTGGTGTAGACAGTATTTGTGATGATAAATACTATCTCGTGAGGTTGAATCGGAGGATTGATTCGGAAACGCTCTTTTAATCAATTGACAAGCTTAATCGTTTTTTTTTTTGGCGATTTGCGTTATCTGTGAAAAATTGGTATAGTGAAAGAAAGTTTTGTTCGATTTACTGTCTTGATTAATGAGATTAATGAGATGTCGTGTCAAAGTGGTAATTACCAATTGAAATAAAATAAATATATTTCCGCAAGCACAAAGAAGAAAATTAGAAAAAAAATGTCTCTGCTCTACATGTCGAGTAGTGACGTCTCAGAGAGTTCGAGAAAGACTAAGTGGCGAAATTAATGTTTCTGGAGAGAGGGAGAATGATCCTTTGTCAGTGCCGTGTCAAGAGTTTAAATGTACCCGTGTCATGTTAGGAGTTATTTTTTTTATAAAAACAATATTAATGTATCGTGTCAGAAATCTTGAAGTTAATGTGTTATGTCAAAAGTTTAAAAAAAAATTGAGTCCCGAGTTTAAAAAATTGATGTGTCTAGTTATGGTGATAAAATATTATTATGATTATATTATTGAATTGTATATTGAGCTTAGTTTATTTATGTCAGTTCTAAAATTTATGGCATTAGGATGCGCTTTGATTTGAATCATTTCTAAGATCAATCTTTTTTTGAGCCATTGTTCATTGTTTAAAATTTTAACATCATCAAATTTGAAATCGTGTTTTTGTTCTATTGCGCGCTGTGTGTATTGTGTTGGTGTGTTTTAGGCTATTTTTGTGTTAATTGATTCTGTTTTTAAGGTATCTTTTTGTTTGGCCTATGTATGTAGGTTTACAGTCATTACAATCAATACAAACTATGTTAGATTTTTTGTTGTTATCTATTTTGTCTTTGGTGGAGCCTGTGATCGATAAGATGTTGTGTTTGTTGTTTGTGACTAGTGTTATATTATATTGTTTGAAAAGACGAATTAGTTGGTGATGGATGTTTTTTGTGTATGGTAGATTTATTAGCCTAGAAGAGTCAAAATCTTTGTTTTTGTTATTTTGATTGTTGATTGTAGAAAGTCTTTGTTTTATTATTTTTTTCTGTGAAAGAAATCGGACAGCAATTTTTTGTCATCGTGTTCCTAATGAGTTGGAGATTTTTTTGGTGAAAAGACGGATGATATAGTTTTATTGCTCTGTCAATTAACATGTAAATTATAGCTTTTTTTTGGGAAAGTGGAACAAATTTATAGAACAAATAAAGTTTCTGAAGAGGATCCGAACCAAGGATCGAAAAGTAACGAAAATAACTCCTCTTTTTCGTTCCACCACGACCTTGGCAATTTCACTGGCCGAATCGAAGCCGATTCCTCAACATCACGTATATCTTGTTTTGTCTAGATTTCATTTCCAGAGTTCCAACGTGTATACTCTTGCGGGTTTTTACGTATTACTCGTTCCCAATTGAACCCTTTCCTACTAGGTACTCTCCCTACCCGCACTTTGCTAATCTCACCTAACGTTCCGTTGCGTCTACAGCCGTCTTAAATTAGACTATATCGCAGTTGCCGAGGGTACGGGGAAACTGTGGAAACCCCGCAACAGTAAAGACGGCCGCATATAATTCCGTTTCTCCGGTGCACCAATCACCGCCCATCCACCAATGTCTGCATAAAATATATCTTTTTAATATAATTTTGTTGGCAAATGTCGGTTTCAAATTTTCAATGAGGAGCCTAACACCCGTATTCATAGTTGTTCCTTAAGAAATAAGGCCTCCTTGTTCTTTGTTCTGAACAAAGAATAAGAAATAAGAATTCCTCAAGGTACATCTATGAATACGGGTGTAACAAACGTTTCAGTGATTTACTTTTTCTGGAAGGGCCAAGAAAATAAATTTTCATCGCATGGGGGTACACTCGAACGTCATTGCAGATATCGATACATATACACGGCTGTTAGGATATTCAATTGGCGAGGCTTTCAATTTACGACTGGCGCTCGTTTTAAAATTCATAAGTTTGCACGAGTACATATCGGCGTAGGTGAGGAAGAGGGCGCTCGCTTATTATGGAATTAGTTTGCATTATCGAAATAGCCCGGCTAGGATGACAACCATTAAAGCCGCACACGTGAATACCAGCTGCGGCAAACTGTGCGCGCACCCGAGGGGGTTCCCTCTTCAATTCTATCTCTTTCTCCCCCTCGTTTTATCTCACGTATTCGTTCACCGGCCCCTTTTACCTCCCTAAGCGCTTCCACACCCCTTAGTTCCGACGAGACCTCGATGCGGTGTGCATCACAGCCCATTATAATTAACCGTGCCTTGCAACCGCCACCCCCAAGCTCGATTTTTCCCTTTCTCCCTCGCTCTGCGTACCTCAATACGTACATACGTGGTCTCGTATCGTCTCGCGTACACTAACGCTCAAAAGCACTCGGTCACTTTTCAAAGTTCGAAAACCGCCGCCGCACAGTGAGACTGGTTTGGTCCTCTTTGATGCTTACTTTGTGTCATAAATGTTTTGTCAAAGTTAACTGCCCAAAACCAGTCGTTTTGAGACGGAGTTTTTTTTTCTCAAAAAGATAGCGAAGCAATCATTGCCAAAAATTAACGGAAAAGAAAAGAAGAATTTTTTTTTAGGCGAACAAACAATCTCATTATATTGAAGTTTGCATCGTTGGAACGCAACGAAAGTAATTTTTTTTCTCATTGCCAGTTTGTTTTTGCGCACACGGCAATCACTCGAACGTTTTTTGAAGATTCTTATTAGAGGCACAAGCTAAATCGATCGAAAAATATTTTGGATAGCAATGAAAAATCGAGAAAAGAGGCAAAATAAAAAATTGGTACAGATCTTCACTTCTCACGATTGAATAATAATTACGGATTTTCCTTTGGGAAAATTGTTTTTTTTTTCACTCGTAGGATTCATTCGACATTGACACAAATTGAACGAATTTCCACTCAATATCGATGGTATTGAAGTTTGCATCGCTGGAGTGCACCGAAAATTCATATTTTTATTTCCTCGTGTGTAATGTGATATCAAATATTTTATTGCAAATTTCAATTGCAGATCTCCCAATAAGCATCTAAAAAAATGGTTTAAATCGGCTAAGAAAAATTTGAGAAATTAAAAAAAGTCGATTTCCATTACAATCAAACACTGGAACTACAAATTCATCAAAATTGATCGTCAATTACCATCAACTTCGCAACCACGAGAAAAAAAAATGAGAATACAAAAAGAAACCTGATTTCAATATCGCCATGAACAATCGCTAAGTTTGAATGAATTGTTTCCGCATACGAGCATTTTGAAATATGGTAAAACGTACTTTTGATCGATAGTGTACGCGTGCGTGCCATGGGGGTGCGCGCTTGAGCTCAAATCGCATGGTTACCCGTTCACAGACAACGTAGAATATTACA
Organism: Ophion obscuratus; assembly: GCA_964007375.1. Taxonomy (NCBI): domain Eukaryota; kingdom Metazoa; phylum Arthropoda; class Insecta; order Hymenoptera; family Ichneumonidae; genus Ophion; species Ophion obscuratus. Next base: position 794,542 of record OZ023313.1, on the reverse strand, counting down.
ATCTAAAAACGAGGCAGGCATCCCCCGATGGCGGAAAAGTGTACGGGCTTCGCTCTTCCTGCCCTGCGTGGTCATCCTACACCCCCTTCCCTCCCGCCGTCCCAAATGCCACAATCGTGCTGGATGCGAGGGAGTTACGAGGGGTGATAGGCGGGAGGGGGGAGGCCAGAGAGAATCACCAAACCCCCATACGCCACCCAGGGTCTCCAGGTGGATAGGTACGTTACAAAATGCGACCCCGATCCATCCTGGCTCATTCCTCAGCTGCCTAATTTTCGAGGATTCGCCCATCTCCGCAATTATACGTGTATACATGCACAAACGCATTGTATATACATACAATATATAAAACTAATTTATTAAATTCCATCAAGAACATTTCATTTTATTACATTTTTTAAATAAAAAATGTATTGCAATCATATATATATATATATATATTTGTGTGTGTAGATAGATTCGTTTTTGCCACCTGTACAGCTTTCGCTTTTTACAAAACCCTCCTTCGTTCCACCTTACCGCTAAACAATTTTTTTTTCTCAACTAAGCGCCGCCCGAATACTCAGCCTAAACACAATGAAAAACGGATAAAAAAGTAACCAAAAACTACAAACTATAAACTAAAAAAACCTCTACATCCCTACATAATCAAACAATATATATATATATATATTTGCGTGTGTGGTTGTGTGCGTAAACTCGCATGCGATACGCTTACGTCATTATGTAGCATATATACGTGTATACTTTGGATGATGAATCGAATGCGCGTGCCACCGATTTTGCGGAGGCGTCCTCGCACGCACCGGTGCCGGTACTCGCTTGACGGTCCATTCGTATTCGAAAATGGAAGCGTGAGACCGTCCAGACTATTTGCAAAAATATGTTTGTCTCTGGTTCTTGTAATTATGTTTAAGATTTTTACATAATTCTCGATATGAGATGATCGTTCATGAATCTTCTTAACTTTTCAACGCAAGCGACTTTTCTAACAGTAAGCGTGAATTTCTTGGACTTGGCATATTTTGTAGACTAACGCATACCTTATATATTTCACACGTCGTCAGGCATGAATTTCGGCTTTCGACAGGAATCGTCACTTATGATCTCGTGAAAAAACTCAGCCCCTGTTAGCCAAAGTTAGTGGTTCGAAGAAGGTGCAGTTTTTTCAAAATGTTTCGAGACCTCCTGACAATGAGACTTAAATTGTGCGGAAAATTTGATTGGTGCACACTTGCGTAAATAATTTTTGAAAATGAACTTTCGTTGTTGTTAACGTTTTATATATTTTAAGACGGATGCGTGAAAAAAAAATTATCAGGATCTCGAAAAGAAATTCACGAAAAGGGGAATTAGAAACGAAATGGATAAGAAAAGAAAAGAAAACCTCGAGAGGAACGAAATCCTATTATTTTTTATCGATCATATTACTTTATCTTAACGATTTCACATCATGCCACGTGATACTTTTTTACGCTGGTGAAAAAAAAATAACATCGGAAATACCGTACTTTGAAAAAGTAAATGATGTTGAAGTTTGCATCGTTGAAATGCAACGGAAAACAGCTCTTTTTACTTTTTCGAATTTTGTTTTGCCTGTGAAAATCACTCAAACATGTTTACATATTCTTGTTAGAATATGTAAACCTCTATTTGCAAGAAAAGAAGGCTCTGGATAAAACACACAATAAATACATGACAAATGAACAAAGAAATCGTTGCATTCAATCGATGCAAACTTCAACGTCATGAAAAATGTTAAGTCCATTCCTATCCAATGTTTTTCGGAAAAATAATTATGGCAAACAGTTGCAGCTATACATGGATATGATATTTCTTATCAGGGTTTCGTCCTTAGGTTATGCAAGACTTGAAAAATGATCCAAGTTAATTACTTCTCGGCATAGTCCTGACACTTGGAATAATTTACGAAAAAATATCTAATTAGCGGAGAGTGATTTCGTACGGAGTGTCTCATATATACATACATATATATATATATATATATATATATATATATATATATATATATATATATCGTATAAGCCCCGAGTGAACACGTGGTCGGGTGACACACGCGAGATTCGACGTCAGATATTACAAAAAAGGACCCGTCGCATAATTATAGGTTTGAAAAGCCACGCGGTCGCGTTAATGTCGAGAAAAAAAAATACTAAATATGGTCAACGAAGGACCTGGTGGGCACGTGCTATCGCCACGTGTCCAATAATCCAAGGTTTATTTTATTTTTTATCAAAATTCGACAATTTTATGAATCATGGGTCGTAGGCAGCTGGCAGTTGCCTCGGGCAGAGCTGAACTACACGTGTTCACGATATAAAGCGTCTGTAACATGCCGACGTAACAAAAATTTAACTGAATTTTTTGTCTGTCGTATCTTTTGGCGGTATGGTTTTTTGGGCGCTCTAGTTGGACGCGTGCGGCATAGAACTTTTTTCAACACTTTTTTTTCAGCGGTTTTTAGGTGGAAAGGATGTAATTCCGAGTCTCAAATTAGATCGCAGGCAATGGTCACACTCGTTCATTTTTGTACAGCCATAACAGTGAATAGCTATTAAGGAGACGCTCGTTCGAATTCCAACAAGATCCAGTGGTGAAAAGTCTATTAATAACGTGGAAGTTTGCATCGTTGGAATGCAATGGCATTTTTTTCACGAATTTGTGCTACGAAAATCCTTCATATGTCTATTTCGAGGATTATTATCAACGGTTTACGACCTCAATCTACAAAGAAAGATTTTGAATAATATTACACAATTTGTATGACGATAGACAACGAAAATTACTCACAATCAAAGTTGCGATTCCTGAATCTAACAGAATTTTCACCTTTCTACGAGAACAAATTTACTTGGTTCTTTATGTTCGCGCAACTTGCGATAAAGTTTGTTCTATCTGTTTGTTTAACAAGATGCTATTCTCGATCTCTTTAAACTCGTTTTTCTCATTTACTATATGTGTGCCAAAGCTGATTGTGAAGAAGAAATTGGAACGGTACAGATTGTGTTACAATATTGATAATGATAACGATACAGTGCGATGAGCGTCGGTAAAAGTTTTGTTCGTTAAGGTCGGTGGGAGCTGCTACCATTTGTGTAATTAATCACGAGACCGAGCACAATACGTTATCTGCAATCGGAGCCCAAAGATTAATGGTCGGATCGAGCCCATTAGTGTCTCTTTATCCGTCGATTCCATATGGCGCGGGGGACGTTCCCGTTTCGTTATCGATTCCATGTCCGGGGTCAACGCGACGGGGTCTACATTGAACTGACTTTGATTTCTTGTAGAAACACATGCTACGATATGTTTTTTTTTCGCAGAAATATGGATTATCTTCATAGCCGATTTGCATTTTGTTGAAAGTATGGCCCCGGTGTAGTTGTAAATTTCAGACCCTCTCGAAAAATGGATTTGGTCTGCTCAAGATGATATTAAAATTTGCATAGTTGGAACGCAACGGAAATGAGTTCTTTTCAATTGATACATTTTTTGCTACTTTAGGCTATAAAAAACCCTGAAATACCTTGACGCATTTTCATGAGAGATTTACGACCATAATTTGCCAAAAAAAGGTTTTCGATAATAATGATAATAAAGAAATAGTATAATAATTGCATTCCTACGATCTACATTTCTATGTTATTACTCGAGTCAATTCGAAAAAGAGGCTATTTTAAAAAATATTTGCTAAAGCTGGATTAAATAGAGCGCATTTTTTATCACAAAAACGAAGTTGACTCTTGTATTTTTTGTTCAATCTTGGTTCGATCGATACTTATTCTTAGGTAATTGTAAGTGGGGCGACAAAAATAAAGGTACTCACAGGATTCTGCACCTTACTATTTACATAGTTCCGTGGCCGAGGCTAAAAGTTCGAGTTTTTTTTTATTTCTTTGACAATTGACAGCAGCCCCATGGAGTTCACCGACTGATGTCAATGAATACTGATTTTTTCTAGATGCAGATGCATCCGTTAAAAGAGTTACTTCGAAGTTTTGGTACCTCGAGTGCTTCCTTCTCGTGAAAAAAATAAACATATACCTTGTTTTTACTACCGTTCTCATAGAGAATCGCGAACTGAGCCGGATTTTTTATGATCAATTGAAATATGGATAATTTATCGTCATTAAAAATCGCAAACTGAGCGAATATGCCCGCGGATGGTGTCAACTGTGGCCAAATTCACGATAGTGCATCTCAGTGAAACTTCGGAGTTGACTATTGTTGGATTTCTGCGGTCATATGGAAGAAGGCGGCATCTACACAAAAAAATCGAAAATGCGTTCTGCTATACAAAATGATGGAAAATTTTGTACTGATTTCAACGGTACCAAAAACGCATTTTCGATTTGTTTTGTAGATGCCGCCTTCTTCCGCATGACGGCAGATTTATCCACGACTGGAAAAAAAAATTAATTGGTGATGCTAGTTAATCGATAATGCCAATGTTTCAGCCGAGGATCGTAAAAAGCACGCGGTAATTGTTTTGTCTGCTGAACGAGATAAAAAAACGCCACCGACAATAGCCTATGGAATATAATTAATGGATAAATATGGTTTTTTCGTTCGCAAGGTCTTTCACCCCGTTGATAAACAACTTGGTTCATTATTTTCATTTGTTCATTCATTTTTATCAACCTTTTCGTTATCACACATAGGAATACATTTTTTGAATGTCAATAGCGTAGTGGGAAGCGTATTGCGTTGCCGAGTAAGCGTGACTCGCAGTTATTATAAAAAGTCGCTTTGCAATTGTAAGAATTGACCAAAAGGTAAGTTCACCGGGAAAAGATCACCGAAACTTCTCCAGAGTAGCAATGCTGAATAAAAGTATTGTCGGTTCAATTGCTCTTAAGGGCTTACATCTAGGTAACATTTTCGAAAATAACGATTTTTGTCTTTTCGATGGATTTTCAAAATATCGCTTTTGCGGAAGGGTAAAGACAAAACTGCGCAACGTTTTTTTTCTTGTATTTTTTTTTATGTGTTTATATATATATATATATATGTATATATACAAAAATTGATCGATGTGATTAATTTGATTTCGATTGACGTTAAACGACTAAGTGACTAGAATATTGGCTAATCTTATATCGAGATGTTAGAAAGGATCTGGCGCTGCGGGTCTCGGTTAAGCCGAGGTTATACGTAACTAATACATTGGTTTCTTCATTAGTTCATTAATTAGTCTTTGGAGGCGCTGTGCATCGTTGCTTCGTTGAGCGAATCGACAGTTTCAGGCTTCCGGTGGGCCACCACAACGTCAACGGGCGTGTCTTGCCTTCACATTACTTTCATCTTTTTGTTTTTTTACATAATTGTTTTCGAGTCGTGAGAGCGCGCGCGGGCGTGCGCACCTCCGATCTCGACGAGAGCAATTCGCTCGGTCGCGTAGGGATCGAAGGTTTCGCTCTGGACTCACCATAGTCACGCTACGATACCGACCGGTGGCCCCACCCAAACCTCCATTAATCCTTAATCGAGTTATTTACAAACAAACAAATAAAGCCGAGGAAACGAAAGCAATAAAAGGGGCAATAAAGGACGCGTCGTTGAGTACGGAGGGTTGAGTGACACAGAAAACTCCGACACCTGGTGTGTGTGTGTGTGTGTGTTGAAATAATCTCTGTATAGAACCCGATTGAGAGGTATATCCGGTCTCAACTCATCACTTTGCGCATCACGTGTAGCTTAGATCTTATTATAATTACGATTATAATTAATGAATATACAGGTTGTCGACGCGCGCGCGTCGATCACATAAATAATGGAAAATCTTCGATCACGTTGACGTCGTTTCGCGATTTTCCAGCCTCGCGAAAACAACGTCGATGATTTTCGCATCTTTCTCTCTCTCTCTCGCTTCTCGTCCATCCTGTCAGAGCTCGTCTCGCACCCTCTTGTCGTCCTTTCACTTGGGAGATCCGACGGATTTTTGCGCGTCCTGCGATTGCTTCTTCGTGTTCTCCGAAGAAACCGTGAGGCCCTTTTTGCTCGGTTCGCAAACCTTTCGCACTCTCCAGTATTCTGCATAAACGAAAACAGACAAGACAAAAATAGTTAGTAACGTTGGCCTGGTAACACGTGGCAATAAGCATGTACGACTTAATTCTACGCTCGGGGACCTACAACCAAACGTTGATTGGTGCAAAAATATGTCAAGACTTTTGGATCCATGAAAAATATAGGCATCTTGACCGCAAGTCTCTGCAACTTTTTGAGCCTATACGAGTTGTTTTTTTCTTTCGGTGTATCGAACGATAATTGCACAATTACGTCTGGAGGGGAAAAAAGTATGGGCGCTAATTCAGGGTGAAGGTTAAAAACACACACTGGAAAAAACTGAGTAGTTTATCTCGAATGAAATGTTATCTCGAAAATAATAATGGCTCGAGTTAATTGGAAATTGCTGCTCATGGACATTTCGGGTGTACCGAGTATTTCGAGCTCTTGCAAGTGTTCATTGTAGTAATCTCACTGATTATTCTCCGCAATCCGCAAAAACAATTTCGAACAAGTGAACAAGGTCATTTTCGTTACCCTCCAACGATGCAGACTCGAGTCTAATTAGAATGAAATGTATTTTGATCACAATAATTCAAAGATCATATACCACGTTTTCCCAGAACATTCGTCACGCGCGAAGAAATCGATTTGCCAGCTGATATTTATTGTCAATTTTCCTTCGCAAGTTCGAGACTTGCCAAGTTTTTGTACGTGGCACACATTTGTCTGGTTGTCAGGTTGTACGAAGTAAAAACCTGCAGTACCAATCTGGTCCCCGGGGACGTGTACGCGCGCACACACACACACACACACACACACACACACACACACACACACACACACACACACACACACACACACTCGAAACACCTTTAACAGGAAATTTCCACAACAATGGGACGAGAGCCTGGACAACCGTCTTTGAGGGAATGTACAAGGCGTGTAAGCCACGACACAACGACGACGATGGGGACGGCTCCCCCCGAGGATCGAGCCACCCTAAGAGAATATTCTCCCTCGGTCAGGTAGCACCTGAGTCCCTCGGAGTCTCCATTCGGCAAAGAGACCCTTCGTTTCACGTCACCACACACAAGACGATCAACCCGAACACGCACGCACGTACGCAAATATATATATATGGATATAAGAAAAAGTGTCGCACACAAGGTTGACCAAGTCTATGGACAGGTGCGAAACCAATGATCCGCCTACGGGAACGTGATTTTTTCTCTCTCTCTCTCTCTCTCTCTCTCTGTCTAGGCTCGCGTTTTTTCTGTTCTTTCGTGCTGGTTCCCTCCCTGTAAGATTGCTCGGGATTGCTATTATTTCGACTCAACTTCCTAACTCCAATTTTCATGTAATTATAGACATCGAGGCGTGAGCTTTTTTGCCTTTCGCCTCTCGTGTTTTGAAAAATCCGTGTGGTTGGGCCGATGAGTCGTAAAAATAAGCGAACGACAGCTTGAATCTGCGCGGATGCCGAGAACAAAAGTGTACTTGGATCGTTCGAATCTGCCCGAGGAGATTTTCAAGATCATTTTGGAACAGCTTTTGCTTGTATGAATATCATTTTCTGACTGGATTTATGCCCAATTTCTTTTCGCCGTCTTGTTTGCTTTTTTTCACTTTTTGTTCTTCATTTTTTTTTTCCTTTTTTCGCGAACGTGACATCGAGAGCGAGAGAGAAATTGCGGAGAGCTTTATTGGTACACCATATGGTGTACGGTCAAGAAGCTCCCTCCCCCTCTCTCGCTCTCGTTCTTTCTTTCTCTCTGTCTCTCTTGCTATTATTCGCCCTCTCGCTCTCTTTCCATTCTTTTCGTAGTCTCATCCGTTCGATCGTTATTCAAGCCGTCCATTCTCCACTGAACCGGAGATGTTTGAGAGTCCTCGCATATACAAACCACCGCTGAAACATCTGTTTTCTTGGGCAACGGCGCTACGCGCGAGAATGTACTCTTCGCCTTTTTGTCACATCCCTTTTTTTCCGGCCTTTGCATATCGTTGATTATCGCGGGATGTCTCGTTTTACCCGCGGCGGGGGTACTAAAAGTTATCCTAAAACTCATAACGAATAGCAAGAAGGAAAAACTGTTTTCCCGCGCTTTTCTCGCATCTTCCCTCGGGAGAGTCGACAATTTTCCTCGGGAAAGTTTCTCCGGTGTGCGAGCAGCTCGAGTGACTAGCTCGAGTCGGCCGGGGCTTTTTATTTTCTTTCTTTCTTCACAATGCCGTCCCCTCTCTTTCGCGGGAGTTTTTGTCGGCCCGGCGGAGCTCGTGCGAGTGTGTGGGGGTACGGGTATTAATCTACGCTCGAGGAACGACGCGAGCGAGACACGAACGAGCGATTCGAGGCAAAGGCACACGTGGCTCTCGATCTCTTCACGACCCGATTCCATGCACAAAGACCGACGACGGGGGTAGAGGGAAAAAAATCGCGTCTACCAGAAAGACTTGACCTGCAAGCTCCCTCATCTCCTTCCATTTTTCTCTACTTCTTTTTTTCTTTTCCTTAATATTCTCCATCGAATAATCGTACCGGGGGGAAGCGCGCAAGGGCTGTTTTCCTTCGGGCCTCGTATTCTCACGGGCTACGGGATCGGCGAGGATTTAACGAGACTTCGCTTGGGATTCCTGGCCCTCGGGGGGAGGCACCAACGGGGGGGGGGGGGGGGGGTTGATAGTTGTCCCTGCGTGTGTACCCTCTCGAATGGGCCGCACTGCCGTGCGAACAGAAAAATCTCTTTCTCCGTGCCCGTAACGTCTTATTCTTTCGCCGTCGTCGTGCCCATTCCGTGTAAGAATAATATCGTGCAGCCGGTCGACGAACTTCGTACACCTCGATATATCCCGCTGGTACGACGGGAGAAGCGCAGGCCTTCGGGGCTCGTATCTCGTGAGAATTCTTCGGGGCACAATGGCCCCCGTAGCTCTCATAACGTTATTACCGATCGTAAAACCAGAAAATCATAAAGAAGACTAAGTAGCGAAGGCTTCGACTCTGAACTGACTTTCGGGAGGATATCTTCCGAGCGAGACGGGGGTGGGGGGGGGGGGGGCGAAACTAGAATAAAGGAAAAGAGCGGGAAAAGATGAGTGGCCCTCGAAAACAAAGAAACGGTATCTCGTCGAGGACGAACCTTTGCGTGGCGGCCCGATAACAATCGTACCGTCGACTCATCATAGTCAAATATAGCCAATACCATCGGGGTATCAGCTAAACGTTCATCGAAATAAAAAAAATTATGCTCGTTCGCTCATCGATTTTGTACAAGTTTGGGTTTCAAGTTCACATCGTTTGAATGCAACGAAAAATCATATTTTCATTTTCTTTTTTCTATCATTATATTAAACGTATTTTTGAAGCTTCGAATGTTTTTTTTCACTTTCCAATTTTTTCTTCGTTCCACTTAGCCCACGAAAGTCAATGTTTTCAGAAACCTTATTGTCAATCTATAACGTCAGTAGGCAAAATAAAATATTTTAGACGACGATACAAAGAAATAAAAATGATTTTCGAGTTTCGGACTATGCTACAAACTACATCATTCTGCATAGTAATTTTTACAACAACTTGTGTTACATTCGCACATGCGTGCGTTTACGAAGCTAAACTTGCATTGTTTGTTCTACAGCGAAATCGCTCCATGAGCTCTTAGCTCAATCGGCAAAGCGAAAGATTATCGGCCATTATCTCTCTCTCTCTCTCTCTCTCTCTTGGAAAGTGCGAGAGTACATCGAGTGTTATCTACGCGGCAAGGTGCGTAATTCGCATAACTTAATGTGCAAATCGATGTGGGTTACGCTCTTTCGGCTGCCGATATATTCGGATATATATCTATACGGTATCATATTGTACGATGGAACAGGTGTTGGTTTGACCTTGCAGTTCTGTCAGTTACGAGAGTTAAGACTAGCGCGTGGGAGAAAGAGGAAGACGAAAACGAAAGCAGGTGACTTGACACGTGTAGTTACACTTGACTCTAAATCGCGTGCATTTTTTCGCGTCAATGGTGGGAAAAAAAAATGGCCAAAAAGCGTGGGCGTTCGGATCGCCAAGAGTCTCGAGAATATCCCGTCGCAGTAACGTCAATGTCAAGGCATTGACAAGGAGGGTAGCGTACGAGGGTGGCGAATGGCGATACGACCAGCAGGTGTCAAAAGGGCCATTTTGTCTCGGTTCGTCGGTGCTCCCGAGGATTTGACGCCGTCTCGGCCGACCTCACCTGAGAAAATGGCCGGATAAAGGGACGAGGAGCCCTTTAAAATAGTTCACGGTAGGCTCCTTCTCGATGGGTTCGCACACATACTTTTCCTTGGGAAATGGTAGAGGAAGGTCCAGAGTCGTCCCATACTAAGTAATCGTATCTATCAGGGACCAGTTCCGATAAGCGAGAGCAACGGAAATTCTCCCGCCACTCAGGAATGTCCAGAATGCTTCGCAGGTTAAGAAAAATTCAACTATCCACTGTGCTCGTTGAAACAAAAATTCTTTTGTACTCCCCTTCCGTGCAGCGAGCGGTGGGCAAAACACTCGAAGAATGTTATATCGCGTTCTCTTCGCGGAGGAAAAAAAATGACGAAAGACCGAAAGAGGGTTTGAGTCATGAGAGACTTTCAGGTATGTATGCAAGCGCGCGCGCGGGCTCGGTGACTCAGAACTATGTCCATCAGGGCAAAGCAGTGATTCACCCTCGACCTGTCTGGACTCGCAAACTTCTCGGTCGATCGAACCCGCGGATATATACATAATTATCAACACTCTTGCCACTTCTCGGTAAAGAAAATGCAAAATTATAGCTCCCAAACTATACTCAAAATGTGCGACGTTATTCTTCATTTGTTCAATTGGCCTCTGGACCAGCAGTATTGGTTTTTATATTGCTAAATTTTTTTACATTTATATATATATATATTTCTGTACCGCTTTTACAAGCTCGTCGTGAAGTTTGTCGAGTGGAGATATTTCATTATTTTTATTATTCGAAAAATTCGAATTAGATTAGTTGTGTGGCTCAACGCAAGCGGGAGCTTTTTTAGTGTACTCGGAGAACTTCACAGCACGCAAGCAATTATAATTTTATATATATATATAACGATGTGTATGTGAATGATGTATAATAATGTGAATAAAACAGAATTTTCGATAAAAGTTTAGAGCACAAAAACCCTGAGGACCAAAAAAAGCTCCCGCTTGCGTTAAACAAAATGAATAATTTCTTGATAAAAAAGTATTACATTAGCAGGGAATACCTGGATCTTTTGGATAATACGAATGGTCAGATATATCCGTATTCAAAGAATTTGGTGTTTACGAAAGAAAGTTGAACCATGAAAATAAAAAATACTAAGAAGGTTTATCGATGGAATAAATGGTGAAAGGGTAAAAAACCTCGAGTGAAAGTATGCAAATAATGTCTACTGGAACTATTGTTATTCGATTAATTGAATACTGTATGGGAATTGATTAAATGAATTATTATTTAGATTGTTATTAATTCGATGAATCAAATTGTAAAGGCTGAAATGATTTTTATGACTCTCTTTTAATGACGAGATAGAATTAAATTTTATATCACGTAATTCCATTTAATTTTTGGGAAAAAAATCGGAGAACGTTAATGACGGAGTCTGTTTCGGATACTTTTCTGGTAAATCAATATAATATAATATATTATGTATACCGATTCAGATTAGTATGGTTAACTACTTTGAGAGAAAAGGCTAGTTTTCGGTATCGAAATATCCATCGCTGGTCTGGCATCGAAATCCTTTTATTTATTTTAACTCTTTTCTATCGCCATCCGCAATCTCCCGTCGCAGATGCACGTTGTATATCTCTACCGAGGATCGTGAAAAACGTTTGCTCGTTTTCAGTGGCCTTGAAGTGCGATAAAAAAGTGGACAATAGAAAAGATGAATAGTCAATTGCGTGCGAGGAACTATGCAAACCTCGTTTCCCACTTCGAAAAATGCATAATCACCCATACTCTCGTCAAAACCCAAGTACTTCGACACGTCTTCATAAAGTATTTCTAACATTTGCCCGGGTGGATGTTTATTTATAATCCCTTGGCTCATGAATTGAAAAGCAGCGTGAAGCTCTCCTCAAATATTTGGCGCCGTTACGCTGCGCCACGTTCAATCGACGAATCGGCAAAAAGCAATGACTCGACCAAATGTGCTTTCAGGTCATCGTTTCGAGAGCCGAAGCGAATGTTTGCGGGGTGCGTACGTTTCTTCAAATGGGTCAATAACCGGGGAAAAAACGTCAACGGGCGTACACGAAGTGTTATGTTGAAGCTTGAATTGATGGGATGCAACGAAATTTTTTAACTTCCGCAATAATCGAAAATCTCCAATAAAGAACTTAAAAACCTGTCAAAAATTTTCAAACTCTAAATGTGACAAATGTAGGCAATGAAAATAAAAAATAATAATTCCAACGATAATAAGTTCAAGACCGCAAGGAAGTGGGCGCGTAGAGAAAGGTTGAAGCGTGGCCCCTGATAGGCAGACGACCCGTTGTACAGCCGCGACTGTTGTGGAGACCGGCGGCGCGCCGTGGATAACTGATTTCCCGCCAAAACTGCGTCCCCGTTGCCGCGGGACACCGAGACGCCACGACGTTGTATGTCGCGTCTTCGGCATTTTTTCTTTCTCTCTCCTTTCTTTTCTTCGTGCATGCCTCGTTAGGATTTTTGCTTCGCGATCGAACCAACATCATCATATTCGTTGACAAAGCAATGTAATTTGAGAATTTCTACAATTGACGAAGCAGCCTATTCGTCAATTCTACGTCAATTTTCCAACTGAGAATAGACAACGAAGGAAAAAATCGAATGCACGAAAGAAACACGCGAGTTGGATTTAATTTCACTCGGCACGAAGAAACAATTTGAAGTAAAGAAGAAGAAAAAGCACCAACAGCAGAATTTGAAGTAACAAAGAAGTTTCCCGCAAGATATCGACGTTGCTTTTTTTTAACTCCAAAATAAGCGAAGCCCCTCCGATACATACGAAAAAAAAAAACAAAATGGAAAAATATGCAAGGCTCACCGTGAATGCTCGTCTGTCGTGAATAAGGCGGAGGGCGATTTTTCCTCGGCGATCGACTCTCGGTCCTCTCGTATTTCCTCTGAAAGTTTTCCTTGTCCTCGGAGCAAGGATCGACTCCCCATCTCTTGGCGAACTTGCTTCTCTCCATGTCGAGGGCATCCTGGAGCATCTCAGCGGTTTCCTTGGAATTCGGTGGGCCGAATAAGCAGCGTGGCACACGGGACTGCATCCTCGAGGCTAACACGTTGCCAAAATGCACTTCACGACGTAGTGACGCGGCGAGCATCTTCGCAGCGGCGTCACCTCGTTTCTTCTTCTTCTTTATCTCTCTCCCTCTCTAGGGCACACGCTCGCTTGTTTTCTTCTCCCGTTCTTCTTTTTTTCCCTCTTCTCTATCGGGAGGGGAGCCTTGTATGTGTGCGCGCGCGCGCCTCACAGAACTGGTCAAAATCCTCGATTATAGAGCAACAATATCGTACAGAGTATAACGACGTAGCAAAAACGGAACTAGTCCTCGATCGTCGCGTAATTCCGGCCACGTTTTTCCTTTTTTCTTTATTTCTCCAACACGACGACGATATTCGCGTTCAGTTTTCGATGGGAGCAAACACTCGAAAGGTAAACGGGAATTTTTCACGATCTTCACGATGCAACGGTCGAAGACGATCTGATGTCTCCGAGGCGGCGAGTGGAGAGCTCGAGAGCAGTACGTGAGAAGCGTTGGTCGCCTTCTCCGTCGTATAGTTTCGTCGGATTTGCCGTGGCGGTCCTCAGCCACGAGGTCGCCCCCCCCCCCGCCATCCAGAACGTTCGAAATTTCGAATCCCATTGGTGCGCGTCAAAGTTGCGCGTGAAAAATGGCGGGCACACGCGCTCTCGTAGTTTCCCTCGTGCCCTTCCCGCCCGATCTCGCAGTACACCTCGCTACAAGTGTGTACGCGTCTATGCATACGCTACGAGCATACATACATCGTCAACGGATTATGCTAAGCGATTTTAAAAGCCCGCCAGGTATACTCCGTTTCGGGCTCTTCGGGCTGTGTCGACGGTGAGGCTGTACACACACACGCGCGTGCGCGTGCGTCCAAATATATATATATATATATATATATATATATATATATATATGTGTGTGTGTGTGTGTGTGTGTAAATACGCGCATGAGCTGAAAAAGAGGGGATAAAACGAGAGAGGTAAGTGGGAAAGATGGAGAGAACGATAAAGACGACCTACGCTAGTGTAATCACGAGTTGAAATGAGACGCAGAAGAAGAAACAGAGATGAGAAATATATAAAGATAGATATACAATACCCATATACACCTATGTGTATGTATATATATGGATATAGTGCCACAAAAGTTTGCTAACCGCGCACGTCCCCCCCCCCCTTTACGCTTTTGATCTTTTATTTTCTCTTCTTTCTTACACACACACATATATACGCATTTATATATTTTTTTAAGTACCACGCTGCATACAACGATCACGAATCAGATTGTGTTTCTCACTCTCTTCCTCTGCTCACTCGATGTGGGCTGAATTTTTTATTTCGAAATGGGAATCAAGAAAGATCGCGGTCCGGAGGGCTCTCTCTCTTTCGTTCTCTCTCTCTCTCTCTCTCTCTCTCTCTCTCTCTCTCTCTTACTCTCTCACTTTCTGACTCTGCCTGTGTTGCCGTGAATGGAAAGTCTTGGGAGAGACGCGCCTGCGAACCCGCCACCGGAACCTTCTTAAACTGACCAATCGCGATCGCCGTGGCAACGGGACGCGGCTTTTTCGGCGGGACTCTATCTCTGCTGCTACCGAACTACGCGTTCTCCTCTCCCGCTCTTTCCCGCGCTCCTCTCTCGTTCTCTCTCTCTCTCTCTCTCTCTCTCTCTCTCGCACGTTCTTAATCTTTGTCTTTCTTTTGTGCCCGGGCTGTCTTGTCGCGGCGTTCATGCGTAAATCATTAACAGCTCGACCTTTGCAGGGAAAAAAATATTAAATGTAATTTCGGAAAACTATCTTGCTGCAGAGATGGAAGGAATTGTGTATCGAGTGAATCGGTTTTTTTCTTCTCGTTTTAAGGAAAAGTACTGACCGAATGATTGGGACAAGTGCCCAATGGTGGTAGAAAAAATGACACGGCATTGTAGGATCTCCGTTGAGGCTCAACAGGACTCTATAGGGTACACGAGTGTGTTAAGAAACTATATCATTGTACCAAGAAAATCACGTTTCCGCTGGATATTTAGTGTGAGTTCTTTTCAGACGTATTTTAAGGAAGGATCAGTTATTCGAAGAGGGTATAAGAGTAGTTGGGAGATGTGGAAAAACATTTTTTTACGTTACCTCGTTACGTTGGAACGTAACGAATTGATATTTTTATTTTCTTTTTTTTTATCGTTACAACGAGTACTGTTTTGCACATTTAAATTGCAAATCCTCAAATAAGTATCCCAAAAATGTTTGACAGATCTTTGTACAATCAGCTACAATCAGCTAACGAGAGAAATTTGAGCGGGTACAAGAAAATTAATTGCACTACAACTATCAACGCTTAATCGCGTCTTTGTCAGGTATTCGTGGTACAAAGTGCATGGGCCTCGATTATTCAACTTAATTACATTTCGCACAAATAATTTCGTATATCCCAACAGAAATAGACCTACTTGGTTTAGTTTTATTTTCTTTACTTTTTTGCGTTATTTTTATTAAACCCTCGAAGGAGTACAGATACAGTTGCCCAAATGGGGGGAAAAAAAAGTTCAGGGGGCTGTTTATTCACCCCCGTGGTTCGAGATCTACAATCGGAACCGAGGTCCCCAAGAGGGTTGTTGAAAAATCGCATTTATATGCATAATCATACGGGTTGTTCCGGCGAGACGCCCTTAAACCGCGAGTCTGCAGTAGAAATGTATATTATGGGGGTAGATTTGACCGTTACGGAAAAAGCGCGCTATCAACGTGTGCTCGCGTATATTTTATATGCGGGCCGCTTGAAGCAAGGGGTGCGTGTTGTCGTAAGGCTGTGCAAGGCGGACGGGACAGGTGGACACTGTGGAGACCGCATCGCGTAACCGGCGAGAGCCCTACTTCGCTGCTTCGTTATGCATTGTACACGCGCGTGATTGCAAAGCCGGTCTGCAACCCGGGGAGAACGTTCTGATCAGATTTTTCGTTTATCCGAGTAACTTTCGGAACGTTGGAACATTTTATTAGACGTGGATTTCGTTATTGATGGAAATAATCATTCGTCGGTACTCCAAAGAGGTTGTCCGAAAGTTCCCAATGTATAAAAAATCACCGAAATGTTGAGTTTCATTTAGCCCGGTGCCTCTTTGTGAAGCACGTTTGTGGTATTGCCTTTTGGGGCTAAGATGACCAAAGCTCACTCTGGAACATGAAACACAGAAATGTCTATGTGAGAAACACTCCTCTCTCAAGTCAATGCCGGCCATTTTCAATGACTGTCCTTCGGATGTATTAATAGTCATGGCAAAGCACAAACCTCAAGTGGGAACTGTATTCTCTTAAATTCGAACGGATATTCCGTTGGGATGAACGGTATTCTTCAGATATGAAGAATGATCTCTTCCCGAGCACACCCAGTCATCACCCAGGCTTCTACAATGTTTCTATGCAGAGTCTCTCGGTAGCTCTGTATAGGGACACGTTTTTCGCATTTTCCCGGCTAAGTTTTCAATTTCCAGCCAAACCTCGATGACATTCGTAATCGGCTGAAAATTTGCCTTCCGATAAAATTATCCTCTTCGAGGCTATAACCCAAGCGCCTATTGATCCGTCGACGATTGAATGCGCTTTTCGCTGTTGCCAAGCGCAGTTGACGTACGATACGCGCTGATGATACGGACAGTGTCCTCCGGACGAGGAGAGTTCCGAAATATAAACCAATCGACGAAACCACCATCGCGAGTTCCCCGCTTCACACTGTCAGATACAACTTCCGGCCATGGGAGAGCCCCAGACCGGAACGCGTACACTCTCGGATTTCGTTCGGTTCACGCTCATTCTCATTCACTCCTCTTTCTCTCTGCTGCGGGGGTTCTCTCGTCAGGATATGCGGTTTGCATATATATATATGCATGTAAAAATAGTACCCAGCATACGAGCAGTTTCGTGGCTCTCGAGGAAGTTGTCATTATCGACAGTAATACCTACGCTAAAACACGAAGAGCAAACGAGAGTGGCATATAGTACAAATTACCGGCAATTATCCAATGTAATGATTCTTACGGCTCGGTGTCTGGTCGTTCCGCAATATAAGCCGAAATAACGCGGTGATCGAATTTCCTCGCACGAATAATTATTATTAGTTCTTCTGGCTCTCTTTGTTGGCGGGGCAATGCTCATTGTTTGCTTGCGTTTCGAGATTTTTTTTTCCTTCTTTCCTCGAACACGACGATGCAAGTTGGCAGGAAGTTGCCTCGTTCCGCATCTCGTACACACCCATATCCTGGATCCTCCTGTAAAATGGCTGCAACCGCCATTTCGCCAAAAATACGAGAACCATTTTCGTATGTACAGGTAGATGGATCGAATGGAAATGGAGCGACGAACGAGGACGATAAATGCTCTACGGTCGTCATGCTTCGGGGCTCTTCGGGGAATCTGATTTTTCTTTACGGAAAGATCTCGCGTATAAAGATTGCGCCCTTTGCTGTTCAAATGTTGGAAATTACCGTAAACCGGGGGACTACTTTGACAGAGCGCCAAAATACGGTTTAAATATGTGGGCAGCGAGACCGCGTGACCTTATGTCCCGGGCGACGGGTGCGGGGAATAAATTTCAACAAACATTTGTTGTTCAAGTCTATTATAATGCTGCTAAAGTTGATTTTGATGTCAATGATAATTATGAGACTGATTAAGTACCTATAGTAGTACCCTAGGTATTTGATATTTTTATGTAAAATGTTTCCTTAAGGGCGGATACTACTGTGAGTGCCCATTTGTGATCGCTTTCTTTGAATGTTTCTTTTAATGAAGGAATAAAGTACATCGTGAAAATATCTTTTAGGTTTTATAAGGTATATTGAAGTATGTAAAAAAAACATTATTTGCCAAAAGAATACAAAATCGGGGCGCACGTGTCGCTATAGCACTGCCGGTTTTCAGCCAACCCTCTCCGTGGCACGCAGTAGAACTGCCGCAAAATTTAGTCCCGGAACTAAGAGTGAAATATTTTTGAAAGTTTGACGAGTTTGAAAAAAAGTTCGTTTTTTCGACCATTATTTTCATATAAAAAGGGACGTATTTTTTATATTTTTCAATTAATCGACAAAAGCGCTCGTACTTGACTGTTAAAGCAATCTAAAAAGCGACAGCTAAAATTTCAAGTCGATTGGACGACAGTTGCTCGAGTTTTGCTGCGTGTCGATTTTGAAAACATGGTTCTGAGAAACTGGTTTTTTTTTCGTGTAAATTTTTAAAATAAAAATTGACCTGAAATAAGTCGAATGTATGCTTAAGGAGTTTAGAGCGTTAGCCACAATCCAACGTTAAATTTGATAAAAAAAAATACATGTTATTGTTTACACTATACTGAGTCTTTACGATTTTTTTTCACCACCAAACGACAGGGATAAAAAATAAATTAATGTATGTAATTTAACGTGCGGTTAGATGGGTAATACTTCCACCCTAAAAGTTATGTAATTTTAATTGTTATTTAGCACCAAGATAAACCATTTCTAACAATGGATTAACGCAAACTAAACCTTTGTGAACATTTAGAAAAAAAACATCCTCATCTTGCCCATCGCAAACCATGGGCCAATAATCTCGTGACGTAAATATGAATAGGCATAATTATGAATTACTCAAAATTTCATTGTGAATTGTATAAAACATTCGTTGTCGTAGTTTTTTCATAATTATCATCGATAATGTTATGCTTTTTGAAGTTGGTAGTAACACAAAAGTTTTTCTACTTTACGTAATAAAAATGTTAAAATGCATAATTTTGTCCTTTAATTATATATTTAAAAAAATTAGCATATATAGAATAAATCTGAACCGCGTATGCATTTTTTTTAGGTTCATTGAAAAAAAATGAATAAACCGTCATTTGACTCAACTGAATCGCTGCAACCTCCTTAAGGGGTTACCCCCACTTGCGATTTTGAAAAAATCGATTGTTTTTTATAGCATTTTTTTGAAGTATTATGTATCTGAGAATATGTCCTGAAAATTTCAAGTCGATCCGAACAAAATTGACTGAGATATGAGCGTTGAAAGAGAAGAATCCGTTGTGTAAACAACCGGAAATTGAAACTTTAAACGCGTTTTTCTCAAAATGGCATTTCTGAAGTCGGTGACCAAGATTACTCGAACACTAATGAACCGATCTTCTTGAAATTTTGCAGGCTTATTTATAACATAAAAATGTAGTCTTTACTCGTTCGAGTTTTTTTTCGTTAAAATCGAACCATTAACGTTGACTGTCCGCCATTTTGTGAAAAATGAATATTTTTTAAAATCCTTCAATTAAAGACTAGTTTATAATTATATTTGACTAAATCCATCCGCATTTTTTTTTTAAATGATCCACTTCGCCGCAATGTTGGTCACCGCAAACCGTGTATATAAAAACATTATTTTATTGACGGCCATTTGCCACTAAACAATGTAATATTTTTCAATAAAAAAATTACTGAAAGTTCTTCAAGATGTGTTCTTTAAGATGGTATATTGATCGATTAAAAAAGTTTTGTAGTTTTCTTTTAAAAAATTCATGAAAAAGGCCTTTTTTTGCGCTACAAGTGGGGGTAACGCCTTAATAACATGCTTTTTTCATGTTACACAAACTAGTTAAACAATCCAGTAGACAAAAAAAATCAGTAATAAGGACCTTTTTCGGCCTGTCATAGTGGTGTCCTCCCTCAATAAAGATGGAAATTTAATTGTAAAAAATTGTTTTTCATTCAATTCCATGTATAATGCATCAAATATTAATTTTTTTTAATCAAAATGATGTCAAAGTAATCCTTAATCTTCGACATTAGTTGTATTTCAATGCCCTGTCAAAGAAACCCCACACTCGGGGAAACCCCACCCCTTTGACACTTTAAGGTAGTTCTGTAGGTACACGTGTGAGCCAAAAGTTTCGATCAAAGCGTGTATAATAACATCCAATGCCTATACAATGCTGTTGGTTGTACATTTTTTAAAGAGTTTGTATACTCTATGTGTCTCACACATTCGCACCTCATGCATAGATAGATCTCATACTCGTACAGAGAGCGGCGCTATAATCGTGGCAACAGCGCAATTTTCCTGCGGTCATAGCGTTGGACTTCCTACGATCCGTTTTTCGCGAAATATTTTATATAAATAAAAAAGCGTGAAAATATCAACCCAAATGCGATACAAAGGAAAGTTTACAAGAAAAAAGGCGCTTGCTAAAAGACTGAAAGCCGTGGCAGCCATGTCTCAAGCAAAGGGGCTAAACGCGAGGAGAAAAAACATAACCTCACCGATCAGCAACAAAAATTCGCTGTCGAACGACCTCGGATCGTGGATTTACAACATCTTGCCGATAGTTTAAATTGTATTCGCTGTAACAAAGACATTTTTTTTTAGGAAAACAGCGAAGGAAACCCGAATAGGATTGAATCCTATTTTACCTATTTCCTGCGACGAGTGCTCTACAATAACCCAAGTTATATCTCCATACACACACACACACACACACACACACACGCACGCACAACACAACACACACACACAACACAATTAAATACATGCATAAATTGAACAAATTAAATTTGTTTGCAGAATAAATTTATTTCACATCCGTCTCAGAATTACTAGAACCCGGGGAAAAAAGCACGCTTCGAGTTCCCAGACTACGCGCCGATCAGCTGGCGCAGCGTACACTATTGCCATTCCGTTACAGATCGGAGCCCGAGTTCGGTGTGGAATAAAATTACCACTTTTCATAAGTCGATATATCCGAAACTAAACGGTCAAAGTTTGTAATTTTTTAAAAATCGATCCCACAATAGTACTGCGTAAACATGTGTTTTTATTTTGAAATCCCAAGATCCGTTTAGAACCTGTATCGAGAAATGCGAGCAAACTCCTATCGGTTTACGTGTTAGGTATAGGGATCGCGTACAAAAATACCCATATTCAATTGCAATTATCTCATAAACTAAACGGTGAACCGCATTGAATTTTTGGGCATCAGTCCATGAAGGTCATATCTACACCATACTTAGATTTCAGCCAATTTTTAAGATTTTACCAAAACTTCAAAAGTACCTTAAAAGTATATATATAAAATTGTGGAGCGGGATGGGGGGGTTTGGCTTTTTTGTTTATACATTTGATAGCCAAAGGACACATTGTTCTATTGAAGCAAAAAAAGTTGCAACTTAGGATTTTAAGGGGTTACGTGGGTTTGCAAATTTCAAAAGATCCATTTTAAAAATATTTTATTATCTAATAGTATACAATATGTCTAGAAAATTCTTTTTTAGACATATTGTTTATGACATTGACATTTCTTTTTTAAAAGATTTTTAAAAAACAAATGCATTGAAATGTTGCACACTGCTTCAAAATAGCATTGGCTAGTGATTGAAAGAAGTTTTTTTTTCGATTGCAACTAATTTTACAAGGCTGTACTTAGTGTAAATTGTACCAAAAATTGAACTATTTTGCATACAACTCTGCAAAAATTCAAATTTCAATGTTTTCCTTTAAATCCTTTGCTCAATCACGAATGATACTTATCTATTAACAGAAAAAAAAATTGGTTTTTTTATTTCAGATAAAGCTATGATGAGTTATACTAACCACCACGAGGGACACCTTTTTTTAGGGGTCTCCGGAAACCAGGTCCCACCGGCTGAATTTCCCAAATTTGTTGATGAAATTTTTTTAATTATTGTTGTAATGTTGCTCTTTTGTGTGTTCAACATTTTCAATAAAATAGTTTATATATTATTTTTTTTAAAATAAATACAATATGCTTTTTTGGCTTCGTAAGCCCCGTAACCCCTTAAAAAATGGATCCTCCAAAAAACTTCCAAAACCTGTTCGAACTTTTACGGTATTGTTTGATATTATAATTTGTAATAATTTTAATTTGTACACGTTTTAATTTGCACACGTTTTAATTCGTAATAATTACAAGAGCCCGATACTACTTTTGGCATTGCAATTTTGGTATTTCATTATTTAGACATGCGATATTTAACGGCGTGAACGAAAATACTTGCCGATACTTTTTCGCGATTGGTTACCACCTGCTGCGAGCATTTAACTCTGATAGTTCCGGTACGTTAAGTAACCCGCTACTATACTGGATTATATGACTTGTGTTCTTGAACAGTAGCGGAAGGGAAACGATCCCTATCTCCTTTTAAACGATTTCATGTGAATATTATGTAGATGACGAGATCCGGGTTCGTATTGCCGAAGTTACGTCAATACAGCCCTGGTGACGGTCCGACTGTCAAAGCGGACTGTCCCCTGTACTTGCAAAAAGTGGTGTTTTAATTCAATATTACAATAATTCGCGCCCCCAGCGAAGCTATGGAACATTTGACATTTTTTTGGAACTTCGTAACTACGTTTTATATCGAAGTACGGGATCTTTCATACGTCGAAAACTTTTTTTTACCGAAAACAATTTTTTTTTCCACCACGCATCTTTTCGCAAGAAAACGACATTTTTCAATTTCCTTACGTACTTCGAAGGCCCATCCTATCTGGAACTTGAATTATTTTTAATTTTCGTTTCAGGTAAAAAATTGAACAACTCTCGCCGGCCGAAGGGGATCACGAGACAAACGTGACTAGCATCATCCAGCTTCGGCGCCACCATTTTATTGCAAAATCTTGATAAAAAAATTGGTAAAGATATACTTGAAGATACGTAGAATACAGCCTAGTGAGCCGAATTCTCATTCCATCAACCTGATTGCTATCCCATAAAAATATGGCGAAATGTCGATTTTTTCGGGCTATAGACTGTCAGCCTCCCGCAATGAAATATATCGTGGCGAAGTTGGCCTAACTATTTGAACTTGGATAAGTTATTTCACTTTTTTACATATTTATCTTATGATTTTTTCAAACTTTTCCTATAACATGATTTTTGGAATTTTTTGCAAGCGTTTCGCAGTTTCACGCAGTCGCGAGTTTAAAATACTTTTACTTTATTTCAATTTTGTTGCAAATTGTCGACTCGAGAGTGGTAGGCTCCCTCAAGTACTTAGAGTTCGGAAGACTCGTAATAAATCAAAATAAATGAAACAATCGTTATTGGCATTGGTGAAAAGTCGATTCTCTCGTTGCTATTCCTCTCGTTTCGAAGGTCGGAACGTGCGTGCGGTCTCGGAACAGCTGACTCCGGTCCTCCAATATCGATCGTCGGTGCGGGGGAGTTTCGTTGATTCGTTTGGCTGAATAACCAAAAGGGTTCGAGAGTGAGATCGACGAAGGTTTTTAATGGACTCAAAAGAAAAAGTGAGTAACACACGAGGATCGATAGAAGCTAAAAGGAACGTGAAAATCGTAACTATACCCTTTTCGGGCTGTTGCTCGCAGCCGCGATCCGTCTCTCGAAAAAGACCACGAAAACGAGTGGCCAACACCTGGTCGCATCTGCCCGCATCCGCGATTCTCGCAGCCCCCAAAGATTTCAAAGCGAGTCGAAAAGAGTTTGCTTTGGCAAAAAGTCTCGAATCCTCCATCTTTCTTGTCTTGGCCATCGGCCTTTTCGAGCAAAAGCCGGTGGCCAAGGGCGTTCCGGTACATCGGAGCCATCGATATAATGGAGGGCTATGCGAAAAACGTTGCTCAGAGAACTAAAGAATTGCAAAAAATTAATGATTTTGCAATATTACTCTTATTATTGCAAACGAATGGAGCGTTGATAATGATAATGTTACTGAAATTGGCAAAATAATTTCTCATTTTTTATTTCATCTGCTCGAAAGTATCCACGGTTTTTCAAAAAGATAAAATCACTAAGGAGCAATCGAACTTTAAATGTAATATTCTTTCCATTCTGCTGCTCGGAATTTTGGAAAACTTTGCAATTCCGAGGCTGTATAGTAGTCCCTCAACTTCCTCGTTTTTTGCGCTACAAAGGGATCGTAGAAAGGGAGGGTCGTGATTAAAAAAAAACTCGATGTTGATATTGGAGCACATGTTTGTTTTTCAAATGAAAATATTTCACCAAATCTAAACAAAGTTCTTTGCGTATGAAAGTGCATCAATTTGAGGTATTCTTTATCATGCGAAAATGACGGATGACCCTCATCCTCGAGTTGTCATTCTCCGTGACAGAGGGTGTACCTATCTCCTTTCTTGCAAAGATTTCAAGAGGCATGTGGATTCCCCGCTCGATCTTCGTACACAGAGTACCGGACACCGGAGAATATAATATGGAAACGTGAAAACAAACAAAATCCGCCCTCGAGCGTAAACTTTTGCCCTTGGAGGGAATGCCCACGTAAATGTGTATTCAGCGGGTAGTATTGGTACGAGTGTGTGCCTTGTATTTTATGGTATCTCTTGCGGGGGTATAAATGTGTCCTAGAGAGGGAGAGGATGTGGGGAATACATCCTCTGGAGCACCTTCCTCTGCACAGGAAATCCGATATCCACTTTGTGTTTGGTCATCTGCCCTGCTGCGCCACGTGACCACGAACCTACTCATTCCATTTCAACGATCCTTCGCTTCCTCTCCGCACACCGTTGCGCCAGCGAACACTCCGTGTGGCTTGTCACAATGCCAGTTTTATCTCCATCTCGGTTTTAATCCTCCTCTCGCTTCCTCGCGCTCTTACCTACTCCCGCACTCTTGTTCTCTCCCTCTTTCTATCCTCTCGTCTCGTTGCTACTCGTATGCGGGAGCTTTCCCGAAATCTCGAGCCACCGTACTCAACAGCCAACCCTTTTGACCAACGATGGCCACGCTGCTTATTCGCGTCTCCTCCCTATGGCTTTCATTGACGCATACCCTGGCATTTATGACGAATTTACGAAGAAACACGATCGCCAAGGTAAATCCCTGTCCGTAAATCTCCGTACCAAGTTGCCAAAGTGGAATTCTTACGAATGTCACGAAAAATCATTGTAGCCCTTGCAGCTGCAGCGGTGAAAGGGTAAATCGTTGCGATCTCGAAGGGTCGAATTTGAGGAAAAAGGCGGAATACTCGGCCAGCTGTCTCTGTGCCGAGAGCAAAGGGTTTGTCTCAAGTCGCCACGTGCTTTGTTCGATCCGAACAACCGAACAATTCAACAAACTCCGGCTGATAATTTTAAATAAAACATTGTCAACCAGAAATCCGGTAAAGTAGCGCGGAATCCAATTGGATTCGACGGTGAACTCCCTACGTGCGGCGTTCCTGTTAAATCCATCTAGGCATGTGGTTGGATTTGGGGCACGCACGGGCGTGTACGCGCCATTTCTTTTTTCAAATGGTTCCCATTTTCACTCCGTCCAATTGCACGATGGCTCGAGGATGTTTAGATGGTAAATATAGAATTGTAGGGTCGCGCGCACGCGCTATTCGGAGTACAATTTCAACAGGACTGGAACTTTCGTTTCGCAATTAATTTTTTTCACCCCCTCTTTTTGCAGGCTTGTTTACATATTTTTGTAACTTTTTCGAACGATGGACCGTAGGTTGGGCGGAACTTTGGAAATTTTTAGCGAAAGGATTGTCGTATACGTGTTGCTATGCGTCGTGCGGATACGTGTGTGCACATATACGTATGTGAATATGTATATACGTTGCGTGGACGCATGCATGCGCGACGTTATATAATATACAAAGTGTGGTAGGCATATATCCTGTGCTAAACGCTTCCTCCGCGCGAGCAGCACGCATCGCGATTTTTTTTCGCAGCCGCACCGTTCGCTCAATTACGCACTTCCATGTACCTCTTTTAGTCTCTACGATGATAGGCTGTTTCGTATTGCTCCATGAGCTTGTGCAGATATCGTTCCAATAAAAAATCTTGTGTGGATTTTCTTCGCCAAATGGACAAATTCCAAGATGTCTTTTGATAATAAATAGCCACTTGAAAATATTCAATCTTTCAGAAAAGAGGAGAGAAAGTTATGCATACGATGTTAGGTTAAAAGGCCAAATGTGAAATTTTTTCTTCAAATCGACATGACATTTTGAAGAAAAAAAAATGTTTTCCGATTTCCTTGCGCAGTTCTGTGGTTATTTGTATACGTTTTGACAGAGCGAATGAGCGAGGAGTGGGATAAAGAGAGAGGAACCTTGAAGTTTCGTAGGCCGTTGAGATGGCGCAGAGGTTTGTACCTTTAAACGCGTGTCTGTGTCTGAGGCAACGAAGAGAGAGAGAGAGAGAGAGAGAGAGAGAGAGAGAGAGAAAGCACAAGTGCGATGGAAGGGCTTTCTCTCTTGGAGCCAGGCCACCAGCTGTTTCGAACTTCCCCCTCACCAGGGAGAGATCCTCTAGTTTGTTCTTTTCTCCTTTGCTCCGGCTCGCTCTATCTCGGTCGACTATCAGGATGAAAAAGCCCGAAATTCAGGCGAAAGATTGAGCCAGGCCGGGTGGGGTGGGGACTGGTGAGATTCGAGAGAGCTCTGCGGCTTCTGGCGGTTGGTGCACGGGCCCGAAGACAAGGAGAGCACATTACAGGACCTCTTTTTGGTCGGATATGATTCTCTTTCCTATACTCAGCGGCGAGTCTGCCAAAGGCGAACCTGGCGAAGGCAGCTGTAGCTCCCGCGATAGATCCTGAAAATACCCAGTCACGCCTCAAGTGAGGGAGGCCGCGAGGGTGATGGGATTCCAGATCTTCCTTTTTTACTCTACACGTATACCACACAGGCGAGTCCAGAAACAAACCCGTTTCGCATAGAACACATGTCGCTTGTTCGTGGGGGTGTTTCCATTCGAGGCTAGACATCCTTTTTCCTCTGACCTGCGTTCACGAGACTCCCGTAATCGTCAGCATATCCACGGAATGATCAGCGCGTCAATGCAATCCACAAACGTGTACTCATGGCGGTATCCGCATCGATGATCCGCAACGCAACGAACGAGGAGAGAAGGAAACGAACGTGATGATAAAACCGAGAGAAACGTTTTATTCGTGACATGAGCGCAGCGCAGCGCATATGCCACAGTGATCGATCGCAGACTCCGTGACTTTGCCTCTCGCTTCTGCCACATACCTCGACGCTCTTCCGGTGCTCCGATCCCTCGAGTATCCTGCCACTTCCGGGAGGGATATTCCAGATGCGCACCAGAGTAAATTAAAGCCCCTCGGGAAAAGGGCCCTCCGCTCCCCGCGTGGAATCTCCCCCGCGGTCCCCCCCCCCCCCTTCCAACGTTAACCGTCCTGCGTATATTTAGAAAGCACCCAAGACCCACGCGCTCCCAACCCATCAGGCTTGACATCCTCCAAAGGATCTCGTATTTCCACGTCCTGCACCCGCACCCCTGCCGCCAGTGGGGCAGCTTGAACCCTTAAAAAGTTACTAGGAGGTGAGGCTTCCCCTAGTAGTCGACAAGCAACTAGTTACTAGTTTTGAGAATGACGAATTTTGGAATCGTGCAAATCCGCCAGCTCGCGGAGTCGCTCCGTGCCGTCATCATCTTTTTCTATATCGAATGTCGAATGAGTAGGCTGTCATCGACATCTTCCAATTGAACGAAGAATGTCAGTGACCAAATGCCTATCGAATTGAAACGTGCCTAGGGTATGTTTTATCAATGTTTATCAACTAGCTCGTCAATGCAGCACACGTGGCTCTTGTTAAATTGGCAAATAAGTTGAAAATCCTTCGAACTTTAGGCCCCTACATTGAAATTCACGGACATTTGGCGGAAGACGATTTTTCATTCAATCGAATGATGTTGGTGCTATCTTTGAATAGCAAAATCCATCTAGACGTTAATGCGCTGTAATTATCCGTAAGATGACATTGCTGGAATATAACACTTCTGGGTTATGACTTTTCGGAAGTACGCCATTTCTCGAGAATTACGTATCTTGACCCTGGCAATGTACCTAAATCGACTCGAAATCGATCCGTCGAGTCACCATCGTGTGTATACTCTCGTTGAATTGGCACGTGGAAATGAGGGTTTCAAGTACAGGTCAACATCAATCCAATTGAAGTCAATCGATGCCACGTTGCGGTACTCTGATCTTCAGCGATCCTACACGCGATGACGAGAGTATTGGCCAAGAATCGAAGCGTCGTAAGAGGCGTGAGTGCGCGTAGCTAGATTCCCCTAGCACTTTGAGAATGACGGCCCGATCGAAAGATCCCCCACGGTAAAATAGTGCAAATCAGTCGTTGCGAGAGGTGACGAAGAGTTTCGAGAAAGATGCACCAAGTGACGCAAATTCGGATGATTCGACCGCGGAAGTGCGGGAGGGCATTGCCTGAGGGCAATCGCGCAAATTATAACGGACCCTTTCTCTCCGTTTGTATGTGACGACGCATACGTGAAGAGTCGTTTTCGAAAGGGAGAATCCAGCGTAACGGCGTGTGCAGTCGCGGATACTGTGTTGCGCTCGGTGGGCCTGGAAGCGATGCTGGTTTCTGCTGTTTCTCGAAAGCGGCAGGTGCGCCGAGCGTCGTATTTTCGCCAGACTTCATCATTAAACGCAATCCCATCTGCGCGGTCTCCTCGCGGCTTTTATTTCCAAGGAGCCGAGTGAGAGCGAACGCGCACGTTGCGAGGCGGGGCGACGTCGTACAAGTTCTTGGCGGAAAGACGGAGAGGGCGCGAGGTGCGTAGGACGAAGAAAGATTGCGAGGATCCCCGGGCTACGAGACGAAGAGGAGTTGTCGACAAAAACCGTTGAACGTGCAGAGGGACCGAGGACGAGAGGTGAGCGTGTAGGACCTGCTGCCACGTTGACTGCCGTCTTTCCTCTTTACATACAACGGATGAGGAATCGCGGCTTATCGCATTGGATCCGTACAATGAAACGTCACACTCATACATACTCGTACATCGCATTTTTTACGGTGAATTCTCTAAACAAAATATATAGATACACACAATGAGTGGATGTTAAAAAAGTATATCTTCAAAATCCATTTGAACCAAATCACTCAAAATCCACCGTAATTATCCTTATTTATTTATTGAACTGCACTTGCAATAAATTCCGGTTGAGAATTTCAAATAAAAAATGGTCAAACGACGTGAATCGGGAATTAGTGCGGTATCCACCTGGATGCCAATGTGGACTCGCTACGTGCGGCGTTCCTAACACATCCCTATAGGGATGCGGTAGGATCGGGGACACCCCGATACATTTCTGCATGGCGACATGTGCTCACTGTTGAAGAAAGAACGATCAGCATCGGCCAGAGGGAGAAAAAAGCTGCCAACAGAACGAGCAAGGTTGCACGGGTGTAAAAATAAACGAACACGAAGCGTAAGGAGCTGTATGTGTAGAAAAAGGAAGGCGATAAGAGGAGGTGCGCCACTGCGGCACTTTCTTTCTCTCTGCTCCCTCTCTCTATCGAAGAAGAAGAAGAAGAAGAAGAAGAAGCCGAAGAAGAATGGATGTGTGTTCCGTGGCGTTGGGATCGCTCTCTCGTCGAGGAACCACGAAAAGATCTACGAGGGAAAACAAAGCCTGCGCTCCCTCACCGCACTGTAGAAAGCATCGCGCGCGCCTACTCTTTGGGCGCGGCCGCGCTCGGGAGTGCCTTCTCTCCGAACTTGTTCGTACGAGAGGAGCGTCTCGCGGGCGCGCGCCCGAGCTCGCGGTCGTGTCGCGTGGCCAACTTTACGAAGCACGTGCCGTTTCTTCGCATCTCGCGATCTCGTGTGTACCTCCAAGTCCCCTCCCCGACCTCCTGGCCCTGGAAGCCTCCTCCGCCTTTCCCCCGCCCGCGCGCGCACCACCTACGTCATATTTCCTCGGTGTCTCGTCGCGCGGTGTGCGCGGTGTGCGCGCGTTTTGTCACGCGGAACTCATTAATGCGGATATTGTGTTATCGAAAATTTCGCAGGCTTTGCGGCCAACCTCTCGACGATTATTCAACTGTCCTCTGTCACAATCCTCCCGCGCGAATGCGTATGTAAGCGTATGATTTATTGAATGCAAATAATATACACGGTAAGGAGAAGCCTGAGAAAGCGGGCGCAATTTCGTACGTACGTTTCCCTCAGACTTGCCCCTCGCCCGCGCCAGCTCGCGCGATGACACATTTGTACAGGGACAAAGAAACAATATTTTTGGACGAGATGCTCGCAATCGTGCCGGCGAGCCCGTTCATAAACAAATAGTTGAGTACGGATTTTGACGATTTTAATCAAGAGAAAAAACTTGAAATTTCGCAAAAACGATCTTTTTTTTTGCGTTTCATAACCTACGGTCTCATTTCGAATTTGACGCAGACATTTCGTAAATAGTCCAAAAATTAAACGATTTATGAGGATTTTTGTAAACGGCCGCCCAATGCGCTGTGACGAAGCGCGCCGCTGCGATTTACCCTTTTTCTTCCGTTTGTTTCTTCTTCTTTATTTTATCAAGTCCGACATCAATATGTAAGTAAAAAAAAAACTCGTGGCGCGTAACAAAAATTGAACAAAAAATTTTTTTGCACACGTGTGATCAATTTTCAAGACCATAAATTCGTACAAATGATCTATTTGTATACATGTAAATGTGAAAATCGGATTTTTAAGGCATTCGACTTCGACAGAGAAAAATCTCGGAACCATCCGCTCGGAATAGCCAGGTCCGCTGATAGCCAATGTTACACAGATGTAAGGGGATTAAAATATGCTTGCCCCATGTAAGAGGAAATGTGTGGATATACACGCACACATTGAAATGTTTGCAGGCGCCGAATTCGTGAAAAGTGGCTTGTTTGTTTGCAATCTTGACGAGGTGTTTTTTCTTCATTCAATTTGTCAAATCATTCCGAATATTGGTTATATGACGAAAAGTTCGTTTTGCCAGTTGAAACGTTCTCCGCTCCAACGCGAAAATAATCTTGATACAACCGTGTTGGAATATTTTATCGATGCGTGCATTACAAATATTTCAACAATTGTTTTGAAATATATCTAGAAGATTAGCGTGTAATGTGACGAATAAGAAGAATGTTGATTGAAAATAAGCCAAGTGGGAAAGTTGGGAAGCTGGGTGATGCACCGAAATGACGATGGGTGTCGAACGCGCTGTCCCGCTGTAGAGGAGGTCCGTGTCCAATGAATGTCGCAACAGGACATTTGCCCACCATTGAAGGTGTATTCGAAACGAGGTGTTCTTGTCCTATGTCCCTTTAAAGTTTGACTCGAGTATGTCGATCCATAGAGGTCGTCGCTCAAACGACTCTTTCCGTTGTATTGTCGACCCTAGGCCCTTTCGTTCGCTCGCGATTGGAGCTCGCTGCGCCATTATATAGACTCGAAGGTGTAGCCTCGTGGTCGCAGAAAGTGGCGTTTTAAATTTCTCTTACGGCCTACGTACGACGAGGGAAGGAGCGCGCGACTGGTATGCGCGCACGCTCACGATGGAATGCCCCTAGAAGGGATCTTTAAATTTTTAAAGGGCGATCACGGAATCTATCGAGGACGAGGCTGAGTGAGAGACGGTGATGGAGAGGGAGAGAGGCCGAGGCGGTGCGTACTTGCGGCCCGACACGCCGCTGTACGGAACGGCCAACAGCTGACGCTCGTGTGCACCTTGAGAAAGGACCCACAGTGGACAGGTAAAGGAAACATTCTACGAGGCGCACATGCGAGAGAACGCGTTATGAAAGCGTTGTATAGGTAGGCGCTTTTTAAAAAACCCAAAGACTACTCGGCCATCCGTTTGGGTCTAGGCTCTTACCTCCGGCTAAACGAAGACTCAGAAATGGGGAAAACCTTCCAGGTACACGGCTTTGTCGTGTAGACACAAAATCGACAATATCTTCTATAGGAAGGAATACAAAACCAACCGTGGTGATTTTCATTATTCTTCGTCCAAATAAATTTTTCCTCAACTCTAAACCAGTCCATGTGTAGTATTTTTATCCGTTCATTATTATTGAAAAACTTTGTTTTTTTCTACATTCCCATTTTCATACGTTTTTGTTGTAATTTAGTTTCTTGTAAAATAAAAAACATTGGCCGAGAGGAAAATTTTCACCGCTATTTTTCCCTTCCACCGTGTTTTTATTTCTCTCGATGCAGCAACAAGCCGGTGGGGAGACAAAATACACGATATATTTTGCCAGACGAGGGAGAGAGATAGAGAACGGGAGATCGTACGTGGCTCGACATCTTTATCGCACGGCGAGGAAAAGAGAAGAAGAGAAATTGCGAGAGAACAAGAGCGCGTGCACCTGCGCCGTGTAATGTTTAGAGTACAAATTTACACAGTTTTTTTTAGGCACCTGCCCCAGTGGTTTTTATAGCCCGAGTGAGAAAACAATTTTGTCGGTAAGCCAAAATATACGTTGTGTCTCAGACGAAGTATTCGCTTCGTCCTTTCCTACGTAAGCGAGGGATTTGCACATACGCGTATACGTATGCCTATGTAGCAAATGTTCCAGTTCCATCATGAAACGTAACTAAGTATTCGCAAATAAGTATTTGGAAACTCGAGAAAGTGATTTTTCATTCGCATACCTCAAATTCTGTGATGTTTTTCCTTTCTTTTTCTTTTTTTTTTTTCATCGAGCACATCCATTATGAGAAATCGAATAATCCGTTTGGAAACGTTACCTTCGTCTGGGCAAGCGACATTTTTTATTTCAAGTTTTTTTTTCCTTCCGATCGACCCCAACCGGCGATGCTCGAGTATAAAATAAAATAGACGGAGAGTCACAGTTGTGGCGCAGGGAATTGAAACTTATGGACGGTAAAAGGAAGCCCACCAGCGGTGAGCCATTCCAACATAGGCATGTAATAAGAATATCCAGTTTTCACGGAACGATGATTCTGGAGCCGTGAACGATCCTCGGCGGTTTTTCGATCGAAAAGAAGAGGAACGATCGAAAACGGCATATGCGGGGAACTATCTCGCCGGAAATTGGAAAATCAGCCGCGCTTCTCCTCAAACATTTTATCGAGTTATTGCGACGATCGGCTGTGTAATAGCCATCGCCAGTTATTATGAGTATCGCACGTAGCAAACGTTTTTCGCAGATGTTTGTGAAGAATCGTTGATGCATTGTCCGCATCGTTGAGTTGGGCCGAAGGTATAATAGAAACGACTGTTGGTCCGTGACCAACGATCCAGGGGGGTCTGCTTTAATTGCTGTGAGAAAAGGTGAGCTCGTTCTAAATTCTCCCACCGTAAATTAAAACACTCTGCGTACGTTGTAGCGGCGAATAAACATCAGACATAGGGAGACCCGGTATCTCCGACAGTGGAGAATGCGAGATTTTAATTGCCCCCGTGGATTCCATTTGTGGTATGCGAGCAACACATGCTCGTCGTACCCATCTGCGTAATATGGCGTATCCGCATTTGTGAAAACCATTGGGGGCTCTATGTCGCCTCACCGTCTTTATACACCGATTACGTAGTGATCGGTATGCAGATAGAGGACCTTTCAGGCCTCATTTCCGTCGTGCAACATTTGAGCCAGTGTAGCCCGCGATTGTAACATAACAATTAGGTAACGAACAAGTCCCTCATCATCCCACCGGCCGTACACGAGAGCTTGACGCTTCACTTGCCAAGCATTTGCATTTTTTTTGCCATTCCCAGACGGTTCGGATTTATCTTTGATCGGGCGTAACTCGGATACTTGAATGATCGCGAAGACAGATTGTCATAATGCGCAATCGCTCATATTTGTCCAGCCTTTCATTCATGATGTTGCGCTTGATTTGGAGGGATTTTATGCCATTTCGAAAATCGACTATCACAGAAAGTGTTATTTGTTCTTTTCGTCATTTTCGTTGGGCTGCAAAAAATGAAAAGATGCGGGAGAAAATAAAATACTGCGACTGTAGTCCGAATTCATTGCAATGGGAAGTAGGCTACTGGAACCTTGATAGGACGTTGATTCCTCAATTTAGCAATTCATTTGTACGACCTATCGAAAATTAACGGTGGGTGTGACAAGTTTCGCACGGGGATCGAACAGATGACGTCTGACAAACGCTCTTTTTTACAAGAGTAACGGAGTAATTGAGAGCATGGGCATACACCCGTGACACGACCGTACATATTTAGTTCATTCACAGGTGTGCCGTCAGTGTTACAGCAATCCCTAAATATTCCGTAAAATATTGACGCGACGAGAAAGAAACAAAAATTCCCAGTGCCATGTTTTCCACAGAGATCGCGAGCTTTTAATTCTCTAATCGTAACGCTTTCATTGCCGATTATTTTTCACTCGAAAATGGGTAAACGGACTTTACATCATTTTAAGACTAGTTGTTAATTTTTTTTATTGCGTTATCGCGCGCCCTCTTCCGTTTTCGTACGTTACATAAATATTTTCCATTGAATTTACTAATTAATGTCATCCCTTCACTCGGAAGGCGCTAGGCTAGAGCTATTGACCTTGTTTTGTCTTTTTTGTTTGTTTCTTTTTTCTTCTATTTTACAACATTCGTTTTCATTTAATTAGGGATACTTAATAGGTATTTTGTTTATTTACAAAAAAGATCACATTGCCCGCAAGTCCGTTTCTGTTCTCGCTCGACGACTCTTCCCCTCTCTTCCTGTCGTTCCCTCAAGGAAGGGTCGAACTGTCGTGAGGGCGAGCTTTTCTTCGCCAAATGTAAGTTCCTAGAGCGCATACTACGACCACTACACCGATCACTCCACCGATCACGGCGATTTTCTTGAAGCCGACTTTAACGGTACATTTTTCGACTGATGACAGAAACAAAGTGTCTTTCATGTTTGAGCACAGAAAAACAACACATTGAATGATCGAGAAGCACAGATGTGGGTTATAAATAATACGATATTTCATTCACTTACCTTTTTTCGATTTTAAATCCTTGTCCTTGTTGAAAGCTATGAGGGACACGTCGCTTATCGTGACCTTTATATTACCGGCATTGATGTCGGTCTCAACGTCGCAAATGTAATGTCCCGTATTGACCGTTGACGAGAAAAGTCCCAGGCCCTTGGTCGTATTGCCTCTGAGTACCTTTTCTGTGTCGAAAGAACAAAAGGTGTTTAGTCAGTTGGTTTGTGGTGAGTAAAGGAAAATGATCGGATCTGCAGTAGAACGACAATGTTGACTGTCGCGTATATCAAGTTTCTATTACCAATTGCTCCGGGAAAGTGCTCGCTGTCCAGATAGAACTCGAAAAACATACTGTCGAGCGTGGACTTTTTGCCGTCGCTAACAAAGTACAAAGTGACTTTGTTGATGTCGTTTTTCCCTGCACCGCGTCTTCGTCTTTTCGGCGCGGTCCACATGAGTTTCATCTCGGTCGTTTCCTCGGCGCAGGAACCATCGGTGAGCGCGTTGTTGGGAACCACCATAGTACCATCCGCGACCTAAACGACCGAGTATTTCATTTTTCCTAATCGATCTACCATTCGTCACACAGGGCTTAATAAAATCGCCTTCGAGCAAGTGCTTACCGCATTATCGGATTTCGTGTAGGTTATCATCATACTGATGGACATTTTTGAAAGTACACAGGGTATACCTGTCTGACTG
Source organism: Ophion obscuratus (assembly GCA_964007375.1). Lineage (NCBI taxonomy): Eukaryota > Metazoa > Arthropoda > Insecta > Hymenoptera > Ichneumonidae > Ophion > Ophion obscuratus. The sequence goes on along the minus strand of OZ023313.1, from coordinate 758,826 downwards.
TCGCTTACGACGTAACTGAACTTTGGCGCGGCGTTAGGGGCTGGTAGGGAGCTTGTCTTTGGTGTCGTATTCAAGGGTGCAATGGTAGCCTTGTAGATTGGATTTGGTAAGGATGTAGGCCCCGTTGACGTTGAATTCGCAACATGCGTTGTCTTTGAATTCGAATGAGCTGTGACAGCCTTGGGTTTCGGAGTTGTTCCTTTCAACGTAGCGGGCGGCGGTTTGGTCGTTGTAGTTGGAGCGGTGATCTTGGCCGTTGTAGCGGTGTTATTGGTAGTTGAGTTGGTTACCGGCGTCTTTGTGTTTTTCACGGTTACGTTGTGGCTCGCCGTTGTAGGTTTCACCGTAGAACTGGTCAGCGAGTGTGCAACAGTCGTTGGTTGATGAACGCCACTCGTGGAATTGGGTTTCGCGTGCGTCGTTGTTATTTTTGGATGTGGAGTTGTCGAAGTGACGGCTGTAGTGGATTTGGAACCGGAGCCGGATGCCCTCGTTGATGTATCATTCGACGATGTCACCGGTTTGTGAATCGTCGTCTCTGTCGGGGATTTCGTTGTTTCCGCAACGATTGTCTTTGGCGTTGTACCGATGTTGCTTGATTTCGTCGTTGCAGTGAAATTCGTCGAGCCCGTAGAGTGGCCCTTGGCCTTGGTTGAATTTTTTACATTTTTCGTTGACAACGTTGTACCTTCGGCGTGTGCAGTCGTCGTAGCGGTCCCGTTGATCTTTGCCGCGGTCGTTGCGGTCGCGTTACCACTCGTAAATTTCACTGTGGAAGGTTGCGGTGTCGTTGAGTTGACGCTAATCTTCGTTGTTTTATGCGAGCTCGCGGACGATTTATTTCCGTGCTTGACACTCTGCGTATTATTTGTTGTCACAGCAGTTGGCGCAGCAGTCGTAGTCGCATTCATCCACTTGGTGGTCGCATTCGCTGATTTCAATTTCGATGGTGCGGGCGTTGTCGAGGAATGATGGTTCTTCCTCGTTGATGCTTCTTTCAAAGTTTTCGCCGTGCTGCTCGAATGCGTTGTCGAGGAGACCTTCGGCATCGCGGTTGTTGATGAATTTCCATGCCGCGTCGCTTTTGTTGTACTTATCGTGAGGTTGGCTGGTCCCGGGGTTGCAGTGGCATTGGAAGTGGCATGACCATTCGTTCGATGCGTCGTAGTGATCGATGGATGAGCGGTAGCTCCGTGGGCTTTGTCAGTGGTATTCGAAGATGTTTTATTTCCAGAATGTTCCGTGACGGACGGTGAGTGGGTGGTCGGCTTTTGCGTTTTTTCCGTTGAATTCGAAGACGTTTTGTTTTTTGGTTTTGCCGTGGCGGTGGTGGAGGAGGGTATTTGGGTGGTAGCTTTGTGAGCTTTGTCGGTAGAATTCCAAGTTGTTTTATTTCCAGGATGTGCCGTCGTGGACGGTGGCTGGGTGGTAGCTTTGTGAGCTTTGTCAGTGGAATTGGATGTTGTTTTATTTGTACGATGTGCCGTGGTAGTCGGTGATTGGGTGGTAGCCTTGTGAGTTTTGTCAGTGGAATTTGACGATGTTTCATTTCCCGGATGTGCCGTAGTGGACGGTGAGTGGGTGGTAGCTTTGTGAGCTTTTTCAGTGGAATTGGAAGTTGTTTTATTTGTAGGATGTGCCGTGGTAGACGGCGAGTGGGTGGTAGCTTTGCGAGCTTTCTCAGTGGAATTGGAAGTTGTTTTTTTTCCAGGATGTAACGTGGTGGATGGGGGCTGAGTGGTAGCTTCGTGAACTTCGTCAGTGGAATTGGAAGTTGTTTTATTTCCATGATGTGCCGTCGTGAACGGTGCATGGGTGGTGGTAGCTTTGTGAGTTTTGTCAGTAGTATTCCAAGTTGTTTTATTTCCAGCGTGCACCGCGGTGGTGGACGGTGGGTGGGTGGTAGTTTTGCCAGTTTCGTCAGTGCTCGTCGAGATTGGAGTTGTCGTTGTCTTTTTACGCGATTTTTTTTTCACGCTCGTATCGCTCTTGATTGGGCTCGTGTTCGATCCAATGGTTGAAAATGTCACGCTCACGGTTGAATTTTCGGATTTTGATGCCGTAGAGTTTGTCGTTGATTCTACCGTAGCATTAACTGCGGCGGTAGTAACTTCCGTAGTTGTCGTTGATTTCCTCGAACGATGCCGCCGCGCTAAATACAACAAATAAGTAACACCTGTAATCTGCATCGGCAGTATTTAGACGTTTTCCGAAGAAAACTCCCGTCTCGGCAACTCCACTCGCTCCATTTTCCATCAGCACAGTTGTTTCTTTTCCTATTAAGCGTGTTTTTTTTTCGCAGAGTTATGCCACGCATGTTTCATTCTGTATCAACACTAGCACCTTTCTATCGAATCTTTATGCGAAGTGATGAACAAATCAGTGATTCATAGTAAATTGGATATATTGCTTCATTAATCGATTATTGGACGCTTCGCGACGGACCCTTGTTGGCCATTTGCAGGTTTGTCGATAAATTCATACAATATAACGATAAAGTACTTTGGCTGAAAAGTACTTTAGCGGAGAAAGTAGCATTCATCGGCTACAAGATGATTAAACGAAAATCTCTTTTATTCTTATTGTTCGTTCGTGTCTTATTGATCGTTCGAGAAATAATACTCTGTCTGGGATTTTCCAATCGTATTAATTTGCGAGCTTTATAAGAAACCAAGGGACAAAAAGAACGGCCAAAGCCTGTCGATATGTGAGATGGAGAACAAAATTCCGAAATCCTCGACAAAAGTGAATATGAAAAATAAAATCATCTTACCCTCGGAAGAGGCGAGAACTGCTAAGAGGACGATAAAAAAGCTCCAGTGATGTTTCATCTTCAAAGTCACTGTCTATTTGAGAAAAAAACGCAACTTTTTGTTTTACTATCACTTCATCACACTGGTGTACGAAGGAGTATCGAAATATTGCGGACGATATATGGAAAAATCGATATTATAGCAACAATAGAAGAAGAAAAAAAAACGAGAAAAAAAAGAACGTAATCGTTCCGGAGTGATGATCCGCGCGTTTTGGAAGTTACGGAAAAACTGAAAATGTTTCCGATAAACTGAGCGTGGTTATTGAACACGATGTACTTGTAATACCCAATATCGGTAAATCCCCCACCACTGTCACTGACGACGCATCATCAATTGGCAGAGTACACCGTCTTATACGCGTTTTTTGTTCCGCACTCTCCTTAGCGATTTCGCGACAGTACGTTTGGGGCCCGTTATTATAGCACTCCGTATGAATTTCACGTATGTTCAGTAATGTTTGCGGATCTTCCGCGTTACATCACTCTCTTCTATTACGACATATTCGGCTTAAGATCTTTTTGTCTCGACAACGCGGTTAAGGACATGTAGCCCCCTTCCCTCGCTAACTTATTTTATTGGTTTTCTTTTGAATTTCATACACTTGGAACGAATCTAGCGATAGAATAATGTTGTCTATGGGTGAATGAGAACGACTAACATAAATTTCGATAAAATTTATGGACTTTTTCCAATTTCTTTTCCAGTCGTGTTGAATAGATCATTCGACATACTACGTAAAATTGTCATTTTACCATAATCATAGAATTGGCCATGAACAACAAAAAAAGCAATTGAATCTCGATTTCGCGTCCGTCGGTAAAAAGGATGTCAATGCTTTTATTATTTATTAATTTGCTCAAAGGAGAGTCCTCTGGGCAGCTTATGGTCAACTGTTGAAAATGATTAAGATTTTACGAGAAATCGCCCGCTAGCCAAGGTCATTAATTATAACGCGCTTGCAAAAAAATATAAACCCACATGTATCAATACTATGTATCAACCGTTTTGATCATGTTCACATTAATCATCGTGATTATTGTTATAACTTGTTGTAGATCAATTACGCGCGCGCTGCAGCGGATATTTCGTGGAAGGAAAAATCCAACGGTTTGCGGCCGATGATTAAAAAGGAAGAAAAAAAGAAAAGAATAGTGCTCGGTACCGGAACAAACCCTTCGATTTATTGTTGTTGCGGGTAGGCGTGACTCAACTCGCGGTTACGAAACCGGTAATTTCACAAGCCAGAGGGGGTGTTCGAGAAAACAGGTAAGCTTTTTTTGTTCCACGCACACTCTTTCTTCTCCACCGTGTTCATAAATAGGAAGTGCGGTTGCGCGTAGAATAAGCGCAGGACGGGAACTGCCCAGTCTCTCTCTCTCTCTCGCTCGCTCCCTCGTCACGCATATTATTATCTTGCGACAGGACGCACGTACTAAAATGCAGTGTAGGGCTCAGCTTTGCCTAGTCGATCGAGCAGTGACTTGTCAAAAAAGGCCCGCCAATGTCAATGATGTCCGCAGCTGTCCGACGAACGACATTTATTGGCTTCCGTGGACCGAGACAGTTTTTCATAATTTAACGATCAATTTCGTAAATCGTGCTACCAGCATGGATTGAACCGGATTCGAATAATCATCGTCAATGCATATTTTATTTTGACCACTACCCGACGTAGAACTGAATTTGAAAATGTCAGCCCCTTTTTAGAATAAAAACCGAGGTAATTGTTCAACTTGGTATGGCCCTTGATGTATGACTTTCAATCTTTGCACCTGCGGCTGCTATGACGAACACAAATAACTGTGTCGAGCAAGTGCCCATTTTTTTCCCTTACAATTCGTATAATTATTTCCTTTCCAGCACATTTCATTCGTTTATACGGAAAATAAATGCCTTCTCGCCATTGAGAAAGACAAAAGTCTAAAAGTATACAATTTTTTCGATAAATTTACACATATGGCGAAATAAATGTTCAATCTATCCATATTTAACTTACTTAGCGAAGAAAATATATTTTGTTCGCGATATGAGTTATTGATATTTCTACATATGTAGAAGGTGTTTTTTTTTGCAACATTTGTACATTTATGTAAGAAGTATTATTTATGTTGGTAGGGATTTTTGAAAATGATTTTCTTTTTCGGTAAATGGGCGAATTAGAAAGCTGACTCTTATCGGCATTCGGTGGAACGTTATCGACGAATGATCGACGACGTGACAATTGCTTGAGAATGACAACAACAAAATATCGCTTTGATCTTCTCGATTCGCTAATATTATCTTTTCTCTGGGAGTCCTTGAATCGTAAAAAATATCGAAACGTTTTGTATATAAGGGGCCAATTCTATTTCCCCGAAGCAGAGTCATGAATAGCATTTTTATGAATATTGACGAGACGCTTCGGCGCTGCTTCGTGACTAACCGAGACCGACTGAGACGTTTGTGCAAATTAATGAGTCGTGCGAGACACTCGCCAGAGTAAGCGCATTTTGGGAACAGAGTTACGGCTATTTATCGGCTAATATTACGATTATTCTTACCGCGACTATTTACAATCGCTTCAAGACCTTTTTTCTTTTTTTTTAATTACGTGTTCAGAAATCGGTGATGCCGAAGCGTTATTTGCGAGTGTTCAAACATCATTCAAATCACGTGCATTATACGTATGAGAGAGAGTGAGAGAGAGAGAGAGAGAGAGAGAGAGAGAGAGAGAGAGAGAGAGAGAGAGAGAGAGAGAGAGAGCAGGATTGAAACGATTTCAAGATCCCCTTCTCTGTTTCACATACCTATGGATAAAACAAACACTTCGCCTAGATCGTTGCGATGAAATCGACGAATCGCTTCATTGAACCGGACGAATCATTTGTCCAGCACCGTTAAAAATAAAGTCAATATAAATCTCGTCAAAAACGAGACAGAGCGAAGTTGAGTCCCAACGACTCGCCACGTGCCCAACCGAGATGGTCAAAGGAATCGTGCTGTGGGCCATACAAAAGCAAACAGAACTAACGACGAAATGGCGCTCGGTAAAAAGAAACGAGATAGAGATGAAATTTCACAGCTGCTCTTCAATCAGCACGCTCGAAAAATGGGCCCGCGTCGAGAGGACGAAAGAGAAAGAAAGGAGACAGGAATAAAAGAGAGCAAGAGAGAGAGAGAGAGATCCTATAAAAAAACGAGGCATTAGCTTTGTCGTTGGGCCGTAATTTCCGACGTTTGCGGACTCATGAACGAGAGAAATGGCTGGCCTTGTGGTCATTGTTATCCTGTATAATTTGGTCTGATGAATGTTCCGATTTGTGTATATAACTGGAGGCCCTTTTCCCAGGTGATGCGTACGCTCATCCTTGCGGGGGTTCTCGTTGAACGAGTCACCAGAACGCAGAGGCACTTCTCATTGGCGGTCTCGCACAAAAAGCAATAAATTGTCCTCACGTACGAATTTTGCGAAATCCATTCTCCGCACGTTTCTTGCAAGTGTGAAAGAAAGTATTGTTCCGTTGCAAAGATCGCTGAGGCGTGATCGCGAGAATATACGATTGACTCGAATACTTTCGGCTTTCGGCCAATTTACCGATGGCCCAATTACGATACCGATAAAGTATTATTCCGGAGGCTATTTGTCACCCTCCAATATCTATTGTGTTATTTCACCATCATTTTTCAAAACGTCTGGCGCTATGTACTGCTCGCAATGTACTCGGCCATATGGAATATGGTCCCCATAGTACCCGAGCACGAAAAATAATGCCAGATGTACTAAAAACGTATGGTCAAATCACACGATGCTGTAGTACAAACTGCTGTGCAAAGATAATAAAAACGTCAGTGAAATTGATTTTTAGTGCGATGCGGTGATAGCCTATGGCATTTACAGCCTATGGTGAAAGGTACTCGTTGTAACCTACGTTCATTGTATTTCACTAGAAATGGTTAAAGCTACCGACATACTTTATTAAAAAAGACAAAGATTTTTTTGTTTTCTAAATCAATATATTTTTGGTACCTTTTAATTCACTATTATCTTCTCTTAACGTTACTACTGTTTTTACTGTAATTTACTACTGTAGTTTTCTTTCCTCATCTTCTACTAGATACTTTCTAGTATCTATTTTAATCTTCGATAAATTAAGGCCGAACACAGCAGCTGTCATATAGTATAAATAATGAAGTACATGTGTACAATATAAATTAACAGCAGCTTGGGTGGAAATCCTATTTGATACTTTTTTACGGAACAGAGCACGGAGGTTGAAAATAACTGTAGGGTTCGTCAAGCATACAAAAAATGCCACTACACGACGAGGGGTCGATAGCAATCTCGATTCGTAACGATCGCCGGGCGATTTCGATCGATATTTAGATGCGGAGACGACGATCGTAAGCAATACTCATAGTGTGATATGTTTCGTTCAACGAGCCAGTCTTTCCCTCAGTCGTTCAGCTGCCTCCTGTACACAGCTTTCTTGTACCGCGGTTTCTATACAGTGAAAAAGAAATCTTCCTGTACGCGAAAAACCCTTCCCGTGGTGTTGTTCTAATAGTATCTGCGCGGACGATCGGTCAGTGACAATACAACGATTAAACGGGATAACTGTAAAAACGAAATGCACAAAGCGATAGATCATGATTTTTATTTTCCTCGGTACATTCCCCGAGCTATCCCAGACTCTTACATTCCCCTCGTTATCTTAACGACGATCTGATGTATTGTCTAGATCGGCTTCCAATACCTGGTGATTTTTCTATTTTTTCTCGAGATAAAATGTCCTGCTGACTTTATTTGAGGGATTTATTGTGGCCCTTGAACAGGAGTCACACTGGCACGAGGTGTGATAACTCCGTGGGAATAAAAATCCATAGCTTCGAAATACACGGAAAATTTTCCGTAATCAACACAAACACAGGCAATACAAACATGCTAAACTTATTTCTCAATCTCCACGATACACCTAATGACGATTTTTTAAACGGGTAATTCCGTTTCGTCGAGGAAGATTTCCTCGATAAGGAAATTAAAGGTTTTGTCCATTTTCAAATGTCTTTATTAACAGATCCAAAGGGCCAAAAAACACTCGAGAATTTTGTCAAAAATGTTGATAATAATAACAAGGGGAAAATAAGTTTCTGTGCACTCCACCGGTGGAAAAAACATGAAAAATATCCAACTGTGGCCAGTCATCGCGATTATTTCAATTTGTGTGGTCTCCTTTCCCTAATCAAGCTCAATCCTCTATTCTACAAAGGATTCTTTGGAAGACCAAAAACGCACAAGAAAGCCGTTTACGCAGGATAATTTAACAAAAAGTTGACGGTGCAGGTTGCGCGCGAGTACTTGAGGAATAGAGCGAGTGTCTCGTGTCAAATTTCCCGCGTGTCATCTGCGCCTCGTACATCCCTTTCGATCGCGGGTACGACACGTAACGACAGATTGAAGGATAAATTCGATACGTCTGTATCAAGTTTCCGGTGTCTCATCGAATCGGTATATGGGTGGTTCTTCGGAATATATCCCGCGTACACGTGATGTATCGAGTGTATAAAAGGAAGAGGGCCAAATGTTATGCCTCGCACTGTGTGTGTATACATACATACATACATACATACATACATACATACATACATACATACATACATATATATATATATATATATATATATATATATATATATATATATATATAACTATCGATATACACTGCGTGCACACACGCTTGCAGAAAAGTTGTCCGTTATTTGAATTACGTACGAGACCCGTGAATCATTATCGCGTATATCGTGATAAGCTCGTTTAAAAATATCAATTTCTTGATGTATATTAACCCGTGCGCCTCTTCGCTGCCTCGTCTCCGGCTTGTCTTCATTCTCGGGGAAGCAGTGAAAGAGAGAGACGCAAATAAAAATACAGACACATTCATCAGGTTACGTCACCAATTCAGCAAAACCGCGAGGAAAAACAAAATTCTCTCCTTCCCTCTTTGACACCCCGCCCCTCACTCTCTCTCTCGCTCTCTCTCTCTCTCTCGCTCTCTCTCTCTTTCTGTCTTCTTCTCTCCTTACCGGATACATTCTAACATTTCAGACGATAACTCGTCGCCGATTCGAATGGAATTGGTTGAAAAAAAAAAACAGTAAAAAGAAATAGCGTACGAGAGCTGCGAATTGATAAGGGCGCGTATACGGAACGATGAGGAAACCAAAGCCGTTAAAATTCTGCATTTATACGCTGGAACGGTGATCCTGGCGAGGGTGTAACGGGGAAAAACGTTGCCTCGATTTCCCACAGTCATGCGTGAGCGTTTGTTAACCGGAAGTGTTCCAATCATCGGTCGTATACGGAATTTCAGGTGCGTTGATACTGACCGATATACGTACACAAGGCAACTCCAAACACATACCGAACAGGGCCCGAGGGTGCGTTGGTTCAACCCCCCACATGATAGCGGCCCCTACTTTATTGCGTATATGGTCTAGGAATTAATTTATTCAAATTTCTATAAATCAGCAGAACGCCCATAGTTCTAGAATGAAAGGTGGACGGATGCTTGAATTGATGTATATGCACGAATGTCCGATATCGTAGTTTATGAATGAGCGGAAGTGAAAAAGTTTCTCACACGCCCTTCAACTCTGACGAAACAGTAGAACGGTTTCTATATACTTCCGATCATCGCGAACTAACAGAACGGAGACTTATAAATTATTTATGTTCTTCCTGGTAACTATATATATATATATATATATATATATATATGCGCGCGCGCGTGTGTGCGTGTGCATAGGCCCTGTGCATGCACACTTATGGATAATTTGCCCGCCAGGCACTTTCGTGTCAATATTATACCTATGCGTAGCGAATCCTTATAAACAAAGAGGCGTTACTGACTCTTTATTGGATACGTAAAATCGTGTGTGTTACGGCCTTAATCCAGTCGTCAATAAATATGTGTGCGCGTGTGTGTATGTGCATATGTGTTTTATACCGGGTGCCTCAACTTGTACCGGTTTTTACGGCGAGACTCTATTAATGTTACCTTTTTTTTAAGTCTACTTTGAGTTCGAGGCGACAGAATAAATATCTTGTTACGCCGCCTCAGCAATACGGTAACAATTTTTAATAACAATTAGATTTCGAATTAAAAAATCCCCAACTAATATTCCCTAACCATTTTTTTAGTTACATTTTAAATATATAAATGGCACTTAATTTAAATACATAAAATATATAAAAACCTAAATAAATGTAGTGTTCATAATTGTTTACGTTAGAAGTCTAATCGAAACATGAAACTAACTTATAAGACTAAAAATGACTTAAAAGACTAAAACAAGAAAGAAATACTAGGCGGACAATAAACTATCAATTATTGAGTACACGTCGAAAACAACTATTTACTTTTAAACAAAAATAAAAGAAAGTTCACTAATTGCTGTCAAACAGTTACTTTTTGTTCTATTGAAGAAAATCGTTGTTTTCAACGTGTACTCAATGATTCATAGCTCCAAAGCTTTGAGTTAAGAAAAAAATTAAAGAAAGGGAAATCAAAACTGACATATTTCGACGAGTAAACTAAAGTCACCGCGTTCGCAGTTCGAGATACCCTATACGTGATACATATGTGTAACTCGTGTCCGCGGAGTGTGACGATTCCAGGCAATTTCCATAAATTTCACCGCTCTCTCGGAAACAAACCTGCATAATTCGCACATGTTACGGCAAAGTTATTGAAATTTTAACGCGATATTTTTCTGGCAAAATAACAACGGAGAATTTCTTCTTTTGTCGTATTTGTACCGCATGCAAAGATCTCCCGTAGCCACCCGCTTGAGCAGACTGCGAAGGATATACTATATAAATATATCTATATACATATATACATACACATATATGTTTGTAGCATAACATCGGCGCTTATCTTCGACGAATGTTGCATATTGCCAATGTTGAATATTGACTAGATCGGCGTGCTCAATGATCGAAAGAAATTTCGGGTCGAAACTTTTGCGAACAAAATGTCTCGAAATTTCACGGAAGATCTTAAGAAAAGAGGCAACGGAGGAAATATATGCTAAATCACGCTAAATTGTGACAGAGTAAGGTTTTTTTCCGTCGTTTTTTAAACATTATCCAACAGCATCGGCGTTGACAGCTCGACGAGAAGTTTTTTTTATTCTCATCTCAACAGTTTTCTTTTACGAGGAAGGAATAATATTTGCGCAGGTTGCGTGAATTAAAATGATGTTTTACATATGCCCGACGAAAGCAAGATACCTCGCGTGCTAGTTCATCGAAAAGTCCAACTTTGTCAAAATACAACGTAAAAACTTGAAACTTCTGTACTTTATACTATGTTCCCGTAAGACGATAAAATAATATTGTTTTTGTTGTTGTTTGTATTTATTGAATCGGTTGCCACGATCTATTGTTTAAGGGGCTAGACCACAGTAACGAGTATAAAATCATGTCCAGATTGAACAATTTTTTTCGTATGAAAAACTGATATACCCATAAAATTAATTACACATCTATTAAGTATGAATATCAAGCTGTTAGAAAATTTATATATTTTTTTTCGATGTACAAAATGGCCGACTACTCGAAATTTCTCGAAACAGCTTTTTTCCAATTGACGTGACAAATAACTTCAACAATTTTCACTCGATTTACTTCAAATTTAAAAGTTATGTTCCTAATTACATTTCGCAGAGAAGTACGTACGGAATTTCTGATTAATCGAAAACTTTTCATTTTATGAGCAGTTTATGAGCAGTTAGAATGAAATTTTTCCCTGAAAATTCATTTCTTAAATTCAAATACCTACAACTTTTGAATAAAACAATTTTTTTTTTAATTCCGTACGTGCTTTTCTAGGTATTCTAATGTAGATTGACGAGAATTTTTGTTTTTTGTTCTAGGTAAAAAAAATTGTGGATACTGAATGGCACGCCGCGGAGCGCCTAAAAAAATATAACAAAACAAAATATTAGTAGTCGGCCATTTTGTACATCGAAAAAAATATATATTTTCTAACAGCTTGATATTCATACTGAATAGATGTGTAATTAGTTTTATGAGTGAATCACTTTTTCAAACGGAAAAAATGGTTAAATTCGCACATGATTTTATAGCCGTTACTAAAAAATTCTCAAGAATTCTTATTCCTCATGGAGGACGGGAATGTAACGTTCGGTCCGCTCATTTTTGTCTAGGAGAAGAAAATAATGTTCATTTCACCGACACTGGTGGATGCACCCGACTAGAAATGTTGCTGCGGGGCAGACTAGAGCTGCATCCGGCATACCGTATTCCGTACCACGGCACGGTACAGGCCACCGGATCAGAGCTTTATTAGGCGTGAAACGCTTTTTTGAATCCGGCCATGACGCGGATGCCGGTAACGTAACTGATCCGTATATCATCGGGCTCTGATCCGGTTGCCGTATCTATGCCTGAAATGAAAAAAAATCCAAAAATTACGAATAAAAAAATTGTGGTAGTATTTTTTGGTCCCACGTTATTTATGATCCTGCCTATACGATCATTGGAATAAAACGTATCCTGCCTCACTGAAGTTTTTTACTTCCCCTGGGAATTGAACCTACGTCTTCTAATTCTAGGGCTGAGCGCACTACCAATTTAGCCATTCCAACACTTGTGTAAACCTTCTCATTTTTCTTTGCATATTTTTATCATTCTCATTATATTCTAAAGAATGTCAATAATTTTGTTCAGGGGGTTGAAGATTGCATCGCTGCAATGCAACAATAATTCTTTTTTTACCGGATTTTTTCTGCCTATTTGGCCCGTAAAAATACTCGCACATTTTTTACATATTCTCATTAGGGTGTTACGACGGAAATTTACAAAAAAGGCTTCTGATGATGATTTTGTAAAAAAAAATTTCAGTTGTGCCTATAATGTTCAATTTTATTGATTTGATTGATTACCTTTTGATGATGATAAAAATAAACGAATGCAAAAGGAAGAATAAATAAGGGCCGTCTATACCGGGGTACAGGTTTTTCACAGTTTCCCCGTACCCTCGGCAAATGCTGTATAGTGTAGCTTAAGACGGCTATGGACGCAACGGGATGTTAGGTTAGATTCGCGAAGTGCGGGTCCTATAAGTAGTGATAGGAAGTTCAACTGGGAAGGGTTATACATTGTTGAAAAACCCGCAAGGGTACCCGCGTTGGAATTCAGGAACTAATTGAGAACTCAACTATAGTAATAATGTTCATTTCGTTAATTTTGGCTACGTCGCCATCAATTATTGTTCATAATTTCATCATTCATAATTTCAATAATTATAGTTTTAATAATTTCATTATTAAGTTTTCATCATTTCGTTACTCAGTTTGAATTATTCCGTTACTAAGTTTCCGGGCAATCATTCAATGTTGTAAACGAAAGTCTTATAATTACACGCAAGCACAATAATTGCAGCATCGTCTTTGCAGACAGAAAAAAGAATTATCGCAACAACGGTAGCCACAATTCTTTCATCTGTAATTTCATTTCGCACTGCCACCTCAAAATGTAAAGTTAACGGATCTCTCCATTAGCCCTTGTCTTGTCCTTAAATGGCTTCCGTCGCGTTTAACGCGGCAAAGGTGGCGCAATTTTTCAGCGCTTGTGCTCCCTTTCGAATAGAATCAAGTACCGTGTAATTACGGTAATACGGTTATACGAGTCTCGGGATCATACTTCTTCGTATCCGCGCTTCCGGCAATTCTCACATACGCTATAATTTATCGTACACGGTAAAAACTGCGCATCCACTTATCTGAGGTTTCCTGCGAAGCGCCAATAGGGATGAAAGCGTGTTTCCTATTGAAGTAAAAAATCATTTTGGATGAACGTTCGAGAACGAGGACAATTTTCCACGTGCATTTGTTTGACAAATTAAAAATTCCCTAAAATTCGTGCATACGTACATATATCAAATCCTTCAAATGGTCCTTTAAATGTTTTTCGTTAAATGATAATTTGGATTTGAAATAAATTAGAAGTTGCACACGCTTTGCAATACGATAATAATTTTTCACAACGATTGCTTTTCGAATAAAAATTAATCCTCAACTGAATTTTTTCTTGTAGACAATATATCCGACATTATTACATTTTATTATTAATCTTACACTCACTGAATTCTTCAAAATTTTTTATTTTCTTTCGACTTAAAGAAAATTATGGTTTCCACTGTGCAATCAAAAATTCACAGCCCGAAAATAAAAATGTAAATCTATATATATATATATATATATATGAGGTATTCCAGCTGAACTCAACCACTTTCGCATCTTATATTTTTTTATTTGGCTCACTTTTTTTTCTGTTGTTGTACCTATTCAAATAACTTCACTTGATTTTTTGTGAATTTTTTCACCCATACATTTACAAGATATGATTTTTTTTCGAAATTCGAAAAAAATCGATGTCTTTTATTTTAAATGCCCATAACTTTGCGAAAAATGGACCAAATCACGTTTTTTTTTAATGTTTGTTTTTGAGTGTACTTTTTCATAAAAAATATTTACAATTTGACGATATTTGTCTTCTATATGGTTTTACCGCTTAAAGCAAAAAATTGTTGATTTCTAAAGGACGGACACTTTTAATTTTTTTCGAAAAATTTGCTAAGAAACTTTGACTTTTTTAACTATTTTTAACGCTAGGCTGATCTTGGGCAGACTTTTCCTTATATTTTTTTCATAATTTAAAATCATTTTTTTTTTCACCACAAGCAAAAAAACGTTATTTTCAAAAGGTAGGGCACGTTCAATTTGTTTCAAAAAATTTACTAGGAAACTTTAACTATATTAACTATTTTTAAGACTAGCTTCATCATGGGGATATTTTCCCTTCTCTTTTATTCACAATTAAAAATAATTTCTTTTTTAGTATCAGTAAAAAAGCGTTGATTTCAAAAGGCCTGACACTTTTAATTTTTTTTCAACAAATTTACTATGAAATTTTGACTATTTCGACCATTTTTAATGCTAGTTTAATCGTGGGCAGATTTTTCCTTCTATTTTGTTCATAATTAAAAACATTTTTTTCATCACAAGCAAAAAAGCGGTTTTTTTTCAAAAAGTGGGACACGTTTAATTTTGTATTGTAAATTTGCAAGGAAACTTTCTTTCAGTAGAAATCTTTTTTCCAGTATAAGCCAAAAAAGCGTTGATTTCAAAACGTCACATTTATATTTATTACATTGATGCTTGATTTCCGTAATTGGATACACAATGGTAAATTTATCCATGTTTCTGTCCTACAAATTCAAAAAATCTTTGAAATTTCACTTTTAGGCGTTCGACCATCTTGACAAATTTTGCATTATCGACCTCGAAATTTGAGTCAGTATCAGGGACAATACCGAGTTTGCTTTGATCGATTTTACGATTCAACAACAGTGCATTACTTGAATCTCTTGACAATATCGGAGATTCATTCAAAAGCTATAGAACTTCATTTACCAAAGGTAATCGAGTTTTTATGCTCACTTCAGAATCAGTGCTCTTTTGCGATTTTACTTCGCTACCAAATGAGAACGTTTCTGACGAAAAAAAAATGTATTTAAAAAAATATGGGTAAAAATATAATTTTATTATAGGATATAAAACAAGTGATTGCAAGTAATATTTGCCGAGCGATTGCTGAAGTTGGGTGTCGTCACTGTCATCGTTATTATCGATCACGATGTCGCTTTCGTCGCTATCAATACGAGCAATATTTTCATCCGGAAAAGGCTCTTCACTCAACGCTTCGTTAATGATGTAGGAAGTTTGAGGTCTACAATTCGAGCATAACTTATGTTCCTGAGTTAATCCGTATTTTTTTTAGCACTTTCGGACAGTGATCGTAATCCTATTTTTTTTAAATGGTCCTTTATAAGTAAAGGATTGCAACAACGATCTTTCCGGGCAGTACCACCAGCTGACTCCATCTCACTCGTTCCAGTGATGTTAATGGTACAATATAAATCTGATGGAAGTTCAATACATAAGGTGACAGATCGTTATATTTGAGAGAATGTGAAACTGGACTGAAACGTAAATTTCAAAGATTTTTCGAATGTGTAGGGCAGAAACATAAGGATAAATGTACCATTGTGTATCCAATTGCGGAAAACAAGCATCAATGTAATAAATATAACTCTGACCTTTCGAAATCGACGCTTTTTTGCTTATACTGAAAAAAAGATTTCTACTGAAAGAAAATTTCCTTGCAAATTTACAAAACAAAATTAAACGTGTCCCACTTTTTGAAAAAAAAAAAAAAAAAAAAAAAAAAACGCTTTTTGCTTGTGATGAAAAAAATGTTTTTAATTATGAACAAAATAGAAGGAAAAATCTGCCTACGATTAAACTAGCATTAAAAATGGTCAAAATAGTCAAAATTTCATGGCAAATTTGTTGAAAAATAAATAAAAAGTGTCAGAACTTTTAAAATCAACGCTTTTTTACTGAAACTAGAAAAAAGATTATTTTTAATTATGAATAAAATAGAAGAGAAAATATCCCCACGATGAAACTAGTCTTAAAAATAGTTAATATAGTTAAAGTTTCCTAGCAAATTTTTTGAAACAAATTAAACGTGCCCTACCTTTTGAAAAAAACGTTTTTTGCTTGTGATGAAAAAAAAAAAATGATTTTAAATTATGAAAAAAATATAAGGAAAAGTCTGCCCAAGATCAGCCTAGCGTTAAAAATAGTTCAAAAAGTCAAAGTTTCTTACCAAATTTTTTGAAAAATATTAAAAGTGTCCGACCTTTAGAAATCAACAATTTTTTGTTTTAAGCGGTAAAACGATATAGAAGATGAATATCGTCAAATTTTTAATATTTTTTATCAAAAAGCACACTCAAAAACAAACATTTTGAAAAAATGACTTGATTTCGTCCATTTTTCGCAAAGTTATGGGCATTTGAAATAAAAGACATCGATTTTTTTCGAATTTCGAAAAAAAATCATATCTCGTAAATGTATAAGAAAAAAAAATTCTAAAAAAATGAAGTAAAGTTCTTTGAATAGGTACCAAATCAAAAAATATAAGATGCAAAAGTGGTTGAGTTCAGCTGGAATACCTCATATATATATATATATATATATATATATATATATATATATATATATATACACATACATACACACACATACACACACTTGTTCGAGGATCGGCCAGTTCTAACTCCATTCGACGCTTTGTAAATATCCGTTAGGACGAATAGTTCGAGTGCTGGTAACACGTGTAACGCGACCACCGGAATTATTTTTATACAAGACGTCCGGGATCTTGGCGCAATGTTCGCCCTAAAAACGTAAACTTACCCATGCAAAAAACCTCACCTGCGACCTATCTCGGAGACAAGAACACCATAATACATAATATTGTATATAATCGCACGTATATATGTGTGTGCAATAACTGCCGTGCCGTTAAAAAAAACGTGTCAGGCCTTACAAGACTTCTTTTGAGTTCTAACGGCAAAATTTATGTTCCGTAAAGTTGCAATGCACCCCCGCCACGTGTTGCATTGCTGCTTGTCCACGATGTATCCACGCGGCATTGGCTAGAAGCGCGCCGGAACCTAATGAATCATTTTTTCGATATAACCTTTTTTATTTTACGATATATATAATTTATTTACCGTTGAGGCGGTGGCGCGTCCTTCTATTTTTGCAACCCTTTGGGCTTGAGAATCCGAATTAATTAATGAAAACGGCATTAAGCATCTCAAGTAAAATGATTTCAGTACTGCGAGACAATTAGTTGCGGATTGAAAAAAAAAACAACAGAAAAAGATTTTACAGTGACGAAGCTTGCATTGCAAAGGGAATGCAATGAAAATGAATTTTCCCTGAATGAGCCAAATTTTCTTCGGCAGGTTCTACTTCACGAAAAATTACTCCATCTTTTTAAGGATCCTTATCTGATATGCAGGAACTAAATTTGTGAGTAAAGGTTTAGATGATAATAAAAAATTAAGAAATAAAAAAAGAATGATCGTTTTGTTTCAACGATAATTCTTTTCTCATTGCATCGCCACGTTTTTCATTTGACAAGGTCTAATATGCAGTTTTTTCGGAACCGTTCGAAACACGTTACACGCGTCGAACATCGCTAATTATCGGTGTGCGTAGTTCAATATACAACCGTTCAATATACAACAGATCCAAACCCAAATATTCGAAAAGTAATCAACTTTTCGATCAATTAAATTTGCGTGCGCACCCAACTCAATATTGATAGATGGTCCAACGACACGTGACAGCTTATTTTTTTATTTGACGGAAACGCGTCCCGCGGGGGAGCAATTTCTCGGAGCGTGCTCGAATTCATATTTTATTATTTTTCGTAATTTCGTTTTCTCGAACCACCCACGTAAATCACCGGTATGGAACGGCTCCTTGTGGTCGATTGGGGAGGACGGGGGGAGGGGGGACCCCTGTAAATCCACCTTCGTATCCGTACAAAGCCATACTGGCAGTTTTACGATACAACTGTAACAATCGAGAGATACAGCAGCGTGTTAATGTGCAGACAGAAGTATATGCTTGCGTGGGCTGTGTATAATGAAGGAAATAAAAGCAATATTTCGAAAGGAAATTGCAGGAGTGAGAAAGTCGAGGGGTAGAGAGTCCCGGTGGTCAATAGCTTCGAGGCGAAGAAGGCAGGTCTAACACTTGAGGGTCTTCGCGAAGTTCGGGATGATGCGATGGTAACAGTGACCCATTAGTTCCATGCTGGGGGCACACGCGAACCATATGGTTCGCTTTTGGCTCTCCTCTCGCGATATTCTTTAATACTCGCCTTTTATACATAGGTATAATAAAGACTCGTCTTTCTCCCTCCCTCTTGTCAGCCGATTGGTTACCTACCCTATTGGCTTCTGATCGTCGAACGACATTTTGGATATGCCCCTATCGAGTTTTCATGAAATAAGAAACCAATGATGCGTGTGCACATCCACGCCTGATATCGCTTGCGGGCATGTGCACTTTTGGAACTTCACTTTCGGAAGTCCGCTCAACTCTCTCATTCTCGCTCATCTGTGCCGAATTCCGTTTTTTTTTTCAACCTCCGATGCCTTCGTGTGTGATCACACTGAAGGAGAATCGAGCCTTCTAGCGAATGAGCGATTAATGGTGTAGGATATTCTTTTTTTACACGGATATACCTAACAAACGTTCAGATCAGAAGTTTTCGTAAACTCCATGCGTTCGTTGTCGGGGAAAAAACGCCATCCAAGCCATTGGGCAAATTTTTCTCGTAGAAATCCGTCAACAATTTTTATCTCAATTTCGCATACGCTATTTTATCAGCAGTGTGTTTTCTTTATTTTCGTCATCATCAGAGGGCTCACAGAGGGTGCCGGAAGTCCTACGTGATACCTGGGTTTTTTTTTTCTAGAAAAAAAATGCTGCTGTTTCACTATCGTACCGTGCACTCATTGTGCATTGTGTAAGAACTATACGGAAACGATGCGCACCTGCAATTTTACGATTCTGCAGACAGCCTTTCCACACCTGTACAAGCATCGGAATAATTTTAGCCATATACTCCTCTGGTGTTTATAAACAATTTGTCAATAGGAAGCAAACGAACCTCCGCTAAATTACAACTTTTAAAACGTCACATTTTGTTCTTTAAAAAAATTCTACACTTTAAAGGGGAAAGCATATTTGCTGATTTTAGTATCATTCATTTTTTCTTTCTATAAATGAGTCTTCGATTGTCGAAAGATTAATCGAATTTACGAGAAAATTTGAGCCAATTTGGAAACTTCGTTATCTCTACTTTTATTACACTTTTCCCTGTCGCACAAGGAACATCACTCAAGTGTCCGTATCCGATTTTGTTGAAACTCATATATATGTGATAAGGCATTGAAAACTATGAGACACGTATTTTTTTTTTTTTTTTGCGGAAAAACAGTTTTAAGGGAAACGACCCCCTTTTCTTAAATTATTCTATAGTGGATTTTTTTCATCGCTTTAAATTTGTTTAGGTTTGAAAAATTTTGGTTTTTGTTTCACTCAGATCGGTGGACTGCTTGTGGGTGAAACAGCAAAATCACCTCTTGACACGCCTTTCTCTGAAGGGTGGTTTCCCCCCTTAAAAACGATTTTCCGCAGGATTTGCAAAATAATACATTTCGAAATTATTCTCTGGAAATTTAAAGTCTCAAACATCACTGCACCGATCAACTTGAAATTTTACTACCTTCTTTTACATATCAAAAAGCAGTGCTTCAATATGAGAATTTTTTTTCGATGCCTAGTTTTCCTTTATCAACGAAACTAGACCGTTTCTTCCACCGAAAATCGATACTTTCACTTTTAACGGCGGACATTTTTTCAAAAATCAATATTTTATTAAACCATTCGACCAAGCGCTAGATAATTTCATGCAACAGCTAAATGCATTTGATTTTTGAACTTCGGATGATTTGTTTTCAAACAGTGGTGGTCACCGCGAAAGACGTTTTTGAAACAACGTTCTGCACAAACCATTGTATCTACTACATTTATGATTATTTTGCAATGCAAAAATTGCAAAAGATACTTCAAGCGATACTTTTTTATGTAGTAAAAAATTGAAGAACTGCACACGTTCTCCCAGAAAAAAAATCGTCTTTTTTCCGGCTGCGAGCTAGGTATAACCCGTTAAAGACGATTTTTAAAATAAAAACTATACACCCGACGTGTAATGTCATCCCAAGAATTATTTTTTATTCTTTATTTTTATTAATCAAACAAGACAGCCTTATTTTTTCCCATCTGGCAAGTGGTTACGAAAATACATAGATAGACTTTGTAAGGCTTTAAAGGATTTACAAATTGTGAATGGCCGCTCCAAGAGAGGCTCAAAACTTACAGAATAAAAGTTGCGATAGGTTATCCTTATAATCTATATGGAAGTTTCGCACTGAAATCATATTGCAGACTTTATGTTAATACTATAACTAGTAATATAGGAATTTTGTGAATTCACATAATTGTGAAAGTCACATTTACGTGAATTACTTATTGTATGAATATGTGCTCTTGCACATATTCATATTGAAGTTACCTTATTCGCAGGTACAAGAGATCGTCAAGGGAAAGGAAGAAAACATGAAAAAAATGTAACTTAAGCCGGGATATACATTTAGACACGAAAAAATAAGCAGTATTAAGAGATTTCTTAAACTGAGAATTAATTATTCTACAATTATCAAACTTTGGGTATACTTTAATAGTGTATTTAAGTATACAAAACATTTTTTTTTAATGAATTCATCATCAAAATGGCGAAACTGTGGCACAGTATTGCAGAAAGGTCGCCGCGGGAGCCGCGAATCGGCGTGCAGTCCAGCTTCCCGTAGACTTTGATTTGCACAAAAGTTCAAACATTTTTTCAGTTCGAACATGTATAGTTTCTATGTAACGGTAATTAAAATGAAGAAAATGCAAATTTAAGAAAATGGCACGTACTTTCAAACAAAATCAACATTTCACGCAACGTTTCCGTAAAATGTGTCTTAAAAAAGTAGTTTTTTTTTCAAATTGTTCAAAAACAATTCTCGTCAAGTAGAAGGTACCAATATTATCAGTATTTCTACCAAGTTTCAACTCAATCGGCTTAATAGTTTTTGAGTAATCCTGCACGCCAATTTCGATAATGCAGTTTAAAAAAAAACGCGTTTGAAGTTCACGCCCGCTCCGAATACGAGCGGTGAGGCACAGCGTTGACGGGCTGTAACGTTTCAATTTTTTCGAATTTCGCTTTGAAACTTTGGGAAAATATTCTACATATATAGTTCTATCGTTTGAGAAAGAAAAACAAGAAATCGACTTTTTGATCGTTGTAAATGTATATCTCGCCTTAAAAAAGATTAACGAATAAAAATTTTTTTAAAGAATTTAAAAGGGAGAAACGACACCGTAAGAACGGAAAAAATTGAAAAAATCTAGGACCTTGGCATAGAGTTGTTATTTGGTTGTACATAATTTCTGTTATTATTATTGACTGCAATAGAAAAATATCGATAGCTGATATATATTTTTCTATGCTTTGTAAAGCGGAAGGGAGAGCGCCCACTGGAAAGTTGAGGCGGGGGAGCGGCGTCGAAGAAGCGTCGGCGCTCTCCCTACACGGAGAAAAATGCGGCCTCAAATTCTAACACTGATTGCCAGAATTCTAATATTCAGTGCTAGAAAAGTATAGCAGTTTACTGCCAGTTCGTAATTCTAAGACTTGTTGTTATAGAAGTGTAAAAATGATTCTCACACCGTATAGTAAAAATGATGCGTGCATATTACATTTGAAACTATTCTCGCATAGGCGCGAGTCCTATATGCTGTATAGGACTTTTTGTAAAATACCAACCTTTATTACACGCTATATTTTCATGTGGATTTTACTATACGTATAGCATTAATCTTCGTGTATGTATAGACTTCACTATACGCATAGCATAAACCTTCGGTGTATAGCGAAAAATATTACGAAGTTATTCGTAAAATGTGACTCTTTATACCGTACTTTTTGTAGAATACTGGAAACTATTTGTTCCAATCACGTGGGCAAAATATTTTTTGAATACTACAAAAAATCACAATATGCCGAATAAAATGTATTATTTGTATCAGTTTACGTGCCATATCGTAGGTTAAAATTTAAATTTCTCCATTATTACTATACCACAGTTACAATTTTTATCTTCCATCCAATACTTTTTAATATTTCATGATATTTTTTTTTAGAAGCATAGTATTAATTCTAAACTTCGAGGCCCCTGTTTTCTCCGTGTAATGGTACGGTCAAATGATGATTTTGCTGAAAATTTTGGTTAGAACGCAATTTTTTTTTCATTTCGCCGTGGGGTCGGCCATGAGTGGCATTTAAAATTTACCTCCGTAACTGTGATGCTGACAAAAATTTTGTAGACTTTTTTTGTAGTTGATACAATTATCCATAACTTTTTCTTAGAACTTTTTGCGCTAATGTCAATAATAAAAGAGTTATAAACAAAAAAAGATGAAAAATTGGGAGATAGAAAACGTTGAGGCAAGATTATTAATTAATTTGAAATCTGACAATAAAAATGCTTCTTACCTTTTTGATAGAGCATTTTATTTTAAACAATTTTACCTATTTTATTTATTCGGTTTGTTTTTATTGATTTTTCAGCCTTCTGAAGGGAGGTGGAGGGTGAGTAGGTTACGTCGGTATTAAAAAAATTGTTAATAATTTTATTTAGAGCAGCCGTTTCTTTTGCCATTATGTTGTTAAGTTTTTCAATGATTATTTCGAAATTATCCATTATCATCACTCTCAAATATCATTCGTTTTGAAGGACCGGGTTTTTTAAATTTATCTCCATAACCGTAAGGCCGACAAAAATTGTGTAGAGAGCATTTTTGTAGTTGACACAATTGTCCATAACTTTTTGCGCTTATATTAATAATAAAAAAAAGTTACAATCAAATATTAATTAATTTAAAATCTGACAATGAAAATGATTTTCACCTCTGTTATACAGCACTCTTTTCTCA
The DNA here is from genome assembly GCA_964007375.1 of Ophion obscuratus. Classification (NCBI taxonomy): domain Eukaryota; kingdom Metazoa; phylum Arthropoda; class Insecta; order Hymenoptera; family Ichneumonidae; genus Ophion; species Ophion obscuratus. Next base: position 735,463 of record OZ023313.1, on the reverse strand, counting down.
AATAATAATAATTAAGAATTTAATTTTCATATGATTTTTATATTTTATAGTTTTTTTAATTTCTAAATTTAAGAATATTATTATTTACTTTTATAAATAAATAAAAGAAGTAAAGAATTCGAATTTATTCCGTTTAAATTAAATGAAGAAGAAAGAATAGACTTAAATAACCATAAGAATCAAGAAAAAACGAACCGAATAAAAAAATGGAATAGGTCAAATTGTTTATAACGGAATGCTGTATAACAGAGGTAAGAAGCATTTTTATTGTCAGATTTTAAACTAATTAACAATCTTGCCTCAGAGTTCCTTATCCTCTCATTTGTCATCTTTTCGTTTATAACTTTCTCATTACTAATATTAGCGCAAAAAGTTATTGATAAAAGTAATGAAGGATTGTACCAACTACACAAAAGCTCCGTACAAATTTTTTGTCGGCCTCGCGATTATGGAAATAAATTTTTTTAAACCCGGCTCTTCAAAACGAATGAGATTTAAGAGTGATGATGGTTGATAATTTCGAAACAATCATTGAAAAACTTAACAATATAATAAAAAAAGAAACTACTGCTCGAAATAAAATTATCAACAATTTTTTTTTAAACCGACGTAACCTACAATTTAACCTAAAAAAGGGTACAATTGTTTATGACAAAATGCTCTATAAAAAAGGTAAGAAGCATTTTTTTCGTCGAATTTCAAATTAATTAATAATCTTGCTTCAAAGTTTTGTATCCCCTAATTTGTCATCTTTTTTGTCTATAACTTTTTTATTATTGACATTAGCGCAAAAAGTTATGAGAAAAAGTTATGGATAATTGTATCAACTACAAAAAAGCTCTCTACAAAAGTTTTGTCAGCCCCACGATGACAGAGATGAATAAAACAAACTAATTCACACTTAATTTTAAGATGGCGACCGTTCTAACACCCTCAACGTTCCGGAAACAGAATTTTACACCCCTTAGAAATGAAAGAAAAAAATAGCATCCTACCCAACATTTTCACGGGGCCATTTTAGAAGCACCATTTGACCATACTATAAGGCTCCATCGTGTGCAGGAAGGGTTCGATGCTGTACGTCAGATATCCATATTTTCGGTTCAGGCTTTTGCTTAGGTTTGCTTTTCCGGTTTCGTATCGGGGACATTGCCAGAAGATGGGGTTTGAAGTCTCGACGAATTTGCCACACAATAATCTCGCAGATGAGATTATATCAAAGCGCTTAAGACTGGACCTCAAAGATGTGTGATTGCTTTGCAAGCGATTGACACTGACAATCCCTCCTCTAGATAAATTCGTTTTATGGTAGCATGGGTCTCGACTCTGCCTGTAGTAATTATTGAAGTAGTATGAAAGGTAAATTACTCCGCCTGTAGTAATTATTGAAGTAGTATTAGGTATCTGTATGAAAGGGGTATTCATTACAGATACCCTTTTCATTACAGATACCTAAGCACCATTTATGAAAGTTATTTTCGAGATTTGATTTCCATAGGCATGTAAAATCTGAAATTCGTAGTCCATTTTAAGTGTCTTTATTTATTTGACATGTACTACTAGGTACGGGGCCTTGTCTTCCTTGTTGCAAAAGGTAACGTCTTTATTTCTTATTATTATTCTTATTGATATTGCCGTGGTTTTCCATGGTGCTAAACTGGGTAGGAACTGCATTTTCCACGTTATTCTCTTTTTGCTCCTCGGTGTTGACGCCGTCGGAAATTCTTCTTTTTCTACTATCCGTATTACGGAGCCATTCTTTTATCGTCAAAGCGTCGTCCTCTCGTGTATTGTTTACGTACGCAGCAAAATCATCCAACTCCTGTTTGTTCGTGTCGACACTGTTCCCGCCACGGGACGAGGTTATGCCGGGTCGTGTATCGAGGACGTGCACTTATTTGAAGCGAATTTTTCAGCGTAGCAAGCACTAATCGCAACTACCGGGTAGCTGCTAGTAGCGTTTCGTCAGTGGCGAACTCGCCAAATCACCTTTTTAACCAATTCATTTAGTTATTATCGTTATTAATTGCGTTATACGTGTCCAGCCTCTTTTTTCCACGCGTAAAAAAAACCAAGAATAATTCATTCTACGCAGCACGGTGGCGACATCTTCAGTTGTACGGAGGAAAATAATCCACGTTGATTTATCATCGCTGGTAACTCGTAGCTTTTCGAAGGCAATATCTATGCGACGGTACAGCCGTGCGTTCTTACCGAACGTCGGTAAAGTAACGATCGGTAGGTCCGCAAGATGCCTTTCGACCGACTGCGAAAATGATCGGTACCTGATGAATCTCTTGAAACATCATCTTTAGCAAGTTCATATCTCATCAGCCGCGAATTCCAGATATAAAGCTGCCCGAACCGTCACTTTTACGTTCTCGACAACTGAATTCGCTTCGTTTTCGCTCAGCATACACATTTTTATGGAAAAAATGTCAAGTATTTTCAATATCCTGAAAAACGAAAAGCAAATGCCACAGAATCACATCAGGTATGTATCAGATTATCAGGGCCGAAAATGTCCATTTATTCATATTCGGCCGCCCATTGCCAGGTCCTTTTGATGAAATTTTGCGAGCGCATCTGCCTCGTTCAGCGGGCAAGAAACTCCACTTCCCGTGGGCCTACAATTGTTCCGTTGCTTTGCCGTCCGAGAGGACACGACACTCGGATGAACGTGTATCGCGCCACTTTTCACTCTTGGAAAGTTTCGTACTGTGCGGCCATACGTCACACAGTGGCGAGGCAAAGCGCGCACGACGAGAGAAAGTACGAGGTCGATTCGGCCGAGCAAGATTTCAGCGGAAAACTCTCAACTCGTTGCTTTGTCGCAATAAGCGCGTCCGCAATGCTCACGGGGTTAAGCATCGGGGGGGCTTGTGCCGCTTTTGCACACAGGCATAGGAATATACGTGTGTGTTCGTTCGTGCTGTAGGCGAGCAGAGGTGCAGGAACTTCGTCGTGCGTTCAACGACACGCTATACATACTAGAGGCAACAACAGAAACGCGACAACGATATGATCGCGCGACGCGCATTTTCAGTGAGCCGTAAAAATCTCGCGCCGCGTTTTCACGCTATGAGCGTCCAATTTACGCGAAGCAGACGAGCTTTAAAGTACACTCGAAGATTTTAACGGCAGCGACGTTACGCGTCGAAGAATCTTGATGGAAAGCCGCGTCATCCGTTGAGCTACTTTTGCTATCTCTTTACAGCGGGAACCTTGATTGAAAACGCGCTCGAACACTAGTTCACCGAGTGCGTAGAAAAAAGTGAAGGTAGAACGGGACACCGATGGAGAACGTATCCGTTGCTTTTTTTCTCATTGAACGAATAATCGATAGTAGAAGTATGCTGATCGCGTTTGCGACCTCCCTCTCTCTCGCTCTCTCTCTCTCTCTATCTATTCGAACCAGCTAATGGAGAATGAATTCGGTGCTTGTTGGTCGACGATGCTGACTGCCACTTTTCTTTGTTTTCTGCTTTACCTCATACGCGTGTTCTATCAAATTTCCTCGGCCAAGAATATTTTCAGATTTAGCCGTGACATATCTCGGACGGCGCTCTACAATTCTCTCCTTCAGCAGCAAACGATTCTTGGCTCACAAGTACACCTTCTGAACGCACACGTTATACGCACGGCAAATTTTTGACGCTTGTCCCAGCCTTGGCCAAAGGTATCCGGCGGGACGATCCAATCGAGTGTCAGTTGAAGCAATTATTGTTGTACTCATTAAGGGATAGGGAGGGCCTACAACATATTAAACAATAGAAGTTTTTTTTCGACTCCCGCACCCATTGTTTTAATGATTTTTCCAATTATGTTTTGAGGTAACGAAGTCAGAAGAGCTTTTCGAAGCTACATATATATAGGTATCACGTTGTTTTTCTCAAAATACATAAAGTTGAATTCATGATTAAAAACATAGCTATATCTCCTCACCCCATTACGAATTTGCTTCGTAATGGAAAATAATTGTTTATGAACTTAATCCTGCGATGGCCAATTTCATCCGGGATGTTTTTGTTCTCTTCTCTTTTTTTATGAATTATCGCGACCCTCGTAAAGTCTCTATCGTGATCGTGTCACGCTCAAGAGAAATTAACCAGCAGCTCGGAACGGGGGAATTGCATGTCACTATAGGTGCATGTGTTATAGGGAAGTTGAGTACGTGCGTAATGAACATCGAGTATAGTACGAGAAAAAGGCGAAAAAAAATTCAGATCCTGGATCCTGGAATATAAATAAATATCCACATAGTTTTACGAACATATTATTTCCATTAATTTCCCCCGTACTTGATTACACATTAATTCCCCCCGTACTTGACTGCTTAAACTAATATAATAAACGAAAATATTTGACTCTTAGTTCCACGATCAAATTTATGACAGTTCTACTACGCGTGCCACGAAGAGGGTTCGCTGAAAACCAGAAGTGTTATAGCTACTTGTGCGCCGCCATTTTGCATTCTTTTAACAAATACATTACTTTTTCCATACTTCAATATGTAGCGGTGTTCTTCCTTAACCCTTTCACACCTTCCGGGACATATGCTGTTCCGGTCTGGAACATTTTTGAAATCACGGCTGGGACTACATATGTCCCAGGTACTGGAAAACATAGGCGCATCTCAGTCGTGAGGAATTCGCACCCTTATTGATCGACTTTCAGACAGAAAAGTTATTTCATCATAATAATAACTTGGAGGAGAAATAATTGTTTCCGGTAATGAGGCGCACTAAACAGATTTTTTCGCCGTATTGAAAGGGTTAAACGTGTTTTCTCGAAAGACTGTTTTCAAAATCGCTGAATATGATATATCGAGAGCCACTTGATGAAATCTTTTCAAATTTACAGGAGATACGATGAAAAACATTTAAAGTTCGTTGACGATCTCGTTTTTTGAGAATCGATCTTCATTTTTTTTAAGTTACGTAAATATGACTTTTCATAGATTTTGTATGTTCGAGGGTCAATACATGGCCATGTTGTTCAAAAAAATTATTAAAAAATCGACCATCGTCAACGACCATTATTTATTGTTAACTTGAATAACCCGTTTGATTTTAGATTTAGGATAGACCGGTTAATCTGGAGAGGGTCCACCGCTAAACAGCGCGAAAAAAATGTCATCATTAGCCGGCGGCCATGTTTTTGGTGTTTTTCTGTATTGTTTTGTTGTTGATTTTTTTTAAGCTCTCAATATATGTACCTTTGTGTTAAAGAAAATGCGTTTCTATTTCACCAATCGTTTCTCACAAAAAATGTGTTATTTGGCCATTTTTTTCGGAACTCTAGGTGTATGTAGTCCCTTAAGGGGTAAGGCCACTGTAACGGCCCAAAAAAAAGGTTTTTTCACTAATTTTTTGCTCCCGAAATTGAAGGTATTTGAAAAAAACTTTTAATGGTGTTATCGGGCATACATTAAACTTTATTATAAAATTTTTTTACAGTAAAAAAAAACAAAATGGCGGTTCCACAGCTATCTTCCCGGGACATGTTTTGCTTCCAGGGCTCCGCGGCACGCAGCACCACTGGTGCACTTTTGAATCTAGAACAAAAAAAAAAAAACCATTAATCTAGAGGGCTATAGCTAGAGAATGTCGATCGGATTTTAAAAAGTATCAATTTTTGTGGATTTGGCGTGCGTTTGAAAAAAAAAATTGATTTTTGACGAAAAAAACGGCAAGTTTTTTGTTAATAAAAAATCAATAAATAAAGTTCTTGAAAATTCCGATCGACATTCTCAAGATAATGTAAATGTTCACATCTGGTTAAAATTTCAAGTAAAAAAAATGAAAATTGTTCGAGTTATGCTGCGTGCCATTTTGAAAAACCATGTTTCGAGAAAAACGTGTTTAAAGTTTTGCGAATAGTTTTTTATTGGAAAAAATTTAAAAAAGACGTCGCACAGGACCTTTTTTTCTTATTCTAGAGGGTTTAAACTATTTTTTAAGCCAATAAAAAAAAATCGATTTTTCAAAAAATTTACAGTGGCCTTACCCCTTAAGGCAGTGGTCTGCTTTAGAAGCCGAAAAAAAGCGTTTTTTCAGCAATTTTTTTGAAAGGGAAGGAAATAATTGCGGTAAACGAAATTTTGAGACGATAGTGTATTATATTCAAGCTTTAAAAAACAATTTTTATTATTAAAAAATATTGAAATTTTTCAAAGTTGTAACGATTTTTCTCGGGCGCCTGGAGTCTGCACTTGTAAAGCGGTGCCGGTGACGGAGGTCGCGCGATGCATCTGAAACAGTCGAACCAAATTTTTTTTTTAGTTTTTATGAGTTCCTTTTCTATATGAACTAAAAAATACCGAAGAAATGATGATATTCCAAATTTTTTCGAAGTTTGAAAAAAAAATTCACTTTTTTGAAAAAAAAAAACATTCACTTTAAGTTGCAAAACAAGTAATTTAAATAGTACTTTTGTCCAACTTTTTTAGTTCAAATGGAAGATAATTTAATACTGAAGCTAGATCACTTTGATTTTTTTCGATCGGACATATATTGTTTTTGCTATCGCCGGCACCGTTTTCTAAAACTTGTGAAAATGAAAACTCGAGAAAACGGGCTTTAAAGCTTTCGGTCCAAAAAAATATAAGTTTTTGGATACTTACACTAATTAGATGTTAATCAGCTATCCCCGGGCCATACAATAATCCTTCCTCTTCTTCAAAAAACTCGTTTTGGCGGAGGCTTTCCGATCTTCGAGCTGTACGAGCCTGTAAAGCAGACTACTGCCTTAAGACTTGAAATAGATACCATCAGGCACGGTGTTTTAAAGTTGTGCTTGGGAGAGACGGGAGAGGGGAGACAGACATTCGAAGGCTCTGCACGAGCTTCAAATGAAAATGGAAAAAAAAACCTTTTTTTTTTATTACATCGAGTCATAGCCTAGAGTCTTAACTTGTATTTGCACAATAGATTTTGTAAAGATTGCACCTTTTGCAATTTCGCCTCGCGATTCTTATGAGGTCGCATAGCTTTGACCTTTACTTAAACTTTTTTCTTTTGCGTTTTTCTCAATATTATATTTTATGAAACGGTGTCGTGTTGTGTCTATTCGTTCGATTCAAATTTTGACAGAGCATAGATGATAAGATTTTTTATCGTATGACCGGATAATTGTTTGCCAGCTTTATCCATTTGTCAATAATAAATTATTAAAGTTATGTTTTTTTGTCGAAAAATTCGACAAAAGTATCTGGTCATACGAAAGTTTCATTATTATAAAAAGTAAATTTAGTCATTTTCAATTTTAGATGATTTAATCAATTTACAGATTCTTCTGTGGCTGTAGAAAAAAAGCGAAGTATTAAAACAAAAATATATTATTATTCCGCGTATTGGTTGGTTCGACGAAATCGATTATTCTTGACATAAGTGAATATTCCTTTTTTTCGTTTCAATAAATCCGCCATTGACCGAGTCGGGTCAATTAATTTTTTTCTCGCGTCCCAATGACAGTTCCAATCGTACACTGAAAAAAAATTCGTTTATCCATCCAAAATTCAGTTGGTTTAACAAAATGTATCTTTAAATACGTTCAACTTGATTTTTGGTTGGCATAAAACACATTTTGTCATTCTAACTGATAGTTTTAGTGGTGTGAACTGTAGCTTATTTAGCATGTCTAAGCTACTGTTAAAACAACAAAATTTCGAGACAGCAAAATACATTTGGCACATTCAACGATTTTCTTTTCTCAGTGTAATACTGTCAATCTATCCGTTGCGATAACGCTGTTCATTTTGGTTCAAACCTGAACGTTTCGTACTTAGCTTCGTGTAACTTGATCTGAGTGTCCGATATCTGGAAATTTCTAGTAATACCAACGTTATGTTGTTATAAATGTTGTTTCACCATTTGCGGGCTTATCGAAGTTGCCGTGCCACGCGTCCCATCAGGCGAATTGATCGATGGGGTGCGTCACACGCGTATAGCTTAACGCGCCCCGCTTTGAAAACTGTCTCAAGGACCATTGAAATATGCGCGCGTTAACGCGTATCACGTGGATTAGAAATCGCAAGCGTAACACGATTATAACTGCAAGGCTACGCGCGATCATCAACGGGAGATTCGATCGTTCGTGACCGCGTCGTATATGACTTTACAGTAAACACCCACATACCTCTAAACATGTATTTAAACATTTTCTACGCACGCTCGTCGAATATTCGGCCTAACAAAATCGACTTTGCCCGAACTCTTATTCGACGAATAACGGTATATGACGCATTCGCGTCACTTCAGTCAGCAAAAAAAAACCATAGATAATTTTGAAAAATCGAGTTATTTTGTTCAAAAATATTCACCGAGTGTCGACAGTTTTTAAAAATTTCTGACGTTTTTTCTCGTTGATTGCCATTTTTAACTATTTTTCTTGTATGTTTTTATGGCTGTCTCTTTGGCAGGATTTGACGTATTTACATTCGTAAAAAACGAAAATGTGCGTCTTTTTCTAGCCTTCCAGAAAAACATGAATTTAGATTTTGTTGAGCACGTCGAACGTCCGTTTCAGGGCAAAATATGCGAAAATATTTTTTTTTCTCAAGGAAAAGCACTCGTTATTTTATTTTTAAGGATTTCTCCGAATTGTGAATACGAAAAACGGATTTTTGGTATTTTTTATATTATGGGATTCCTAAACACCGTGAAGTAACAGCTATTTTTTTTATCATTATTTGATTGAAGAGTGTGGAGCACTCGCTGTATGTTTACCAGGTTTTTGAAATACATATGACATATATGTCACATGTATTGGAGCCTTGAAGTGCTCCACACTCTTCAATCGAATATTAATGAAAAAAAATAAAAATAGCTGTTACTTCACGGTGTTTAGGAATCCCATAACATAAAAAATACCAAAAATCCGTTTTTCGTATTCACAATTCGGGAAAATTTTGAAAAATTGAATAACGAGTATCTTTCGTTGAGAAAATAAATATTTTCGAAAATTTTGCCCTGAAACGGACGTTCGACTTGCTCAATAAAATCTAAATTCTGGAATTTTTTTTTCTGGAAGGCTAGAAACAGACGCACATTTTCGTTTTTTACGAATGTAAACACGTCAAATCCTGCCAAAGATGCAGCCATTTGAATGGAAAAATGTTAGAAAATGGTAATCAACGAGAAAAAACGTCAGAAGTTTTTAAAAAATTTCGACACTCGATGAATATTTTTCAATAAAGTAACGCGAGTTTTCAAAATTATTTGTGGATTTTTTTTTTCACTGGCTGAAGTGACGTGGAATGCCTCATATGTAGACATCTATAGGTATTAGGCGCGTGTGTACGTATGTGTGTGCCGATGCGTAAAGTGATGTTGAAGGCTTCGAATGTTGAAAAGGCTGCCAAAAGGGGGTCCCTTTTGGCAGCCGAAAATAAGCAAATTTACACGTTTTTGTATCGAACGTATTATGAAAATGAAGACCATATTAATATTTTGTGTCAATTTTGTTGTGAAAAAATTTGTCAAGATACCTGACGATATGTACAAGGAAGGCCACTAAACGGAATTTCCATTCTATCAGCTGGCTATCCATGAAAAATTGTCGAAATTCACCTTTTTCTCCGGGCTCGAGACTGGTAATCGAGAACATTATTCACAAAGTCCTCGAAATGGACAGACGTGCTGATAGCTGACAGTGCGTAGATATAACGGGTAACATATATATTTTCCCCATATACTATATCTATATGTGTGTTTACCGTCATTGATAGAGCTATATATCAGAGCCCGCGGGCAAAACCGATTTTATTAGGCTGAATAATTAGTGGATGCACGTGCCCGCAGAACTTCATACGTGTGGAAGAGACTCATAAAAATTTCAACATAAATAACAGCTACTTCGGAGTTGAAGTGTGGTGCTCGATGTGAAACGTTTTCTCTTTTTAGGATTTCCCTATTCCACTGTTTGCAAAATAGAAATTACAAACTTTTGGATCTGTCCAAATTCAAAGCCAATCTTCATATCTGGCCTGCGTTGAAAATCGTTCAGATTTTGAAGTCGTACTTCACTTCTATGTATTGCGTTACTGTCATCCAAAATTCGCCATTTCGTATCCCGTACTTGATCCAATCCGATTTTGTCCAAACAAATAGACCTTTTTTCGAGTGTCCTACCGGGACACTCAAATTATTGAAACAATGATCATTAATCTTCAGCGGAAAGTGTTAATGAACTACGGCGCGTACAAAAATCATAATTCCCATTTCTACCGCGTGTACAAGACGGAAATTTACGACGCTGCGGCGCGAAACGATATCTTCGTAAATACGACGATTGTGAAATCTAGAGATAGTGAATCCGTGTGAGATCTTGAAAGGAGACGAGAGCCACGAGACGAAAACACTTTTGGAGCCTATTTTCAGGGAAGATCTTTTCGCACAGGCCGCGCGATAATATAATAGGTAAAAAAAAATATTTGTCTCCGAGTGAAACTCCGCGACGATAAACTCAACATCAAGAGCAAACATGCCACACTGGATTTTTCTCGTTCAACAGCAGAATTCGTGGTATAAATTTCGCAATACGTGCTACTGAAGTGTCGAGGCACGAAAAGCGCCTTTCGGCATCAGCTATGTATGTACGCACACATGCACACAGGGTGTCGAATCAAGAACAGAATGGTTGCATATCTTATTGAAAAAATATTGCATAACTTTGTCCGAAAATGGACAACAACATTCGTGTTCCCCACTAGGTGATTTTCTTCGTTAGATTCGTTTCAGGACCAGCTGTTTATTGAGCAAATGGCAACGGGCTGTCATTTTAATCAGCGCAAGTTACGCACCATTGTAAGAAAAAATCTCCATCGAACGTCTCCCTCGCGACCGCGAGTCTCGTAGAAAAAGTTTTGTGATCTGATTTAATTTTTTCGATTTACTTTTCGCGAAAGCGAGCACCCGATATAGATATAATAATAGAAGCCGCGCGTGTAATATTCCACAAAGAACATCACGCCCACACCGATTTTCGAAAAACTGATACGAGTAACTTGTCCCTGATACACTGTCATTCGTGCGCGGTTCTTGTAAGTTTTTATAACCGCAAAATGAGACGGCAATCGAGACGACGACCCAGTACTTTTCGTTCGATAAAACGTCCTACAGCGATCATCGGGCATTATTACCCCGTTAACGGACAGTTTATTCATATATTTTCGCCCTCTCAGATATATTTAAAGAAGCAGTATTTTTGTCTGGTGCGAGGTAGGTATGCGGAAAACAATGTAAAGACTTTTTGCAAATAAATATTTTTTTTTGTACCGACGAGGAACTTTCCGACGAAGGTTGCGTAAATGTATTTTTTTATTTATAATATGTTGCATATATTTCTTATGTATTTTGTACATAAGAGCGAGCTTGGTGGTGTGAAGCTTTGGCTCGCATTGTTCAGCGGAACTCGAATCCCGTTTGATACCAATGAAAAAATCTGCCAAGTACATGTCGAAACATGCATCAAAGTTCAAATAATATGTACTTCATGTATGTTATTATTATTATGTGTGTGGTACACTAATCATTTTACGGGTCCGCGGCAGTTTGAGTTGCAAAAAACAGGTCGATTTTCACTTTTTTTTTTCAGGAGGGCATTGGGATGACGAGTTGTTATTATTATTTAAACAAAGTGTCCAATGCAACGAAAATTCACATTTATATTTTCACTTTCCTATTCCTATTGCATCATAATGTTCAATATTTTTGGTAAATTTCCATTGCGTCAAAGTTCAAATAATATGTACTTGATGTATGTTATTATTATTGTGTGTGTGGTACACTAATCATTTTACGGGTCCGTGGCAGTTTGAGGTGCAAAAAACAGGTCGATTTTCACTTTTTTTTCAGGAGAGCATTGGGATGACGAGTTGTTATTATTATTTAAACAAAGTGTCCAATGCAACGAAAATTCACATTTATATTTTCACTTTCCTATTCCTATTGTATCATAATGTTTAATATTTTTGGTAAATTTCCATTGCATACCTCTAAAAGAGCACAATATAAAATGATTGAGGAATTTCTGTAGTTAAAATTGGCAAAACGAATTTAGCGCGAGGCAAAGAATTAAATTTTCATTGCACTCCAACGATGCGAACTTCGATCTCATTATAAATGGCTCGCGATGTCAAAACTACACGACGTTGAAGTTTATATCGTTCGAATGCAATGATTTATTGGTTCTTTTTTATTTTCTCTACTTTAATGCTCATCCAAAGTCTTTTTGTTTTGCCAATTGACGCCGTCAATTTTCATATCTATCACGTTATCTCTAATAATCTCTAATAAGATGCTAGAGATCTCTAAAGAAAAATACGTGAAAATCTTACAGTGATGTTACAGGCATAAAAAATGCCAACAATTCGAAATAATTGATTATCGCTGCATGCCAACGATGAAAACTTCAACATCATAAAACTACGCATAATGAGTACTCGAAGAAGCTACGCCTTGATATCCTACAAAGCAGATAGAAGCTTGCGACGATTCAAAAACTCTGCTTTTCGCGAACAATAACAAAACGCACAGAATCGATATGATCGAAATACGAGGTGATTGCAAATGTCATTTCGCCCCATGTGCGGATCACCATGTCATTGCTGGCGGGCGCTTTGTGAAAACGATTTATTGTGCGGACCACGTTGAACGGAGGATGGGGACCGATAGGTAAATAGCGCAGCAATAGAGACACGCACACATCACCGTTGCATACGCTATTCCAAGTTTTCGATGCTGGTGCGTATCGTCCGTGACACTTGGATCTGCATATACCGGCGGGCGCGCTACTTTGCTGGCACGTGAACATTATGCTAGGCTCATAAGAAAGGCGATAGTATGAGCCCGCGTAACGAGGGTCGTGAACCGTAGACCCTGGCGTGTTGTATAGAGAGTCGTTTGGTTTACGTGAATGGAATTGGTAATATTATAGTCCCCGATGAGAACAATGTCAATGTGTGGACTCGTATCGTAGTCCTTGGGCCGCGATGTCGTTGCCAATGTGTAGGTGTAATAACGCGAGTATTCAAGAGGCAATAGAGCCCCAAGCACACACACACCTACACATCGTATCGGTTTAGTGGCGTATGACATCGTCGTCACGAAGGACCTTTGATTATCGTATGCGGCGGTGGCCGCGGTCTTTGGCAGTTCTAACGAAGATCGTCATATTGGTTGCGTTAAAAGCCACTGTTCTTTTTCCATTTTTCAGCTGTTTATTTTGTAAAACCTTGTCGGATTACACCGCGATTCAAGTATTTTCCCTGGGAAGTTACTGCTTTCCTCTATCTATCTGGCAAAAGCTGAATCCCGCGGCGAAGCGATGCCCTGTCTTTTGATGCCATCGCTCGTCAACCCGTATTTCGACTTGCTCGTAATTTCGGGAGTGTGTACCTTCCAAGGCGTGTTGAATCTGCCGGAACAAGTGGCAATCAGTTGGGACAAGCTTCGGATAATACGCTGGACGAGGGGAGACCTTCCATTGCAGTTAAATCAGTGTCTTTCCACCGTCGATCCAATGCGAGGCCGAGCGTTGTTGTGCAGGAGAATCAATTTTCGGCGATTTTATTCTACCGACTGCTTTATCCAATAAAATTGTCGTGCATAGACTCCAGCTGTTGTTGGTAACGTTCAATAGTAGAAGTTGGTTTGGGTTTTAAGAGCTCGTGAAGCACTACCCCCTAGACAACCCCCTACATTCAAAACTCGGCTTTGTGACCATGAGTATTCCGTTTCCCATCCGTCCGTCCGTCCGTCATTACAATTTTTAACTGCAGATGTACAATACACGTCATTCAGCATTTTTCAACCAATCACAGGCATTTAGCACGTTGCAGCCCCCCTCCCCCTCCCCCTACTCTACTGCAAATACCGTCAGCTACCCCACGATACATCGAAAACATTGAGAAATAATTGTATCGTATCGTCGATGTTATCGTCTGAAATTTGCTACTGAGGGCAAATGGAACGCATTCTTGTGTAAACATTTTCTATTCTACTTTGCATTTGAAAAATGGCAAGGCCTCGTGAACTGTGGCACCGGGTCTGAAAGGCCAACGAGGGAAATCGAACGCGCGTTCGAAAACCCGAAGCGTGTCGTTCGTTCCGTTGGGGCGCTTCGCTTTTATACTTACGAGGCTGCGGGCGTTTGGCGTAAGCGGCCGAGTCCGACCGAGTTTGTACGACGAGACGCGGCGGCTCGGGCGCGCCGAGCGGCCGTGCCTCGTCGCCACCGTCGTCAGTCGTGTTCGCGTGTGTTTCCTCGATTGTAGGAACGAATGGCCGTGGTGTGTGCGCTACGAGCGGGCCAAGCGATGCGAGCTTGACGAAAATTCACGCGGGGGGGAGGTCAGATAGCGCGTCTATAGCCTTGCGGGATTAAAAGTGCACTTTTTCGAAAATAAAGCGGTGCGCCGTCTGATTATCGCTCGAGCGTTAGAAATCGCTGGAAGGGCGCGGTGTGAGAAAAAGAGAGAATAGAAAAATCGTGCAAAAGTGAGTGATCGACGGAAGACAGGAGGAAAGGAGAGAGAGAGGACAATGTGCGTTGTCGGGGTGCGCGAGGTTATTGAAAAGTGGCGAAAACTGTGATTCGGCAGGAAGGAATATACGCGTGGAACTTGCTAACGCGAGTTCGAGCGAGAGAGAGAGGGAGAGAGAGAGACCGAGCGAGAGAAGAAATCTGATCGTTCTTTTATTCTGTTACAAACCGTTATTAACCTCGTCGAGACGAGCGCCTGCCTGTGGATTTGTGGACAGTGCGACGACCATATCGTAACCGCACGTCAGCGGCACCGACGCAATATTTTTTCTCTCTCTCTCTCTCTCCCTCTCTCGCTCTCTCTCTCCCTCTCTCGATCTCTCGCTCGCTCTTCGGTTCACCGCGGGGACCCAGGGCCAACGGAGAGAGAGAGTGCCGAACACACGCGCAAGATGGCTGGGTTTTGCTGAAACTACGAAGAAAAACGGAGGAAAAACGACGAAGAAACGAGCTCAGAGAGATAGATACATATATGTATACATAAATATATATATTTGCACACGAATCTCCATTACAAACGTCGAGACTCCGTACCTCCGAAATCGCGGCCGTTCTGCTGGTCTGCGTCCG
Organism: Ophion obscuratus; assembly: GCA_964007375.1. Taxonomy (NCBI): domain Eukaryota; kingdom Metazoa; phylum Arthropoda; class Insecta; order Hymenoptera; family Ichneumonidae; genus Ophion; species Ophion obscuratus. The sequence goes on along the minus strand of OZ023313.1, from coordinate 720,346 downwards.
GGTCGAGGTTTAAATAAGAACATGACGCTACGTGACCGGGCCCGTCCGTGAAGAACGAGAGACACTGGCCGAGGAGTGAAAGGTAACGGAAAAACTCTCAGCGTACGCTATCTCCATACTTCAAAGTTCTCATTATTAACTGTGTCGTGAATCTCGTGATTCAACCACCAATTGTGAAGATAAATATTTTTCGAAACGCGAGAGGGGGAGCCGGAGGCACGGTATCTACACGTTCGACCGGTAAAAATCACGTTTTCTCCCCAACGATCTTTCTGTACATGGAAAAGAAGAAAGAACACTTCCGTCAGACTGCGAACAGGAGCTTCTCGTTTCGCCCCCTCCCCCCCGCCCTGCAGAAACACCGGTGACGACTGATGTCGCTCGGTCGGTATTTCGCATCGCTTTGTGACGCGAAACAGATACGAGCAGGAGGAAAGACAGGGGTAGCGTCGCTGACGGCAGAGCGAGGTCTTTGGCAAGCAAACTTTTGGCCACTTTAGCTTCGACTCAACGTCGAATGTACGGATGAGGGACTGTTGGAGTAATTTTTTCGAAATGAGATTGAAGTTTGCATCCTTGGAATGCACCGAAAATTATTATTTTCGTTACAAAAAAACGCCAATCATGTTTCTAGTCGCTTATTTATAAAATTAAAATACTGCAGAAAAAGATTATGTAAAATAATAAAAATGAGGATAAAAAACATAAAAAAAGAAGTGTCCAAGTGCATTCCAACGATGGAAACTTCAACCCCACTTTCGTAACGCGAGAATTCGTCGGGAAAACCGATTCGGGGGAGAGCAAGCATTCGCGGCGCTTACGGGAGTGCGAGAGAGACGGCGTATTGCGTTTCGAAGCGGGTGAAGCTCTCTATTTTCCAACGAAAATGCGGCTCCCTGAAACGTAAGGATTTTTTGTGGTTGTTAATCTCGCAGATTTAGGCTACGCGAATAACGGGAACGGTTGATCGGAGTTTTCTCGCAAACGAACGAACGCGTTTCGAGTCGATGCCGTCCGGCTCTCTGGCCCCGCCGTCGCAGCTTTGCTATCGCTATCTCACTCGCGCGCCCACATCTCTTAGACATTCATCTCCGAGTGATGAGGGTCCGAGCAAAGCCGACTCGATGAGCCCACCGTCTCGGCCCGTTCACACGTGGCACGAAAATTCGAATTTTCAAATAATACGCTTGCGCCGCGCCGTCACCCGATATGGCGAGGATGTGTACGAAAAGATCGACTGTCGCGATAAGCGCACGCTTTTGGAAGTAGCCTAGAACCTTTCCGGCTTTTTTCATGTTCGCCCGCTCGTTAATTAAGGTAACGCGCACGAGTTGCTCCGTAATGAGGCGGTTCGACGAAGTATATCGTATATTGTGGCGTTGGATGGTACGGTATGCTTCATTATCGCGTCACATGTTTGCCAAGTTTCCGAGTGCAAACGGGATCGAGAGAGGGGTGAGAGAGGGGAGAGAGAGAGAGAGAGAGAGAGAGAGAGAGAGAGAGAGAGAGAGAGAGAGAGAGAGAGAGAGAGAGAGAGAGAGAGAGAGAGCAATAGCAATGACGATGACAAGGCTCCTATACCAGACTCGCCGATAGATGCGCCATTCGGCGATTATTTCGTTCCTAGTACGCCCGTATACACAACACACTGACACTCGTAAATATACATGGTACCTTTGCCTGCGGCTTAGTTCGCGTGTATGTCGGAAATTTGCTTCACGCGTATGTCGCAAATGGATTTTAGGGTCATATAGTATTGAGGGTAATACATAAGCAGCGCAACTTGGGCGGTCTGGCAAATATGTTTCCTCGGGAAACGGGCCTGCGTAAGCTTGGGGTCGAAAAAAAAATTACGTTACAGTTTGCATCGTCGGAATGCAGCGGTTTTTCCTTCATTTCTTCACTTCTATGCTCATCCAAAGACTTTGCAAATCGTGCTCATGCACCTCCAATGTGAACACGTAAAAACGATGGTATTGAAGTTTGCATCGTTGGGACGCAACGAAAGTTCCGTTTTACATTTTATTTTCCATATTTTTATTGTCATAGGCGATCTTTTTCTATAGATATATAATATGGATCACAAAATAAATATCTTAAAAAAATGGTCAAAGGACTTTTGTGATGGAAACCTGCCAAAAGGAATTAAATTCGTTGCACTCCAACGATGCAAACTTCAGCATCGTGTAAAAACGTTTGAATGATTTTCGGAGGCAACAAATCGAATAATTAAAAATAATTGATTTTCGTTGCGTTTCAACGATGCAAACTTCGACATGATGCAACGCGAATTCTTTAAAAAAAATGTATTTCTTCTTTTTCTTTATCATCCAACATCTTATAATGTAATGCAAATTTGGATTGTAGATTTCTAATAAGGTTCCTAAGAAACGTCTTAGTTGTTATTTCGTAGCTGAAATTTTCAAACAAAGGTTCAAGCTAATGTTTTGTTGCGTTCCACTCCGACAACACTTCGTGTGGCCGGATACGTTTTTGTCATTTTGTAAATTACGAAAATGACAAGCTTTGGAAAAAAATGTTCTATTTTCGACCGAAAGAAGACGACGTCCTTTATTTGTTGTTAGCAAACGGATAAACTCGAAAAAAATAATCAGGTTGTACGATACAAAATATGATAAACTATGCACTGTCCGAGTTTGAAGTAAATCGGACGAATAGATTTTGACATACAACTCACACCGTTTCATAAAACACAGTTTCGAGAAAAACGCAAAAGAAAGATAAATCGATAGGCACTTGACCATTGTTTCTTCTTTTTATGCGTTTTTTTCCGGAATTGGGGCCATTCTTACGATTAAGAAAGTCCAGAGGTCTTTCCAAATGCGACCTCGACAATCCAGAGAATTGACGTGAACATCTTACCGTAGACATTTACGCGGAGAAAGTAACAATTCCTAATGGCTCTGTGAGAATTGCGCCGAAAACACTTCCGGTTTCCGTCGTGGAGATAATTGTGGAAAAAACACTAATTTTGCTCGTCTAATAAAAGCACTTAGTTTCTCAGTCACCGCTAAAGTGACTCCGATTGCTGTGTAGAAAACTCATTCCGATTGCTGTGTAGAAAAGCAGCCATGAAAAAAGTCCGTAATCCGATTATATCGCTGAACATTGATGTGAAAGGCTCATTATAGCGACCGCCGTAAAAATAAATCCGAAATGTTCGCTCGTTCGCTCGAATTCTGTTGCACTGTTGGTTCAATGAGCATTTTCTCCAACGGAAGCTACGAAACGGATACGCTTAGCTTGAAATCTTCTTCATCCAATCGTCAAATGGATGGCAAGCCATAGCCAGCAATCTCTTTTTTCGCGGCTGATATCCGGCAGTTCCTCATGGCGCTTACACTATTGCAATCCAACGAAATTTCTTCATCTTTGCTGTTGCCCAATAACTTTTTTCGTCATTTGAGCTTTAGATCTCTAATAAGAATTGTGAAAAAGTCGTTTTCTTTCGTTCGGCGCGCACTTTCTTTCACTTTTTTTTCAGTTCCCTGAAAAAAAAATGAAAGATAATTGCCATGTCTTGATTCCACAAGACATGGCAATAATGGAGTACATGTGTTTATTAGGAAACAAGGTAATGAACAGGAAAAGATAAATATGTAGATAAGAACATTACATTGGTCGTAAGGTCAATTTCCGGGAATTGAAACTCGTCCTAGTTCACTTCTCTTAAGTTTTTTTTTTTACTTTAGTCTTTTTAGGGGTTTCGAAGTCAAACAAAGAACACTATAGTTTTGTCATGTCCGTCTGTCTGTCACAGCCTCGCAGTTTCTACAGTTTAAAACCTATGCATGCAGAAAAGCTTGCACGTAGATGCTTCAGATGCACCCCATCGAGTAGAGAATCATCGGACAGGTCTTTCAAAATGGGATTGCGGTTTTATTTACCATTTTTTCATTTTTAAGCCCTGTTTGATAAAAATATCAAGGTTTGAAGTGACGTGCGAAATGTCCCCTTTCTAATTGTTCAAGCGGTAATTTGAAAAATCTGAAGAAATTCTGGGTGCTAGCATTCGAATAGACCTTTCAATTGAAGTTATTTCGGTTAAGTCACATCTATAAATTCACGGGAAATGGACAAACAAGTTTCGCTAAGTTGTCTTAATGGGAACGCCATAAGAGAGCTGTGCAAATCGCTGTCGCATGTTGTTTGAAACCTCGTAAATAATGGTGCTGAAGTTTACGTTGGGACGAAATTAAATTTTTTTGATATTTTCGTATTCCTGTATGTTCAACATCTTATTCTACAAATTTCAGCTGTAGATTTCTGGCAAGTATACTAAAAAAAAAAACGTTTTAGTAACTTCCGTAGCCCGAATTTGCAAACGGTTCGGTCTACAATCTTTTGTCGCGTCCTAACGATGCAAAGTTCAACACTATCGTTGATATAAAAAATCCTACATTAAACAAAGGGTCGCACCTCTTCATCTCGCATGTGCCGGTAGAGTACTATGATTGCGAATTAAGACGTTTCGTGGGTTTCGAAGCCAAAAAAGCATATTTTCTCAATTAAAAAAAATATATATGTAAATTATTTAATTCAAAATGTTAAGCACATAAAAGAGCAACATGTCAGAAATATTTTAAAAAAAATCAACCAAAAATTTAGCGAATTCAGCCGGTGGGGGGGCCTAGTTTCCGGAGACCCCTAAAAAAAGTGCCCTCGTGGTGGTCAGGATAACTCATTATAGCTTTATCTGAAATTTAAAAACCAATTTTTTCTTTTCGTAGATAAGTATAGCTCGTGATTGAGCGAAGGATTAAAAAAAATTGAAATATGAATTTTTGGCAGAGTTATATACAATATAGTTCCATTTTTCGTACAATACACACTCCGTATAGCCTTGTAAAATTAGTTTTAATCGACAAAAAACCTCGTTCAATCACTAGTCAATGCTATTCTGAAGAAATGTGGCAAATTTCAATAAAATCGGTACATTAGTTTTTGAGAAACCGTGTCCACCGACTAGCAAAATAGTGTTTTGAGAAAAATTCGGTATACCTGCGTCGCTCCAGGCCGGGCTTTCCCAACGGGGGATTTCCCAAAGGCTCTTTCCTACCTAAACTTTTACTCCGATTGACTTAAGACTTTGGGAGAATATTCTAGACATATTGTACCATTAGATCATACATTTTTTGTTAATGGATTTTTTGCAATTTTCAAACCTACGTAACCTCTTAATAAATGAAATCGAAGTATGCAATAAGTTATTGTCGTCCAACATACACAATAATAATAACTACACATTCGTTAAACGTTGATGCTTCAAATGATTCCACGAGCAAATGATTTCAGAATTCTTGTTTATGGGTCTTCCGACGAGCACTGGGCAGGTTTTTCTGCGTTCCTGCTTTTCTCAAATTAGGCTACGTATTGACGCGTATTTTTATCTTCGAATTACAAGGTCGCTGCGTGCTGAGTTAATCATTTTACTTTATTTTTCAATTTTAGCTGCGTCATGAGCGTGGTCATTCTGACTTTCATTAATCTTTTATGCCGATTACATTGATAGGGGGTTCGAGTTTGTTTGGGCTTACGTTGTTTTTCTTATTAGTCGTTTTGTTCTTCTCATTTCCTTTATACATTTTCATTTTGTAAATCTTCTCAGCTGTTGGTTGGCCAGCTGTTCCAGCTCCTTTATTTTTCTTGATATCGATGTTATTGATTAAAATGGCCTTATAGTTGGACTACGACGTGATGCATTTAAATATCTCTCCCCCCCCCCTCTCTGTTTACGGACGAGGGAAAAATCGTTTGGTTCAGAAATCAGTGGAGATTTCTTCAAGTATATTCTTAATCCCGTTCAACCCGTATCATGTTTCGTTCTTCGTCGATAATAATACTTGAACAAGTCAGTCAAACGAGAAAACGAATGGCGAAGAGCCCCAGGAGGCGGGGGGGGGGGGGGGGGCAGAAAAAAACAGAGGACGGAGGAGACTATCGCTCATTCGTTCTTCCACAGTCATAAAGATAAGCTTAAGGAGCTTAGAGACGAGAGAAGAAGAGAAAAAAAGAGAAACGCCACTAGCAAGCTGAGCTACGAGGGAAGGCTCTCTTTTTGGCTCGGCTTGTCTCTGCGTTCCCTTCTCGTATATGCGAGATCTTTTCCACGCCTGCATCTCTACAACTCTCTCTCTTTCTCTTTCTCTCCCTCTCTTTCTTTCTTTCTCTCTCGCCCTCCCTCACAGCTCATTTTCATCCTGTGTAAGTCGACGCTATCTATTTTTACACACCGTACCGTCCGAACTTTCTACCGGCACGTTGCGACCAGTCGGATACAGTTGAGTCGCCTCTCTCAAAAAAAAAGGCAAAGAAAAGCGCGGCGGGGTTCGGAGGGGGGCGGGGGTGGCAGAAACCAAACTTCCGATCGTTCCGTCGGGATTCTCGTCGACAATACAATCGATCATATTTCGACAAATGTCGCCCATACATAATTATCTTTATACCCGAATTTCTCCATCTTATGTTTTAACCAGCTGTTTACTCAATTCTTACTCGTCATTTCGCTCGCAGGACTCGCCGATACGTTCGAAAATAATTTCGACCATCGTTTCGCACATCTCGACATTTCCGAGTCGGCAACGAGAGCCGAGTCGAGAATCGACACGAGTTTGCCACGTAGGCAAACTCGTGTACTCGAAGTTCGCAATGTTGCAATACAAGGAAAGTTGATTCGTCATTTTTTAAAATATTTCTTATTATTCAAAATACTGTTTGTATATTTAGCTCAAGAATGTCTGATGACGATCCTAACAAACTCTTCGGCAATCTTCGTCGTATAAATACGGCAAAAAAGTTTGGGCGATTCAAAGAGTTTAATTTTCATTGCATTGTAACGAAGCAAACGTCAATCTCGTGCGAAACCTCAGCTGTTCATTGAGCCTTATTTTTTTTCTCCGAATGGTCCAAAAGTACGTCAGCTTCGTATACAAAAAGTCAATCTGCAATATGGCGCGCAGACGTAATTATTGGACGAGTTATTTAACGATTCGCGCGCCACTCTGCGACTCGTGTGTGCGAGTGTGTGCACTCTTATTGCTATACGTATATATATAACGTATATATTTTATGCATCGCTAGTCAGAGGCAATTCGGATTGACATCGCGGCCGCACGAATTCGACATTTACCGAGGAGAGCATTCGACGGTGACCATCGAAACCTCATCGAGTACTCACCATAGACGAAAAAACCTATCATTAATTTATATTGTCGCATATGTATACTAATAATACAACTGTAAGAGGTGTTTGTCCATGAGTTTGACGTTTGCATCGTGCGTCATGGAACGAAAATGATTATTCATCAATCGCTCGATTTCTGTTTGGCAAATCTTTATTACGAAAAACCCTAAAATATTGGTTAAGTCGCTTATTTAACAATTTCGAATGGAAATCTTGAAAACAAGATTTGGTAAAATAATAAAAATGTAAAAACGAATTTTCATTGCATTTCAACGATGTGATCTTTGAAACCACGAGTAATTTTTGTGGATAAGAATCCCACACAGTGGGGTAGTGCGAACTTTTCTCAATATCTTATGCAAGATTTTCCACAACCCCAACGAAAAAAAAAATTGCCTAGCGTATCTAAAGAAGGGTAGAAGAGAGATGGAAAGGGGGAGAGAAATAGAGGAAGTTTGTCCATCGACTGTTATACATAGACAATGGTCATGGCTATGGGGACAAATGCCCGAGAAAACTTTGGCTTCGATGTACGCTCCACCGTACTCTGTGTGCTCATGCATAGGCGTATTGCATACCCGTACGAAAAGTTTGTATCTGCCATTATGTCGTTACATATATACGGCTATTACAGTTGCCACGAGAGAGAGAGAGAGAGAGAGAGAGAGAGAGAGAGAGGGAGAATTTTCATTTCTATACAACGTTGCGATGGCTTGCAGTGATTTCGTTTAATTTTTTCGATTAGACGTTGTACAACTGTGCACAAACACTCACATTATATTTATTCGCATGGAGTTAATTCAAGGAAAAGATCCGTCAGGGTCAAGGTAAGCAGACGAAGATTCGCCGGTCGAGTTCCTACGTGCAAAAATGTTCGAAGACGCTTCTCGAAGCTAAGTTTTGAACAGATACAATGCGGTCTCCACACACGTCGCACACACGCGCGCGCATACACACATATGGGAAGGCCCGAAAAGTGACGTTCAAAGGGACATCCTAGATGCCATCGTTGGAATGCAACGAAATTATGATTCTTTTTCCGATTGCCCATTTTTTTGGGCACTTTTTGACGACAAATATCATTGAAATATTTGTGGAGATCCTCGTAGGGATACGTAAGCTAAAACTGCGAAAGACGAGATAGTACAAAAATGAAGGAGGATTTTCGTTGCATTCCAACGATACAAACTTCAGCGCTATTCCATTTATGTTTTACGATCTTTGTTAGATTTCGAGAAGAGAGGATAAAAAAAATTCTTCGCTCTTGTGTATGTACTTTACTTGGGATTTTTTTGCTTGTGTTATCCTTATAAAGTCCACTTTTCAGCAGCGAATAAATCACCAACTGAACACTAACGTAGATGCCGTTGATTTTGATCATAAGTTATAAAAGTTAAAAAAGTTGGGTAAAGGTAGAGAATGAGACACTAAAGTTCGGATGTTAAAAAAAATAGTTATACTAGTCTAAACGATTCCCAATTATTTTTAAAAACTTCTAATAGGAAAGTACATACACAAAATTGAAAAAAAAAAAAAGAAAAACCTATGCTACAGGAAGAATCGAAAAAAAGTTGAAAAATCCGATTCTCTCGAAAAGTAAAAAAAAATATGATATTGAAGTTTGCATCGTTGGAACGGCAACGAAAATCATTTCAATTCAAATTGCACTTTTTTTAGACAGATTAAAGTTGCAGCAAACTTTCATTAAGATCCTCATTAGAGTCTTGCAACCTAAATCTGTCGCAAACAACAAAAAATGGAGAAAAACAACAAAAGCGAATTTTCGATGCCAATTTCAACGATGCCAATTTCCCATATCAATGAGAAAACTCAAGGCTTGGTCGTTAAAAATGATCATCATTGAAACGAATTCGCTTCGAATATCTAAGGGGATGGAATTGTGGAGGACAAACAAAGGGATAGCCAGAGAGATGAGCGTCGAGGACAGATGTACGAATGGCAAATACAAAGTTCGTCGCGAAACACATAAACGAAATCTTGTTGTGTTCAAATTTTGTTTCATTTAACGTTAAATAACGTCACTCATACTTATCTATCTACCTGTATAAGACACACGCGTGTGTGTGTGTGTGTGCGCGTATGTAATGCTTCGCATGAAGAACCAAATGAGACTAGAAGCCGCAGGTGTTAACGTTTCTTGGCGTGTGCGACACGGAATAAAACGGAGACGGGGCCGCACGAATAGAACGAGAAGAGCCGAGTTCGCATCGGTTACGCACACGTGTCTCGACCACCTCCTCTCGCTCAATCTTCTTTAGATATAGAGAGGTTCTCTTTCATTGAAAGCCGCACCGCGACACTTAAAGTCCTCGAAAGAAAACGTGCCAGGCGATCGGCCCCTCTTTTTCTTCCGAGCTATCTTTGCATTCCCGAGATGCGGCCAATTAATCAACGACGAAGCACCAATTGGAAAAAAGAGAAAAAAATATTGTTTTTAAACGCAAAATTACGTCTATGAGCAAGTCTGAATTTTAATCTGTGATATGTCACATGAGTGCAACTGTCTTTCAAATTCGGTAGAATTTGTCGGTAGAAATATTCGGTAGAAAAGAAGTAAATAAAAGTGCTCATATAGTTGGCTTTGGCAGCGAAATGAATGAGGAGGAAGCGATTTCGAAGATTTCTACTTATACAATTTTATTTTGTACAATAAAATGTAATGATTTTTTGTTGTATGGAATAAAATCACGTAGATTGCTCTTTAATTTTGAATTATTCTCACTATTGTCAGGCCCTCAAAATGTACACTTCTTCGCCGATTTCCGACAAATAAAACCGCAACACTTCCAGAATACTCCCATAGTCTTCTATAATACTATTTACTTATGGGCAAAAAGTTATTCGAGTATGTCAAAGACTTAAGAATGTCAGATCGTGGAAATATGTCATTTGAAACTTAAACTCCTTTAAAATCTGAACCTTTTCATCGATTTTTTTTCAAAATTGAATCATGACTTTAGTACAATAATGATCTATTTGCTCCCCAAGAATTACTCCAATGTCTAATGTTTCGGGAAATTTACACCGTGAAGATATTTCTTTGAACATTTAAACCTCCTTACTAATCTGAACCTCTACTTTGAACCCCTCTACCAATTGAATTTTTTTATTTAAATTTTAATAAATTTTGAATTGAAATTTATTAAAATTTTATCTTTTGAAATTTTAATAAATTTCAATAAGTTTCAACTTTTAAATTCATACCTCCTTATCAATATGAAGACTTTTACCGATACTCGCAAATTTGTATCTAAACATATATTGCATGGTATAGTATTTCCGCACCAAAGTTCGGCCGACTATAAAAAAATACGTTAATGCCTTTAAAATCTAAAGCCGTACGCAATTTTCAATAAATTCTTTTAGAACATATTCTATTTTGACGATTGGTGCGCAAATAGTCAGGCAGGGACCATGAAAACTCTAGACGTTTGTGCACGTGAAGAAAAATAGGCACACACTTAGACATTTTCGGTAAATGTATTTTCTCGACGTTTTACAATTTTCGGAACATATTCGCAGTCAAGTCCCGAAATGTTTTTTTTTTCTTCGCGAGAATTGATAAACCTCATGAGGAAGCGAACGTTAAAAAGTATCTCGCGCCACGTGCCTCGCCAATGAACGATCGTACCTGAAATGTTTTTCTTCCAGAAACACCCACCTTCTCGTAGATCGCATTCTGGGTTGAAAAAACTTAGGTACTTCGGGCTCCGAGAATGTTTGCATTTGCGGTTGGAGCTTACGATCGAGATTCGAGCGGATCTTCGTGTCGGGTGTAAAGGAGCCAAAAATCCGTCGTGTCCTGTAGAGGCGAGATTGAGAATCACTGAAGACTGGGCACACACGAAACTCTCGTGTTTCCCATTTATCCGCGAAGGCCCCGAAGCGTTTTTCTGTCTTTCATCATGTTCGGTCCAAAGTCCGTCCGCGTGTGTATAGCTCAAGCGCGTCAGGGTTACCCCTCTCTCTCTCTCTCTCTCTGGCTGTCGTTGATTATTAACGTCATGTATATGATCCATTTTCTTTCAAATTACGCTTTTGCACAAACTTTTTCTTCGCATCAAAAGACGCTCATAAAGCGTGACCCGTATATCCAAGCTTATTTTCTCTTAGCCTGAGAGAAGCTCGTAGTGACAGCTGAAAAAAGTCTCTGTGCCCCGATACGTCACTACGTTGATATTCATTTGGAATGAAAGAAAAGGGAATTAACGCAGTTCTGTGAAAAGCTGAGGAAACAGACTTCGTACGCTCAATTATTCTCTACTCTCTAAGGTGAATATTATCAATGGTTGATATTAATTATCAAAACGCTTAAACTCAACGCTGCTGAAGTTTCCATCGGTGGAATGCAACGAAAATACCTTATTATTTTCCTTCTTCTCCATTTTTTTTGCTATATGTTTTTTTTTTTTCGATAGATGAGGTTTTAGGCCTTTAACGACGATCTTAAAAAAAGTTTCCCGTAGCTTGAGTTGATCCATCGACAAAAATTTGCAATGAGAAATAAATGATTTTCCTTGCCTTTCAACGATGCAAACTTCCATAACATATTAAATTCAATGGTATTTACATTGCAGCCCGTGATCTGCAGGATAACTGCCCCACGGATCGGAAAAGTTTAAGAACATTCTTGTGAAGATGTTATAGTCTGTCGAGCCAAATATGGAAGAGAATTATGTGTTAACTTTTTTGCATTAAAAAAGTTATCACATTTTTAATGCAAAACCTTTTGTTTCGTCGCAAAATTCGCATTCATGAATGTGTGTAAAACATGTTTGAAATTAAAAATTAATAAAATGCCTGAGCAAACTTCGGAAAATCTATTTCCGAATATTATTTTAAATAAATTTAATATTTAAAATGGTTCACGCTTGAACCCTCATAATTTTATCCCTAATTGAGATTTCGGAATCTTTTTTCCACAAAGCGTATAAGGAAAAAGCAGGAGGTTTCTATGTAGCCCCTTAATGTTAGAAAAATCGTTACTTTTTACTTTTCGAAAGTGGTGTCACTTGTTAATTTTTGTTTGACCATCAGGCACTGCGACGATTATTTCAAAGCTGTGCTAATTCACTCCTCTCTCATGAAATTAGCTCAATTTTTTTTCGCCTGGTAAGTACAAATTGGCAAAGCATCGAGAGTTTGAAACCCAAGTTCTTCGAACGCTCGTTTGCCGCACATCAGGTTCGATCGGTGGTGGGAAGAAATTTTTCATAAAACGATTTTCGTAATTGTCATCACTGACGTCGGCTTGAACTGTAGGCAGCCGGTTGCACAACGACCGCGAGCTTGTATTTTTTTTTTCTCTCGCTCCGTTCCGTCTCGTGCACCTTGGTCAACAATCCCTGCTTCAGATTTCCATTCCCTCTTGCCACTATAGGGAGTTGCGACCGCAGTCTCTTATTATCGTACAATCGCTATTGTAAATTGTCCGTCGTGAGGTTATTATTTTTTTTCGCGTTTGATCGCGATATCCTGTCGGCAACCCGGAAGCCGATGAATCTGATCGCAGAAGCCACGACTTCCGGTGGGAGTACAAGCAAGCGATTCGTTCAGGGCATCGATGCTGTCGCTCGTTATGCTCCTTTTTTGACAAAGTCTTTATCTTTTTTTTCATTGTCGCGCGCTCGGTATCGATCTCGTCATCGCCGAAATGCCCAGCAAAATAAAAATATTGAAGTTCTTCAAGGAGGAAGATCTCTTCAGGCAGCCGAAAAAAGCAAATTTTTGAGATTTTTTTTTACTCGAAACTATTCTATATAATTGAAATTTTATGTACGCACTATAACATCTTTTGATTTCACCTAATTTTGTTTGTTTTTTTAATAATGAGAAACGATTTTCGGCCATAAACTCTTCCTTACATTATAAAGGGATCTCATAACGTTGAAGTTTGCATCATTGAAATACAACGATTGTTTTTTCCTCATTTTTTATTCATTTATTTTCAACATTATCCTGAGTCTTCTTTTTGTAAACTGATTTCGAAAATCTCTAATAAGAATACGTAGAAACGGTTGAGCGAGCTTTACACGCAAAATTGGCAAAGGAAAATTAGAACAATTAAATAGAGTGTATATTCGTTCTATTCCAACGATGCAAACCTCAACGTCACGGGAGCTCCCCCTTGAACCACCAAGTAGTATCATAAGGTTTGCATCGTTGGAATGCAACGAAAATTCTTTTTTACGCGTTTCATTTTCATTATTATATGAAACCTTTTTTGCCCAATCGAATTTTATGTCTCGAGTAAGAATCGTAAAAAAACGCCCAATGGATATTGGCAGGCTAAGCACGCAAAAAAAAATCACATTGCTGGGTTTTTTTAAACGAGAATCAAGCTTTTGGCGCGTGTGCGGACCCGAGTGAACATTAAAGCGAAGTCGACGAAGACTTTTAGCGGCCAGAAAAACCGCCCCGAACACAAACCTACACGATCGCGGCATTTGCGCACTACACGCTGACTCATTGCAGAGCAAAAATATCTAAAGCAACTTGAGCGCACTTTAAAAACGTCGACAAACCTGACGAGTTTACCGTTACACATTTTGCCACTAACATCGACGGTTCAGGCGATATTGGGTATGAACCGAGAGCCGCAGTGGGTGCGAGAGGGACAGCTAAAAATTCGTTTTAGCGTTTTCTCCCGAACGAATAATATTTTGTTTATGATTTTCATTGTCATGGTTAGTAGATAAGATGACTTCAAAATACTTTTTACGGCAATTGTAGCAAAAAATTTAAACATCGGTCATTCGTAGCCGTATGTTTCGAGAAAATGATTTCACATCCTCTTTTTTGCTATCATGTTTAAACTTGCTTCGTTGAAAAGCTAAGAAAAAAACATACACGTCTATAGATTCGCTTCCGAAGGGTGACACAGTAAACCGGAAGCAGTGCACCTTGTATTTCGGAGCAATAAAAGTTCTTCCGTATATTGCCATTTCCCCATTTCGATTATGATACAAAAGCTCTTTTGTCGGATCCATGTCGTAGATCTCTAAATGAGTAGCTTAAAAATCATACGACGTTGAAGCCTGCATCGTGGGAATGCAACGAAAGTCCGTTATTTTTAGTTGCTTAAACGTCTTTGCGTATTCTTATTAAAGCTCTACGATGATATTTTGCAAAAAAGCCTTCGCATGATGAGAAAAATAAAGGAATTGGAAAATGAAAAAAGAAATCGTTGCGTTTCAAAGATGTAAAATTCAACGTCATAAAACGGTTGTGGATTTTTTGTACGCAAAATTTGCTAAAAGAACTGAAAGTTATGCGGAAATATTAATTTTCATTGCATTCCAACGATACAAAGTTTAGTCTCATTATGACCATCCACCAAACTGTCATGCCGAACACTTTTTTTTTGCGTAATTCGCGAACCACAAGGTGAGGTATCATCTTACCAGAGCCCAAGTCCGCGAACGAGGAAAATAAATTAAAAAGATAAAGAGCACGAATGTAGCTGGCAATTATAGCTTGATTGCGCCAAGTTATATGCCGACTGAAAGCTTCTCTCGCCTTCTCGATGCACGTGGGGCCTTCTTCACGAGCAATTTCAATTATCGCTAGGGGCTCGAAGTTATTAGGGATATAACACACTTCTTTCACGTTCGGCAAGCGATTTCGACACGTGTGCGCTACGTCGCCTCGGTACTCATTTCCGCCTTATTATATATAGCTAAGCGACGTTACGCGAACCGATTGGATTTTCGAACCGATATCCGTTTCCTTATCGTTACAACTTTCATGATTATTTTTCGCGTTACCCGCAGTCAACGTCAAATTTCATCGATGAAAACTCAAACAATGTTATCCAAAGTAATGATCGCTCTGTTTTCTTCATTTCTCTCTCTCTCCCTCCCCCCTCCCTCCCTCTCGGCCCCTCTGTCATTTTCGTTGCATACGTTGAACCCGTTGCAGCCGCTGCGATCGGTTATCCCGTCGGTGCCGCTGTTTGCTCACTCTCCGATGCTCTCGCCGACTATGTATTCGGAAATACGTAATGCATACTTTTTATCATGACTTTTTCTTCTTTCGACGAATCCACCAGAGCGCTGACTCATTGGGAAGTGGGTCGTCGTCGTCGTCGTCGCCGCCGCTGCCGCCGCCGCCGCGAGGAGGCACCCACGAGCTCGTGGGATTACCCTCGGTCGTCGTGACACACGAACGTACCCGACGAATCTGGCTTCCCCACGAATCTACGCCATTCTAAGCTCGAACAGTCCACGTATAACTGTCCGCGAGACAACTTTGCGACCCATAGGTAGGGAGCGTGTAGGGAGCATGCACGCCTACATATATGCGAAAATGTGATTTTGAAGACATTAGATTTTGTGAATCGTCCTCATAGTGCCTTCAATTCTTCCTGCGCTCGACACTATGTAAATGTCTCGAAAATCATCTTTGGACAAATGTAAGCTCATGCGTGTAAAAGTCATTTTGAGAGCCGGTCTCAAAACAGCCAGACGTCCTGATAGCCATTCCAGTGTTTATTGCATTCGGTAGAAAGAGAGACGCAGATGGAAAAAACGATCGATTGAACGCTCGCTAGAGACTATTGTATATGTATTATTGTTCTCTTCGCTGAATCATCATCAACATCGATGATATTGGAGTTAGCATCGCAGGAACGCAACAAAATTCTTTTTTATTTATTATCGAGCAATTTATTTTGGGCATTCAAGTTGTGTAGCGCTTCGATAAAAATCGCGAAAAACATTTTAGCGATTTTAGAGTAGCCTAAAGAGGGAAAAAAAGAGGGTCAACCCAAATTTCATTCAGCGATGCCTGAAGCTTGCTTATTCAACGTTGATCGTAAAGAATCGCCAAGATATTCAAGTTTGGAAGAATGGAATGCAATGAAAATTACTTATCTTTTATTCGCAAAATTTCGGCAGACTTGCGCTATGTGAATAAGCGAATACGATTTCAAATAGTAATGAAATGATAAAAGGTAAGATAGTCAATAAGAATCTGAGAGAAATAACCATTCCAACGATGCATCGTTGGAATGCATCTATAAACATCACGATGACGCTTTTAAGATCCTCATTACAGATAAGGTTAATTTGCCAGAAAAGATTTTCGATAATAAAGAAAATACACGAGAAAAAGTCAAAAAGAATTTTCGTTCTACTCCTCCAATGGGAATTTCAACACCATAAAATCGCACAAGAAGCAACATTCGCGAAAATATATATATATTTATAATATATAACGATATATATACGATTTATATATAACGATATATATATATATATATATATATATATATATATATATCGCAAAAACGCCCCATTCCCTGTATAGAATTTGTACGCGTGGTCAAAAATGTTGCGAAATACGGTGCAATCTACTGTGTATTACCCTGAAACTGTCACGAGCTGTCGATTGTGCAGTTATACGCAAACCTTAACGAAGTGTGCGAAAGAATTTTTGTTCACCTCGACCGATAATGAAGCTAGTTTATTTTCAAGAATTGTTCGCATGCTTGATCATAGAAATAAATATTAAACGGTTGTACAACTTTCGATGAGTGGAAAATAAGAGACGGATACGGCAACTTTTACGGAACGAAAAAGTTGCCATATTGTTCATTTAGTGGTCATACTCACTACGCATCGGAAGGAAAGCTGGCATTTTTTTTTTCGTAGGCTTACCCGATGGCAAGCTACATACATTTTTTGTTTAAACGTTACGTCCGTTGATTTTTGTTTGCAGGGAATGTGTGACATGTTCATCCAAACTCAACAGACGAGCAGCGTCAACAGCAGCAGCAGCAGCAGCAGCAGCGGCAGCAGCAAAAGCAGCAGCTCAAGCCACAATACCGCTCACCATCACAGCAAAAAGCGCAAGTTGGATTACAATGTCAGTCAGCCGGTAATACAGCACCCTTTGGTCCAGTCGACCGGTGACTATCAATTCGATAATATCGGACTGCAGCGATATTCCGTGAGCGGTAACAACACCGCTTTTACCACGCTGCACAATAATGGACTTGAAAAGAGCCCGAATCAGCAGACACTGGTGCGAGCATCGACCATCAAGCTTTTAGACACGTATCAGCGCTGCGGTCAGAAGGTACGTCCACCCTTCAACTAAATTGCTCCGTACCTTACGTGCCATTTCTAGGCTTTCTCAGGCACGACAAGTCCTTGCAAAGTACCTTCAAATAATGCACGAGGTTCGACTTTCGAGTCGAATTATTGCCGCTACTGTAACATATTTCGTTTGTCACACAAACACAATACGGAAAATGGTATTTCGATTAACAGGCTTGCATCGTTCAAATGCAACGATAATTCTTTTAATGTTGAGTTATTCATTGGTTTTCATCATCAACTGAAATTTGCCTTTGCAAAACTACGTTGCAAACTTGCCGAAAACAATTAGGCTGGTGGCCATAACAATAATTAATGCTACTATTTAAAAAATCTTACCCCTCAAATATCGATAGTTACCGGTGTTTGCGAAATACTGTTGTTTAAGAAATTCATTTGCGAAGTTATTGTAAATCATCGCGTTCTGATTCAACACTGCAATTTATGCGCGTCCCTCACAAGCTATGGATGATTATAACGTCGTCGGAGACTTGGCTGTTTTTGTTCTGTCCACTGGCACAAGAATTGGGGCTGAAACAAACGGTGGGCGCGATGAGACAAACTCGTCGTTGTTTTTCGTGGGTCGGCAGTCGGTGCTGATACTCACGAAACTCTTGAAGGCACATTTCATTTGCCTGGTTAGTCCTGTTGACAATGCTCGCCATATGGCAGTCACGAATCGGATTTTATTCATCAACTATAACAATCGCCATTGTCGTTACTCCAACTAGGCATTTCCCTCTATCACCTTTATCAACAATGCGGGAACTTGGAGAGATCGCGGCGCGTTCCAACGTAGAACTTATATTGATTTTTGTACCCGCGTTCGTTGACTGATAAATACGGGTGTGTTTATAACCTGCTCCGTTTCTGACCAACCCGCCTTCGCTCCTGCTCTTTCTGCTTCGATTTCTTTCTATATATCTCTCTCCCTTCTCTCTTTGTGTATATCTCGTAAGCCTAGATAACATTTCCGCATGGCGCCGAGCAAAACTATCGATTACATACAAGGCTCCTCTCGCGTATTCATATTTCATACTTGTCTCCGCAATTATGTGCACTACATGGAGGGCACGGAAGACGATGCTATTGCGCCGATAAATGGCACACGATGTACATCCGCGCGTAATAGGCACGGCCAGACATCGGCAAGACGACCCAGTTTTCTCAGATTTTTCTTTATCGAAGAATGCAACGCAATTGTCGTTTTGGCTGTTGATCCATCAACTTCTCGTCGTAACAGTAATGCCTGTAAAGGACGGGTTATTAATTTTCAATTAACACTTTTATCGTTGAATCCAACAACTGACGGTTTTGAAGTTTACCGTGTTCGAGTACTATGTATTTTGTTTTTGTTTGTTTCTTCATTTTGTTTGGCTACAAAAAACATCCAATCGTTTCCACTACGATCCTCATTACAGATCTACAACTTGAATCTGTTAAAGTAAATATTGTATAATATTCAAAATAACGAAATAGAAAGAGCAAAAGAATTTTCAATGAATTCCAACGATGCAAACTTCAGAATCATCAAAAGTAGAAACTTGGATCGAATCTACGCCCACGTATTAACTTGGCCCGAAATTTGTCACTGAACACTTTGAACATCGCGCCGTTCGTTTGACTCACAGCGAAAGACTTGGTCGAGAGAGGGTAATGGTGAGGAACTCGCGGTTCATTCCACGACAAATCCAACGTGCGGGAGTACCGTAGTTTCCCAAAACAGTACCCAGCACCAGCAGCCACAACAACATCAACAGCAGCCGCAACATCAGCAGCAACAGCACCAGCAGCAGCAGCAGCAGCAGCAGCAACAGCAGCAGCAGCAGCAGCAGCAGCAACCACAACAACAACAACCACAACAACAACAACAACAACAACAGCCGCAACAGCAACAACAGCAGCATAAACAAACGACAGCGATGACGTCGCATAGTAAACAGGTTGCCAACACCGGCAACGGGGCCGGTGGTGGCAGCAATCCACAGGGGGATGGCGATTACCAATTGGTCCAGCACGAGGTCCTCTACTCGATGACCAATCAATACGAGGTCCTCGAGTTTCTCGGACGAGGCACCTTTGGACAAGTAAGCGTTACGAGGGCATACACACATTTCAACAAAATTTTGCATGAGCTCATTTTTTTGCGCCCCGAGATACTTTTATCCATAAAGAATAATAAAAGAGGAATTAGTTGAGCGCATTTAAATCTGGAAAGAAAGTCTTGAGCAATAGTATGGGAATTTATTGATACCTCATGATCAGATATCCTACGAATTTAGTTACAGTACTCATCGTAATTTCTAGCCATAAATTAAGATTGGTTTGAATGAATTTTTAAGCCCTTGCTTCGCTCCTGTATGTATGTGTGTGTATGTGTATATACACCCTTGGCCGAAAGTATAAAGCATCCTGTAATTTTTCTATCCGGACAAAAAATCGAATATCTCGGCGAAAAAGAATCGTAAACCAATTTACCAAACTAGTACAGTCGTGCTGTTGCTGAAAAACCCTGGAATCGGAGAAAATTAGAAGAAGGCTAGTTTTTCGACAGGTGATTTTGTAGGTGCTGCGGGTGCTAAATCTAAGTTTGCCTAAAAATCGGGGTGTAGGGTTTTTTTAGGGGATCAATGGAGATGGGGGTGGATTAATGCCAAACTACAACCCCTACGAGTCGGCGCCGTGAGACAAAATGTGCAGAAAAAGCCGGGCTTTAGTTTTGTCCACAGCGTCGAAGTCGTGGAAGCTCATTTTGGGGGTGACAAAGTGGGGTGAAATTTTGAAAATACAGTTTTCATTCAGTTACGCTTTAGAAAAAAAACGTACACTTTTTGTTCCAATGGGAACGTTGTAGCCCTTGAAGAGAGGTGTCGATCAAGTATTTGATCATCACTCTCCGATAATATATTCACCCCTAAAAAATGGTTAAAATACAAAAAAAAAAATTGTTTATTGAATAACTCAAAAACAGTCGATTTTTCGGGTATGGTTCTAATGTACGAAGAGAATAATTTTTTCTATAATCTCATTTCTATGGACCACCCTTGAGATTTGATTTTCCAACCCCTCTCGGAGGTTGAAAATTCAAAATGCAATTCTGGGAAAACTATTGACCGCACGAATTTGCCACCGTAGAAGAATTTGTAGCTTCAACCCTCAGCTACATTTTTGTCCACAACGCCAAACTCGTATCTCTTTATTTTCGGTCAATAGTTTTCCCAGAATTTCATTTTGAATTTGTAATCCCTGAGAGGGGTTCGAAAAAGCAAAATTCAAGGTTGGTCCATAGAAACGAAAATATAGAGAAAATTATTCTCTACATTTCGTACATTTAAAGCATCCCCGAAAAATCAATTGTTTTTGAGTTATTCAATAAACAATTTTTTTGTTTATACTTCAACAATTCTTTTGGGTGTGAAGATGTTATTGGAGAGGGATGATCAAATACTTGATCTTCGCGTCGTTTCAAAGGCTACAACGTTCCCATTTGAAAAAAAATTGTACGATTTTTTCCTAAAAAGTTAGCGAATGAAAACTGATTTTTCAAAATTGCCCTCCAGTTTTTCACCGCCAAAATGAACTTCCACGACTTTGGCGCTATGGACAAAAATGAAACCTGAATTTTCCTGAACATTTTGTCTCCTAGCGCCGACCTCGGCGCCGGGTTGCAGTTTGGCATTCACCCCCTAAAAAAAAACCATCCGCGGCACCTACAAAATCACCTGTCAGAAAACTAGCCTTGTAATTTTTTCTGATTCCAATATACAGCACGACTGTACTAAACGGCGTTTTCAAGAGGATAAAGCTTCATTTTGTTTTTTATTTTTGCGATTTTTTTTACCTGGTACGTCATTTTGTAAATGCCGATTTTTCACGATTTTCGCACTTTGCAGAATCGCGTGCTGGACTTAGAAAAAATCGTAATCTCATCATTTAGTGATAGTATCTTTGAAAAGAAAACCGTTAGCTTTTGATTCGAGTTTAAAAAAAAAATTGCGATTTTTTCGCAGAGGAATTTAGGCAGGTTTCCGAAGAGCCGGCATCGTGCGGTGGAACTTGAAAACTATGAGGTTTGGAATATTTTGTCTAAGGAGTAAAAAGTTGTATTTTATTATTTTAGAGGCACTAAATTTTTTAAATTTTTTCCCCAACATTTCATCGTATCTCTAGCTTTGGTTAATAGTCGACGATTTGTCTCATTAATTTATTGCCGTTACTTTGAAACAAAGATGTTTTAATGAAAATATCACGAGGAGAAAAGATACATAATTTAGTTTGTAGGTCGTACGAATCAAATGACGTTCTGAGCTTATATGGAGTTAAACGAATGAAAACTGACAGTCAGTCAAAGCGAAGATGATCGGAAAAAATAAAGTAACCACCCTTCGGCAGAATCGAACATTAGTGCAAAGTGCTCTTAAAAATCAACGAAAAATCTCATCTGATTCGTACGACGTACAAATTCAATTACCTCTTGGCCAAAGCATTAGGCACCCTATATTTTATATTCTAAAGCAGAGGGTCAGAAAACATAATATAAGAAACAGCGCTCAAAGATGCGTTAGTTCGGGAGTGGAACGACATAACCGCGGAGCAATGTGCGAAACTTGTACGGAGTATACCGCAGAGAATCGCTGCCGTGATAAAGGCCAAAGGTGAACCAACCAAATATTGATGATATGGCTTAAATTGACTAATAAATACATTTAAAAAAAAATAGTTCAATTTTATATCCTAAACTAGAAAAAATAGGGTGCCTGATACTTTTGACCAAGGGGTAATTGAATTTGTACGTCGTACGAATCAGGTGACATTTTTCGTGTTTTTTAAGAGCACTTCTCACTAATATTCGATGCTGCCGAAGAGTGGGTACTTCATTTTTCCCGATAATTTTCGATTTGACTGACTGTCAGTTTTCATTTGTTTAAATCCATATAAGCTCAGAACGTCATTTGATTTGTACGGCTTACAAATTAATGATGTATCTTTTCTCCTCTTGTGACTTTCATTAGAACATTTTTGTTCCAAAGTAACGGCAATAAGTTCATGAGACAAATCGTCGACAAAAAACAAAAACTAGCGATACGAAGAAATTTCGGAAAAAAAATCTTTAAAAAATTTAGTCACTCCAAAATAACAAAATACAACTTTTTACTCCTTAGACTAAATATTCCAAACCTCATAGTTTTCAAGTTACGCCGAACGATGCCGGCTTTTCGAAAACCTGCAGTTTTTTAAAAAGAAAAACCTAAATTCCTTTTCAAAGATCTTATCACTAAATAGTGAGGTTACTATTTTTTCTAAGTCCAGCACGCAATTCTACAAAGTGCGAAAATCGTAAAAACTGGCATTTTCAAAATGACGTACCGGGTACTAAAAAATCGCAAAAATAAAAATGGAACTAGTTTTATCCTCTTCAGAAAGCCGTTTGGTAAATTGGTTTACAATTTTTTTCGCTGAGATATTCGATTTTTTGACCGGATAGAAAAACTACAGGGTGCTTTATTCTTCTGGCCAAGGGTGTACATATACAGCGTGTCCTGTAATGAATGGATCATCCTGCAACTGTCGATAGGTCAGATCACGTCCTAGTATCTACTGGAATTTCAGTTTAGTAAAAATCCCACGATTTTCGAAATATTGTCCCATATGTTATTTTTTTTTAAACTGGTTTTGGTTTTTTGTTTTATCTAGAAAAGTTTTTTTTAAACGTAAATTTTAAGGAAATTTTATGAAAAAATATATTATGCCGAATTTTCATAGTAACCAATTTGAACCTCTGACTTTGATAGCCTGCAGGGTCAACAAAATATACTACGCGTATCGTGCCAATTACTTTAAAAAGTTTCTCAGTTATTGTCGATTCTAAAATTGTATTCTCTAACATTTGTCTTTCAATAATTTTTTCATCGATTTTTAAATAAAAAAGTTTTATTGCAAATTTTAAATTGAAATAAAAAATATCAAAAATGATGTTACTAGCGAGTGGCACGAATTGTTTTATGGTTTGAGGCATGTGAACAATGGACATGGTCGATCCCTCGCGTTCTTTCACGACTTTGATCTTAAAATGGCTACCTACGTTGCGGGGGAGTGCATGGTATTTAAGAGGTCGTCTCACTGACGCTAAAAAGGTTATTTTCATGAATTTTTTTGATAGGTTTATATTATAGATATTGATATAAAAGTTGTTACACTTAATAAATACACATTCGAAATACATTTAAAAAAAAATTATTGATTTATGTCACTATATGTAGACGAAATTGGTTGTTAAAATAATGTGCGACAAAAAATGTAGGTCTGCACTGTTGATGAAATCTCGGAGATGGATCATCCGAAACAAAAAAATCAAACGGTTTTAGATTCAGTATGCCAACGGCTATAGCGCATATTATACAATTTTTGATATATGCAAAAATAACAGAATGGCCGACATTTTTCGAAAAACAACAGAAAAACGTGTTTTTTTGCCGTTTTTGGCAAAAAAATAGTATACATCAAAATTTTAAAAAATCCTCGATCTGTGCTATAGCTATAATTGTAAAGAATATGTGGTTAAAATTTCATAAGGATTGGTTCAGTAATTTCGAATATTTGATCAACAAGCCGCCGAAAAACGTTGTCTCGAGAAAAACTCATATAAAGTTTGTTTGGGTAGTATAAATACATTTAAACAATTTTTTAAATGTATTTCGGAAGTGTATTTATTAAGTGTAACAACTTTTATATCAATATCTATATTATAAACTTATCGAGCAAAAATTATGAAAATAGTTTTTTTTAGCGTCTAAAGTGAGAAACCCCTTAAAAGGGATAGTTTACTAAAAGAGACGGAGGTACAAGAATGTAGATAAAAGAGACGGAGATAATTTTCGCACCAGTCAAAAAAATTTATTATTTGTAGAAGTGGCATGCGAAAAACGAAAAGCATATGATTTTTTTTCAAAAATTTACATAAATCCCCAAATCTCAAAAACCGTGGGACTTTCACTAAACTGAAATTCCAGCACATAGTAGGACATGAGCTGACCTATCGGCAGTTGCAGGATTATCCATTCATTACAAGGCACCCGCCCACGCACAGACACACACACACACTCTTACATTATTAAAACAAACAAACAAAACGTTGTTTCACAAGAATGGAAACCATTTAATCCAATTCCATCTCTCAAATTTTATTTTTGCGTAAAATAATGTTTTTTGTTTCATTGGGCTAATTTACTATTTGAGATTTGTAAAAAATCTACGAAGAAAAAATGTATTTGTTCTTATTCAGAGACGTTTGCAAAGCTTAGAAAACAATATATCTCAACTTTTCATTAAAAATAAAATATCCAAAGCAGAAAATTAAATATGAAAAATATCATTAGATTAGATTGCATCATACTTATTGATTTTTTGTCTCATTTGAATAGCACTGGGCGGGTTTATAATTTATTATAGGAGTATCTAGCACGTGCTTCTGTTGACTACGACTGTTCTATTTGATTCGATCGTTGATTATTCTTGTCCACCAAGGGTTTTTGAGTTTCAATTTTAGTTTTAAAACGCAGCAGTGAGAGTTCCTACCCATTGTTTTCTCAGATAACTTCCTCGATGAAATGCTAATCAGTCACATGGTCTCTGTAAGAGTTATATTTCAAACGAACAAGGAACATTGTTGGTTGGAGAGCAAACGTGATAATGCCACGAAGGTTGAATAAACTTTACCTGTCAATGGAATCAAAAGTTCCATCATTTGCACAATTCTTACTCACTATCATGCGAATCAAGAGCATTCCCGATTGATTCCGAGTGTCGAATCTTTGCTGTACGAGTTTCGCGCATCAAACTTTAATTCGTCGAATTAACTTTGCAAAGCTTGATCGATACGGGGGTTCGATTACTGAGACGACCTTGCATATTGGCAAGAGTCCTTCCATTCTATTTTATAGCGAGGCCTCGACTCGGTCAGAGTTGATCGGTAAATCCGAGGTCTTCGGGAAATCACCACGATTGTGCTGCTTGGTAGCACGGCACCCGTAACCTACGTTTCGTTTCTTTCTCTCTTCGCAGGTTGTGAAATGTTGGAAAAAAGGAACGAACGAAATTGTGGCTATAAAAATTCTTAAGAATCATCCGTCGTACGCACGCCAAGGTCAAATTGAGGTGAGTTCACGACCTTCCTAGTTTCCTTTTTCTTTCTTTCTTTTTTTAAACCTTTGCTCTGTTTTTCTTTTTCACGCAAGGTCTCCATCCTGTCGCGACTCAGCCAGGAAAATGCGGATGAGTTCAACTTTGTGCGTGCCTACGAGTGTTTCCAGCACAAATCTCACACGTGCCTGGTCTTCGAGATGTTGGAGCAAAATCTTTACGACTTTCTCAAGCAGAACAAGTTTTCGCCCTTACCGCTCAAGTACATAAGGCCAATCCTGCAGCAAGTTCTCACGGCCCTTCTCAAGCTCAAGGTAATTGAAAACTGAACTTGGCGAATATATTTCAACATAACGAGGGAAGATAGGGTTACCTGCGTTCAAAAGGAGTTCTCACCCTCCGTAATGTGTTCAGTTGTGACGTCCAGTAGAGATTTTGTCACAAGAAACAGTTTTCATACCATTTTTTGGGCAAGTTTTTTCAAAATGAACTATATTTGTACATATAGCTCCTGGAAAGCATGCCCGCCCATTGTTACGTCGTGCTTTAATGATCCAGAGTGAGAGAAAAAATGTACCCTTTTTTGGGCAGAACATTTTTCGCCCCCTTATAATACGAATTATTATTACGACAGTCGAAACTTGGCCCGGAAGTGAAAAAATTAACCGTTCCTCTGGCAAAACACCCCGATTCACAATTTTAAGAAATAATACGAAAATAAAGTTGCAGAGCTTTTCATACCCAAAACTCGATCATCGTTTATTATTATTTTTTTTTTTTATAAGACTATTGCTCCAGGCAACGTACTTGCTCAGTTTGCACTGGGAAACATTCACCTACCCTCGGGGGTTAGGCTCGGTCTTAATCTAGATCGGAACAATAACGCTGGGCGGCACTCGAGGGTTCCGACATCACCTCGGCTGCCGCGCAGTCAAAAAGTGGCGCGAAAAGTTTATTTTAAAAAAATTATCATTATTATTATTATAACTGACAAGTGTAAATGGCGTTCCAGCAATTGGGCTTGATTCACGCTGATCTCAAGCCGGAGAATATAATGCTGGTCGACCCCGTGCGTCAGCCGTATCGCGTCAAAGTAATCGATTTCGGCTCCGCCTCTCACGTGTCAAAGGCCGTTTGTAACACGTACTTGCAGTCGCGTTACTATCGCGCACCCGAGATTATTCTCGGGCTACCGTTTTGCGAGGCAATTGACATGTGGTCACTCGGATGCGTTGTTGCCGAGTTGTTTCTCGGCTGGCCGCTCTATCCTGGAAGTTCCGAATACGATCAGATTCGATACATAAGCCAGACCCAGGGTTTGCCGACCGAGCACATGCTCAACAACGCCAGCAAAACTACCAAGTTCTTCTACAGGGACATGGATAGTAAGTATTTCGGCTTCTTGCACCAACTGACCCAAACAAATCCACAGCCAATCTTCCAATTCCATGATGCGCCCGGTTGTTTTGGAATGCTTGAGACCCAAATTCATTTCCACAAACTAACGATTTGCTGACAATCAATTAAATACGTACTTGATTCATCTTGATGATTTTTACTCATTGTTAGTATTACAGTTTTTGGTTATAACATAGTGAAATATCACGTTCGTTACGCCCTTAAAAAAAATGAAAGATATTTTGGTCTTGATGGCGTAAAAGTTTGCATCGTTGAAATGCAGCGATTCTATTTTTTCGGGTATTGCCCAATTATTGTTGCACTTTTAGTCTACAAATATAAGTGAAATTTTGCTGGATGTCATTATCACAGATCCGTAACGTAAAAGTGCAAAACAGGAGTTTAGATCGTAATAAAAATGATGAAACGAAAAAATAAAGAAGGATTTTTATTGCAATCGAAGCATGCATACTTCAACATCATTGGTCTTGCGAAACCGCGAGAAATCGATATGAGGCCTGAAAAAGAAATCAGCAGAAAAAAATCATTAGGCATCGAAAGGTGTGGAGACGGATCATTCTAACGATAGAATTTCCCGTAAATACTGGACCTCCTTGACATGCTCACGGCTCATTCGTTGTACAGGTACATATCCATTCTGGAGATTAAAAACACCGGAAGAGCACGAGGCGGAGACGGGCATAAAATCCAAAGAAGCTCGAAAGTACATATTCAATTGCCTCGACGATATCGGTCAGGTGAACGTACCGACGGACCTCGAGGGTGGACAGCTTCTCGCTGAGAAAGCCGATAGAAGAGAATTCATCGATCTCCTGAAAAGGATGCTCACTATGGACCAGGTAGTAATATCTAATTGATGACGAAAGGAAAACAAAGTATCAGCAAAATTGTAGTAATACATTTCTCCGCGATAACGATTCGATCGTGGATAATACTACATTTGTCTTACTCGCAACAGGAGCGCCGTATCACACCCGGTGAAGCCTTGAATCATGCCTTCGTCACGCTCGCTCATCTTGTCGATTACGCCCATTGCAACAACGTCAAGGCCTCGGTACAGATGATGGAAGTCTGTCGAAGGGCTGGTGACTTTACGGCAAGTCCGGCCCATCATCAACCACCACCGGCACCGCAACCACCCCCGCCGACGTCCCTCGTTGCCAATTTCGTGCCCACGACAAATGGTAGCGCCGTAACCCTAACTTTCAATAATCAGCTGACAAATCAAGTGCAACGATTGGTCAGGGAGCATCGCACCGCCCAAACGGGATATGACAATTTGGTACGTAGATCGGACACTTTAAGTCCGACGAACAAATAGCTAAATATTGTACGATATCTATGGCTACGATTCTGTTTCCGTCATTTTTTTCTTTTCGATGTTTCAAGCTTAATATCCTCTATGTGTATAAAATCGGTTTTAAATGAACATTTTTTCAAGTGTCTCGACAGATGAGGAAATTCCAGAGATTGAAAAAAAAACTGCATTAACCTCCTGAGCCTCCGCGTACTAATCTTAGAACAAAATCATGAACTCGTGTAGGTTCAGTTTTCAACTCACCCCGTTGGAACTATGACCCAATGTTCTGGTTCTAGGATTTGATTTTCAAACTAATTTCTAAGTTTTTAATCACGTGGCATATCAATTTGATAGTTATCACTTAGTCTGTGTTGATATTTGCCATCATGGTAACACTTTCGTCTACGTTTTGACATTCCTAAGTCAATATAAGAAAACCCTCCAAGTATTAAACCTAAAAACTTTCTCGTTACGGAGATATTAATATTTGTAATGGTGCTGAAGTTGACATCGTTGGAATGTAACGAAAAATTGTATTTTTATTTTTGTTTCCGTATTTCTATTATTATGTTAAATTTTTGTTTGCACGTTTCGATTGCAGACCTCCATATTAGCGCATTAGAAAATGGCTTAGGGATTTTCGTAGCTGAAATCTGCGAAAAGAAACCTGAGCAGATAAAACAAAAAACAATTCTCATTGTACTCCAACGTCGCGAACTTCGATATCACTATTTCTATGCGTGGGTCTAAATAACTAATTTTTTTTGTTCTAATTTTAGTACAAACGGGGTTCTATCTTCAATGTGGCCTTCTCCATTCTGAGCCTCGCAAAGTTAAACAATATTAAAAACTGTTCATGTTTCGTGCAAATCGCCGCGAAAAACGTATCTAATATATTATCGTCCGCAATCTCAGTATCAGATATACAGCAACAGCAGTCGGAGAGCGACGCAGTACAGTGGATCGTCGAGCGGCTCGAACAGTGGCCGAAGCGCCGTTCACGACTTTCCACATCAGTTGGTGCCTGGAATTCTATGCCCACCGCCGGGTTATCAGACGATGCCGAGTCCGGCGAAGCACGTCGTAGTCGCTCAACCTCCTCAGGCGCAGCAGGCACCTCTGCAGATTCAACCCTCGATAATATCGCAACAGGCGGTCGCTGCCGCGGCAGTTGCAGCCCAACAACAGTACGCCGCAGTTCCTGTCTCGATGGTCGAGACCGGCCGACAAATGTTGCTGACCGTGAGTTTCCGACAACTGTCTCGTTTCGTCTGAACGCGTGGAGGAGCCGCTGCAAATCTCGACCATTGCTGCTGCTTCGTTACAAAGAGAAAACAAAAATACACGACCTCTTGCGAATCGTTGCTTTTCATCGCTTTTTTTTTCTTTTGTCATTTCTTTGTCGATTATATTGCACGAGTCTTGGGGATACTTATTAGCGAGTTGCAGGACTGTTGGAATCATTCAGAGGGGGCACAGTACTTGTCACTTTAAAGCTTGATATTTCACAATTGGCTACCAATGTGGTCTAAATTTGCAGTTGTTCTTTCTTTTCGTGCTCGTGCTTTTTGTTTCATTGGTTTTCCTCTATTTT
Organism: Ophion obscuratus; assembly: GCA_964007375.1. Lineage (NCBI taxonomy): Eukaryota > Metazoa > Arthropoda > Insecta > Hymenoptera > Ichneumonidae > Ophion > Ophion obscuratus. The sequence goes on along the minus strand of OZ023313.1, from coordinate 690,569 downwards.
TTAATGTATGTCCTGAGTTTGTTTCAATAACGCTGGTTCCTAATCTTGGGAATGATCCTCCCCCGTGTACATAAGTGTCCCACGATCGGTTTTCAGAACGCGGTACAAACCTCGTGGCCCGGTGGTAGCAGACAAATGGCCGCAATCGTACCATCCTGGCAACAGTTACCACCGCAACACGCAGCTATACAGCAGCCTCTTTTGAGCGACGCTGGTGACTGGGGTAGACCTCTCATCGTAGATAGTTCCGCGATCCTACAGGTAAACGTTCTCTTCCGATCACTCTCATCCTCGTTATGTTTATTAGGCACCGCAACTGATCCCTCCTCGTTATTACCTTTTGGAAAACTGTGGAACGCGCGCGCGCTCAAGCGTAGCCTTGGAAAAAATATAAATCGCGGATCATTTCCTTGAAACGCTGTTGCACCGTATTTACCACTAAATGTAAAAACGAATTCTACATCAGTTGTATCGCGTTCTAAGGTTTCCGGTCCACGTATTACCTCAATGTCACATCTGCTGCGCAAATATCTCGAGAATCTCGTTCAATCAATTTAGGCATTTTGTAAATGTAATTCAAGTAACATACATTTATATGAAGGAACAAAAGAATGGAGGTCCATCGGTAATTTTTAAACCGTGCGAAAGTCATTTGGTACCAAGTCTTTTTAGTCACCCGGCGAAAGAAAATAAAAGCAGAGGAAATTCATCGTCCTCGCGACTTCCGAGCGCAGTATACGCGTATAGGGGCCCACATATCATCGACCGATACTCTCCATTTTTTTCTTTTGTTTTGACGTCTCGTTGCCCGCGACCGAATTGCGTATTAATAATATTGTTGTTTTGGGGCAAGGAACAGCGGCCGGTGTTCCCCGTGACCGAAGTTTACAACGCTGGTGCGCTGGTCGAGCATCCGTCGCAGAGCTGGGGCAAGCGAAGCGTGACGAAGCATCATCAGCATCATTTGACGGTACCGCAACAGTCGCAACACAGGCACGAGCACAAGAAGGAGACACAGCAATTGAGTCCGGTGAAGAAACGCGTCAAGGAAAGCACTCCACCGAGCAGTATGAGACGTCATTCGCCCGTTAATGGACACTGGCAGCAGCAGTCGGTGGTTCAGTCTCATCATCACAGCGGGAAACACGCCAGTAATCACAGCGTCGAGCATCAACAGGTCGCGTCGATTCGTCAGCAAACCATCACGATACACGACACCCCATCGCCGGCGGTTTCCGTTATTACAATCAGTGACAGCGAGGACGAGACGCCGGGTAAATGGTACGTTGCAGCTTTTACGTATTCGCAGTCCATCGTTATCCTTGTAATTTCGTCGTGGCTAGCTGCTGTCGAGATGAAAAATCAACTTTTTCATTGAATATGTCGATTATCCGTGTACTCGACAAGCTAACGAGCACCATTCGAACGTATCTTATTCAAGACTTGCCTGACAGCCCATTGATGAGACAACCATTTTGTCGTTTGGTTTTCAGCGTCCAATCGACGCCACGAATCGTACAGAGCTCTCAGACGACGCACTCGATCGGTAGTCAGCAGACTCACAGCAACGGACACGGCAATCCCCAACATGGTATCACGAGGGCCCAACGCAAGAACGTCATAAGTTGCGTGACCGTTGCGGACAGCGACGGCGAAGCTAGCCCGGGCCGGGGACACCCTCATTTGTACCAACATGTGCCGCAGCATCATCCTCAGCCTCAGCACACCACGCAGCATATAAAACACGAGCCACAACTTCAGCATCACGTCAGGTTTGTAGCCCTGGCCCATTGGAATACTTATAAGTGATAAGTATCCGGCGAAAGCAAAGAGGGAACTGCTTCGTTAAAAGATTGAAGGGGCGTACGAAGGAACATCGGAAATAACAATAAATCAATCAAATGGTGTTTGCCATTGCCGTTATTTCATTTCTTGTTAATCGTCATATGTTTGTTCAATCATATTCATTCACACGAGTGAAACAATTTTTATTTCCGTTCTTTAGTAGTTCCGGCTATTCGTCGCAGTCCCAAAAGAAACGACTTTTGGCGAAGGTGCAGTCCGAATGCAACATGATCAATGTCGCGACGAAGCCCGAGCCCGGAGTCGAATATCTCGCTCCTCATCCCTGCCACGCGCCTGCCTGCAAAGAACCACCGACTTATCAGGTACGATTTCTTCCCATTGACTATTTTACTCCCCGTTTTTTTTAAATCGTGGACACAAATTTACGAGAAGCATGAAATCTCTTCCGTTTTCGCCACGTACGTCCATTTCGAAATGTCGATAACGTCCAAAATTCTCGACGCCGTTGACGCCGCGGTTGCGTCACTTGAAAACTCGCAAAGCTTCTGGTTATTATCAATCAACGTTGTTCAGGAATGTATTTTTTTCAGGACGATGGCTATAACATGCATGACTACTTGTTGCAGTACGTGACAACGAGTAGCTCGCATCCGCATCTACAAGAACAGCATATCGTTTACACGACCGGGGCTGAAAAACGTGTGTCTTGGCCCGGGAAACGAGCGGAGTACAAGCACGAATACGTACAACCGCCTGCGGCACACTCCCGGGATCACCAAAAATGGACGGTTGCAAATCCGGTTCATCAGTACAGGTCAGTTGGATTGTCGGAACGGGGAGGCGACATTAAACGCATGTTTTGTAATTTTTTTTTTTTTTTTGGGTTCTCATTGCACTTGTGAAACACTGAAGACGTTTCCGGAAGTGTCGAAAGGTCTGATTCGAAATAAGCGAATAGTTTTCTTTCTTCTCTTGTAAAAACTTTTGTTGTACTTGGGCATACATTGCTAGAATCATTGGCTGAGAATTGACTATTCGCTCGGCAAGAAGTGCACCAGGCCGAATCGATCGGCCCGGTCGTGAAAAAACGTATGCGAAGGCGTGTGTTTTGTGTCGAGAATGTGAATTGCATAACGAGAGGATGGTGTTGGTTGGTTGGGGTTTTTGTAGGCAGAGCCAGGTGGTGGGTTCGGCGGGTCATCCGGTTCACAGCCATAGCCACAGCCACCACGGACACCCGGCTCATTTAAGTCCCGGAGGTGGAGGTGGCGGTGGCCGAAGTCCCGCTGGCGGACCGGTGGTTGGGGGAGCTCAACACCTGGGTCAACCCCTATACCAGGAATACGCTCACGTCAGATCACGGGCACATGCGGTACCACCGCCTGTTTACGTTACCGCCGCACCCTCGCAGGCTCCAGCCGCCATACAGCAACAGCAAGTGCCCACCTATCAGGGATTCACACCCGGGTGGGTACCTAGACATCTAGTTGATGCATGCATGTGTGTACCATTTATTATTACTCCTTTATATTGTTTATTTCTCTTGTTATTATTGTTATTTCCAATGATTATTGTTCCTTTGAGTGCGAGGGGTTGCTTGTCGATTTGAATCGTCCTAGATTCGACGTCACGATTATTGGGAACGTGAAAGACGTCGATAAGAAAGTATCGTTCATGAGCGCGATTTTTGGCACTAAGCCATCTCTCGATCGCGATCAGATGTTAAAAGATGGTTGTTTGTTCGAAAATTCCTGTTAGATCCTTGCTGTGCAATTCCGTTTCCATATGTCTTATCGTGAACTGCAAACTTGTCAGAATAATTCTGGGACGACAACTTTCACATGTTACCGTATGAAAGTACATCAATCTCTCTCGTCTATGAATTTAACTGTGCACTGTTAGATGTGCCGCAACTGGTCATCCGAAAGTATCGACAGCAATGTTGTCGAATAATGATGTTTGCATCCTCGGAGTGTCATGTTTTTTCCCGTTGCCCAAATGTTTTTTTTTGCCGATCATAGCAACGAAAGATCATGAAGCGTTTTTTTTCTTAATCCTCATTAGAGATCGGCGAAAAATATTTCATGTTTTGATAAAAATAGAGAAAACAGAAAAATCAAGAACTTTCGCTGCATGCCGACGATGTAAATATCAACGTGTCACAGTGATATTCCGCGAATGGACAAAATAATGAAATGCTGAGCAGACACCACGAAATTTCAGGTGCACCGTTCAGCCACCCGACTCTCAACTAAAACCTAAAATAAAGTTGCGAACACAAGTTGAGTCTAAATTGCTTGTCTCCCAGTTTACCGGTATATGTATCGTAGTTTAACGGCACCATTTACAATTGATGGATTGTCTTCGACAAGCACCTTTTTTTGAGATCATAAATATAAAACGCGTGCATGAATGGATTGTTTCTAATATAGTCAACATTTGATTTCTCTTGTCGTCAAATTGTTACGAGTAGCTAATGTAGTTGTTGCAGTACCACCTTACGGGAAGCAGCTAGTGGATTAGCGAAGAAATACTTTCGTTTAACTCTTGCATAGAGCATTTAAAAAAACCGGTAGTTTTTTCACCGGCCAGTTGATTATCATTATAGATTGTAATCCCCGGAAAAATATTAACGATTGTCGTTAGTGAAAAAACATTCTTACAATTCAATATCCTTGGTAATGGCTTTCGAGAGCAATGGCGACTCTGTGCTGAACACTGTACATTAATTAATTAAAATCTCTTTATACAATTCTCTCATCGAGTCGTAATATAATTGAATCAACCGACAAGTAGAACAAAACGTGTAGGACGATTATTTGAATTTAAATTGCGCCAAATTGAGAGGAGTGTCTCTCGGTAACGGAAAACAAGGAACGTACTCTTAACAATTCTCAATAGTCTTATAGAAGATTGATAATACATTACGGATTACCTTCCAGAGACCTCAACAAATACTCTAATGCGTGTTATCACGTGTTCCGTTTTTTCTTTCTCTTTGCAGCTCGTCACCACTAACGTTGTATGATTCTAGTCGAGCTCTGCCACCACCGGCCCATCACAGCTCGGCAAGACCATTGCTGGCGAGTCACGCGGCTCATCCGCTACCCGCTCACATGCAACCCACGGCGGTCTACGGACTGGCTCCCTTGTCACCAGCAAAGCATCAGTATCAGCCATCGGGCTTGTGGTTTACCGAATAGGTCCAGCGAATCAACGATTTTTACAATGTCGTTATGAATATATCACGAAAACGGACCATTATTCGTTCGATTAACTATACGGTGCGAGAAACACGCAAAATGGGCATAGTTTATGTTTCGTCATTCGGATCTAAAGGGGAAAAAAAGAAGAATTAAAGGCGTTGACAAGACTCGAGATCGAGCAGGTGCACGGTGCTCACTGTTGTATTCGACAATAAGGGAGTCTCCGGAAAACAAAAGGGAGAGAGGGAGAGAGAGAGAGAGAGAGAGAGAGAGAGAGAGAGAGAGAGAGAGAGAGAGAGAGAGAGAGAAGGTGCAGCGAACACGAAGAAACGTAATTTTTTTACCTCGAGATTGACTATCTCGTTTTACCGAGTTACAAAATTAATGCGCTTTGGCTGAACTGAATGAAAAACAAACGATAAATCAATAAGAGCCAAGAGCTAGACTGTTTCGACGTGTACGTTGAAACTTGAAGAAAAAAAATCCGTCCTACGCAGGGAAGGCTTCGGTACATCGCCTCCTATCCCTTCGTACTGCCTGTTTCCGAATTCAATCGTACAGTAGGAAAAGCAAAAAAGCCCAAACACCCATACAAGAAATAACTTCTTATCAGCTCTGCCGAAAGTTTGTTTGCGTATGCGACCTAAGAATCGAGTTTCCAGGCACAGACACTCTCGAGGTATCGAATTTCTAATATCCTTGTTCGCAACACTGTTCGGCTTGAACGAGAATCGGTAAAATATGGGGAAAAAGAAACAGGGGAAAAAATGTAAAAGAAACAAACGCGGTGACGGTAGAACGCCTTAAGCGAATCGATAAATATTTGTAGGAAATAAGTTATGCATTTTCCGTGCCACGTTCTTGGGCTCGCTTAGGTCTCATTTTATCTTCAGATCCCGTCCGACCGACTCAAAAAGAAAAAAAAACGAATCAACCGAGATACACGTAAACGCTAACGCAACTGTACAACTTGATGTTTACAGGAAGATGGGTGTATAAGTTTTTTGTTTTGCTCTTAGGGCAAGGGTCATGTCGATAACTCGAGATTTAGTTCAAAAACAATTTCATGGTAACTAACCTGGCACATTGACTAACTGAAGACGGTCTTTTTTTATTTAACTTGTTATTTATTAGGAACCATTTCCATTCGAAAGAGAGAAAGAGACAAAATGCCGTTGACTTAGGTCCAATCGAATCGGCACGAACATTTTAACGAGTTTCTTTCGACTTAACTCTATGAGCGGTGTTCGCTAGATCGCTTCGCTGTATCAACTTGTATCAAAAAGCATATTTGTATATATTGGGTTGTGTGGAAAAAGAAAGGAGAGGGAGGTGGAGTATAGGGACTTTATATTCAATGTTACGAATGTATATGTAATTTCGTACGATCGTGGATAATCTTGAAAGAACAGACCCTCTTTGAAACGCAGCCTCTACAATTACCTCTGCGATTATTCGTAATTCAATATTCTTCGTTGTGTTTTCTCCGCTCATCATTCTATATACTTATATATACGTCATTAATATCACCCTGCGTCTTTCATAATTCGTATTTCTTCCTGGCAAATTGTAAATAGAAGGCAAAAAACGATTCTGTTGCGAATCGTTGACCGTGCAGTGTGTTTTTACAAATATTTGAGTTAGATTAGAGGTTCGGCCTAAGATAATTTTGTCCTTACCGCGAGTAGGGGGGAGGGTTCGGCAATTTTATTGCATCCAGTGGTACGTTGTACCGAGTCTTATTCAATCATAATGCGGAAGTAAACTTTTCCGATTATTGTCGCGTGCTGTCTGATTGTTTTCCGAAAATTCACTCGCAACGTCAATACGTGTTGTAAAACGAGAGAAATTGCCGGGTTATAGATTCACACAGACGTCATGTGACGTCTGCAGAGTAAAGAACTTTGAGGAACAGTTTTTATAAATGTTGCCCGCACGGGTTGAATTTAGAAAAAAAAGTCATTCACCGTGGAACAGACGCAATCGAGGAAAAAATGAATGACTATGAATTTGCATTAGCGTCGTGCAGTTTATTTTGGTTGTGGTGTTTTGTGAAATTACTTCCCCCTTATATTTTTTAGTGGTTTTCCGTGAAAGAAAAGAACGCGAAGATGTGTATATTCGTAGAGTGGTGTAAACTGGCTGCTCCCTATGTAAATTTATATTTATTCGCCTCTTTCTACATACACTGGACGTTTATCAGAACTAAGCAAATTAACGGGTCTTGCGAAAAGTTACACCACTTTTTTCTAATTGCTATCTTTTAAACACGAGTATACGGCTAGACTATCCTCAACAAAGACAGTAATAATTTGTTGCTTCGATGAAAAGCATTCTTTGTGTATATATATATATCTTCTAATAGTTGTCTATTAGCAATTATTTCATAAAAGTCATCCACAATATTTGCAACTACATACGTTTGTGCCGTACACCATTGTCTCAGGATTCTCCGAGTGACTTGCATGACAAAAAAAGATCATAAAAATTTTCATGTACAGGATACGATGTCGAAAATAACAATTATCTCGTTTCGTACGCCTATTTGCTTAATTTTTTTTCTACTTGTCATACAAAGCACGGGAAAAATAAACGATGAGATTTTGGAGTTGGTTCCAATGGGATGCAATCATTCTTAATAGCACGCATCTTTCGCGAAGTAGTAACGAAGAAATGAGATTCACTCACTCTGTTTATCCTTAGCTTCATCTGTATAAAGGGAAAAAAATACCTGTCCAGAAAGTTTTTTCTACGCAATTTTTGCCGGATCGATGCATCTATATATGGCGTGTGCGCGCGCATCTGTGTGTGTGTGTGTGCATGCGTGCGTGCGTGCACATACATATACAGTATCTACACATATATATATATTTATATATATGTGTGAAGATCGCGTGGTTTTTTGATTGACCTTGCTAATCAGTGTTTATCAAACTGCAGAAAGAATTACAGTATCTAATCGTGTGTTTGTGTGTTTTTATCAGGAGATGAAACGCAAAAATCTCTGACAATTAGTGAAACAATATGGAAGATAAAAAACACCTCGCAACATCTGTAAATAGCTGTTATATTGTCGCGACCGTTTCCCATGACGCATTTCGTTACCAAATCATGTTCTTCCTCACGAATGTCAAATCATCACAGAAATTTAAAAAACTCAAATGTACATCACCGTACAAGGACCTTATTTTCTTTGTGAAATAGTGACGATTACGGTTACCCAATGTCGCGTCCCTCCGTTATCTCTCGCATTAGTTCATGTATATACATACGTATGTATGGAAAGAACAAACAGTTTACACGGATCTGTAATAATCCTCTTACTAAGCTCGTTTATGGCTAGCCTCGTTACTTTAAAAAGTCTCCATTGTACATTAACTTTTTTGACATATTTTAATTAATGTATTACAAATTGTTTTATAAAGGTGAATATTTGTAGCTGCGTACGTTTCCTCTTGATTCCATTGTGTCAACGATTTTTTTTTTTTCATTCGCATTCCGTGAGGAAGAAAATTTAAGAATTACGACGATTTTATCGCGTATTTTTTGTTTGTTAATGATCTTTCTTCGGAATATAATGTCGGTGACATAATCAATTGAATTTTGAGGCGAAGCGTCGAACTGACATAAGCATTTTTATAGAACAAGCAGAAGAAAAATTATAGGGGAAAAGTACGGTCTCTTTATTTTTTTTAAAGTAACGAGGCACGCTTGTTCGTACAGTGTGAGTCTCCATTATTAACGCATTTCCCACACGCATAAAGGAGGAACAATTTTCTATTACACGCACCTGGAATTTAGCGTGAACTGTAATAGAAGAAAAATAACATGTAAATAATAGCGATACGTTCCACACGCGAGCTAATTGGACGCATAGAGCGCGCACGAATGAGAGGAACATAGAGCATAGTGAGACTTTTTGTTTTCTTTATTTTAATTCTCGACATTCGGCAGCCTTTTGCGGAACTTCGACTAGAAAAGAATAGGGAGATGAATTTTGTGTTGTAGGTAACTAACGTCAAAAATAGGACTCGTTTTGATGTTTGAATACGAAAAAAAAAAGAAAAAAAAAACACGTACAAATTTTCTCGTTTTCGTTCTACGATCAAACACTTCCCTCGAGGAGGCTTAATCAAATAAATGTCGATAGTTGTAGGGACTACTGGTGCAGTTTCTCCTCCCGTCGATCTATATTGACGGGACCCCGGTAACGCGAATCCTAATTAAACTCGTGCGTGTCTGTCTCTTATGATTTTTTCTCTCAAGTCCCAGCTCTCTTTTTCAAAGACTTAACGAGAAAAAAGTCAAATAACTCCGCGTCGATTGAAGAGGGCGTGTGTGGCGTGACCTAACAATGACGAGTGTATATCGTTTATCGTCGTTACTTACATTATTATCATTACTATTATTGCTGTGAATTATGGGGGATGAGGTGAATATTTAACCAATTTGATGTGCCTGTTTGACGAATAACTATAACAAATACAGACACACACGCAGGGACAATTCCATGCAGGCATATATATGTATATATATTAGAGGCTGACATTTTTTAACAAAACATGCAATTGAAAAAAACCCACGTTAGTAGGCTCAGCTAAATCATTTCAATAACGCCACAAGAGTTTCAAGCCTACGTGCTTAAACCGTAAGAGAAGGCAAGAAATATTTCCGAAGAGGGTTCGTACCTTGATAACGTTTTCCGTGAATGTTGTGTCTATATGTACATATATACGTATGCGTATGCTTCCACAAGTATATTTATAAAATTTGCAAAGAAAACGATGATGCGAGCCATCGAGTCATTTTTATCCTTTTTTCACTTTCCGTTAAGCTCGTCCTCGTCAAGTTTCTTTTATCATTCGTATACATTTTGCATTGGGTTCTTTGGTCTTCAAATCGTAGAACAAGACAAATTAATACAAGGAAACCTTGATGGCCATGTTTTGTCTCGTACGGACTCGCTCTAATTCCTCGCACCGTAGAAAAACGTCGATTGGGATTCATTTTCTGGCACCCAAGTATCATATGCTGGGCAAAAGTGTGTAGTAGACAAGGAACGTAGAATAAAATCTTGTAGCAGAAGCAATGATCAACTAATCGAGTTCATTATAAAGTCGTCATCTGGAATACAAATTACGGACACGAGCGCGAGAAGCTGTAACATGCGTTTTCATATTGATCGCAGATTTACTTTTCTTTTTCTCCAATGTATTTGTACGAAAATTTTTTGACGGATTGTGAGGAAACAAAAAAAAATGTATTTTCCCCATAAATTTATTTGTAAATGTCAGAAAAATAAAAGTGTCGGATAACGCGTAGGGAACAAGCAAATGATCCTTTGCTTTTTTTCATAAATTTCTTTTGCTTACGCTGTTAATCTATCAATTTTTGTGGAAAAATGTTTTTTTTTCCAAAATTGGGAGCAACATTTTTAATTGCATCCGTGCGGGGTGCATTGAAGGAGTAGAGCGGGTTCGACAGTAGCACGGAAAGAGGGGAATTTCAAATTTGTTCCCATGTCACCAATTCGGGATGTGCTCTCGCCTCTTTTAGTTTTCGATATTCAAGTGGTACTCTTGATTTCTTAACTTTTTTTTGTTCTCGCCCAACTAGTGTATGAAAACATAATCTTGGATATACGAAAGTGAAAAATGAAAAATACATCGTTACTGACTAAGAAAAATCACGATAAAAAAAAGCCTACAGCAGGTTTTGCGTAAACTTCTCGACAATATTTGCATGATTTTTCACTCGTAAGAATAAAATCCAATTGTTGTACGCCTAACCTACGTCTAATAATGAAATATCTTTTCATACGTTAAACGAGCAAGAGAAAAACCCACTCACGATTCACGATGAACAAAGGCAGGCACAACAAGGGGAAAGTGATGAATTCCGAATTTCATTAATTCGCCCAGAAAACATATTCTGTAGTAGATACTCCTTTTTAAATTCAAAGTGTCAAAGAGATAAACATATCGTTTCCCATGTATCTTATTGTTTTCACGATTCGCCGTCGTAAAATAATTCAATCCACCGAGTCCACGGGAATAGAAAGTATATAATGTTTTTCGATGCGCTATGAATCCATAGTCACTGGCGAGTCATTGATGCCCCGAACCATTCACGATACACGTTACAATTTTTACAAATACCGATGAACAAATGTATCCAATTTAAACTTGAACTCTCGAAAATATCGGATGGAGAGTCAAAACAACACATATATAAAAACACCTATAGATATATGCATCAAGTAACTGTATCAATGGTTCTAGTTGTGATATTTTACATATATAATAATAACATATTTAAACTGTAATATCCATAACATTTTACGTGTAGTTTTTAACGGGAGAAAAAATAGTCAAGGGGTAGAAGATACGAAAAGATTTACTAATGAAATTGGAAATGAGTACGACCTCGGTACCCTATTCGACCGGGGGGGCCAAGTTTAGCGTTATGTAAATAGATTTCTTAATGAAAACGATAGCGTGAAATATATATTTGTTTAGGTCTAGATTTAGTGCCTAAAAACAAAACGTCGATGTACATCGTCGATCGAACAGTAAATACGATAGCTAGGCTGGTTGCGGATTAAGTGACAGAAAAATTAGTGTCGGTCGAGTGATGGAGGAGAACTCTTCAGGAAAACAATAAAGAAAGAAAAAGATATATATATATACACACATATGCATACACAATGTAACGATTTAACACAAGGATTTTCAATGTGTGTGTGTGTGTGCGCGCGCGCGCGTGTGTGTGCGTGTGTGTGTTTGTGTGTGTGTGTGTGTGTGTGTGGAGTTGGTCGCAAATGTCGAATCTCGCGTTAGAGAATTGATTTTTCAATGTCGCATGCCGTTTCACGAGTAGTTTGGGCGATGCGTAGGCAAAAAATAAGTGATCCAGAGTGAGGATCGATAGTTTTTAGAGAGGTGAAGAAAAAAATTGTATAAATACAAAACGGGTGTGAGAGATGAAATATTTTTGGAATGAGTAAAGTTACATATTTTGTTTTGTCAATGATTTGGCTCTGTTCAGAAGAACAGAGCAGATTTCGACGTCTTTCTTTCCCCCAGTTTGAAGCAGTTTTATTTGGGGAAAAAAATGCACGACTTTTCATATAAATCCAAAAGAATGTACGTTAATTATTCCAATTATAAATTTTCAATAAAATTCAAGGGATAAATCCACAAAAGGTTGTAACGTCACACAAAAGACCATTTTTATGGAATAGAAATTCAGTTGCGTTTTCATCTCGGATTTCATTTCGTCTCGCGTCCATGCGGCGATATTTAAATTAAAAAAAAAAAAAAAAAAATAAGCGGACATTTTCTAGGACTCGATTGAAACGCACGTGCAATTTTTGTTGTCAAAACGAAACTCCGCTGTGCCTGGACAGACAAACGTAGTACGGCGAGAGGTCTATTTTTTCGCAATCTCCTTAAAACGATCTTTGCTGACCGAAGCTATCTCTTTGTTTCGGAATAGTTTGGGAATTGTTTGCAAGTTTTTGAGACTTTCCTACCGGCCGCTTGCCTTTGTAAATACATGTACAATTAAGCTTGATGGGATCAGAGTTGAAACTTGGAAAAACCTGTCTCCTTTACCGGCAGAATGGATTTTTCGTTTTTTTTTTATCGAGAAAAAAAGATTCGTTGATTCGTTTCTGCATTTGAATAAAAAATTCAAACAAAAAGGCAAGTTTATTGAGGGATAGCTTTCGTATGGCCGACGATAGGAGTGAAAGATTTCGGGAAGCACTCGACGCGCGATGTAGGCCTCGGGGGAATAGACTATGAATTTTAATTCAATCTGTCTGACTGTTTTTAATGTTCTCAATGTTAACTATTATGCCGTAATGGCAATGGTCTGCGGGTTAAAATTAAAGAAGACGAGGGAAGAAAAAAAACCTCGTGAAACATGGACGATTATTGGTTTTACAACATAATATCCGTATACATAATCTCGCAAATACGATTAATTCGTTAGAATTTAATAGAATCGTACGTGTAAAGATAGATAACTATTCTTGTAAATTCGTAGTATTGTTGGGTGAGTGTATTCGTCTAAACGCTTTTCTTTTCCTTTTCTTTCCTATCGTTTATTTATGTCATAGAATTCTAGTGGAGTACCTGGTAACGCGCGTATCCAAATATTTTTGCCGAATTGAATGGTCGATTGTAGATAAAACGTTAAATTGGTACCATATAGGGATTAGTAGACTAAATGATTGTTCCGAACGACAGATCAAAACATTTGTGTCAATATGAAATTCGCTCTTGATATTAAAATGCCAGGCACTCGTGCACTCGCAGAAATATTCGAGTTTCGATAAATAACAAACAAAAAGAACAAGAAAAAGGAAACACGAATACGATGGAAAAAAATCAACAAGGGAACGTACAGTGTGTCGCAAATATGACGCAGCAATATGCATAAGCCGCGAAAGTTAAATGTTGCGTGACATTTGGGACACCCTGTAGAAACAAAGCAAAGAAAAACACGTGAAAACCTATTAATCATTTCCTAGATGCGGAGGGCTGACGGCTTTACGCTGACATTTTATACGAATTGTAGGTTTAAACCAATTGATCACGACTAAACAATCCTATACGATTACATTATTATATGTACACATCCACACACACATATATATGTACACAAAAATATAAGCATCAATCTGCTGTGGGACTTTGGTCACTTCGTGTGACGCACCGTTTTTTTTTTTTTTTAAATTATCGTATCGTTTAATGAATTATCCTTGTAACAATGGTTACATTTATAGTTTTTTCCCGTGCCGCTGTAATACGGCTGAGAATGTCTATGTCAAAACGTTTTATTTGTTCATGCGTTTCGTCTTAAAGTATGGAGCGCCAAAATCACCTTGTTACATACATTACACACGATCAAAGAGTAATGCCCTTAGTACAGTAGGTAACAGGACGTTGACTTGAGAAAAAACGATCATTAGAAAATCGTCATCATTTTTCAATATGGTTTCAGTTTGCAGACTCGTAACTACGCACTCTAATCTCCTTCAATAATCCCGATAGTATTTTTGCGGAATTCTTTGTGTAATTACTGTTTTGACATAATTTATGAAGATGACCGATTTTGCCGGTGCCTCTCGGTTCGATATTGAACAGCAAAAATATTCTCTACAAGTTGACGTAGTTTGTAGAAAGGAATATTACAGTGGGTTCCTTTCTTTATAATCAACCATTTTATGAAACAGAGCCTTAATATCAATGGGCCCCACTATGATTCAATAATTTGTTCTTGGAATAAAATAATTGACGACCATGAGATTTATTAAGCGTAGTGCCGAGTCTGACAAAGCAAAAAGCTCGCAAATACGACCCAATTTTTTGCTCTTCCAACTTTCATTCTCTGTTTTCAAGTATTATTATTGCATCACCGTAAAGCGCGCCCTTTGACGTACTTTTCGTCTCGTTTATCATTGCAAAAGTGCATGGAATTTTTGTTACACTTCTTGTATTACACGTTCGGCAGGGGATTTGTAAAATTAGGTTTATGAAATATAAATGTCTAAAGAGGTAAAAAAAAAAGAAAGAAAAAAACAAAAACAATGGCGGAGAGCTGAAGGGTTTTATTTTTGTCACTCGACGGACGAGCGACAAATTATTTGCAAATCCGACGAAAGTACAAAAGCGTAATTATAGCTTGGAAATGGAAATAATTTGAACGCGCGTTATAAAGCGAAAAAAATGGGATGAAAGAAGCGAGAAGTGAATTGTATCGTGAACATAAAATGCAAAAAGAAGCGAGAAAAAAAACCGCATGAGAATAAGCTTCCGCTGGATGATCGTGCGCAGGCTGCGAACGTATAATCGAGCGAGAAATAATCTAGGCTACCAAAATCATGTTTGACCCTGTCGGCGGGAGTCTTATTATTATTATTATTATTATTATTATTATTATTATTATTATTAGTGACATGAGTTCGTGACAAAATTACTTAACCGTAGTTTAAATATTATTCACACTGACACAGGGGTTTTTCACGTCTACTCGATATTTATATAACATATTTTAATGACATGGCCTGATTACATTTAGGGTATTGATTGTTATTATTAAAGGAAGGAAAAAAGTAATAAATTGGAATAATGTTCGCTTCGTGTTGCATATACACCGGCCTATATTTCGCACGGGTATATACGAACGTGTCCCGACTGCTCGTCTCGTAAATTATTTAATATCTCGCGGAACCAGTCGCGGCATACGTGTGATCGATATATCGTCCGGACGTGAAACACGAGTTTTCTGTAAAATACTGTAGTATAATCAAACACTAAAGACTAATGCTTAAGGTGATCGATAAAGCTTCGGTGTGCGTGATAATTCCGAAGCTGCTACATATATATATATATATACACATACACTCATATACGTTTGAAGCATGATGCATAAAAACAACAAAAAAAAAGTTGCAGACAAACGCGCCTTTCATTTTAATAACATGCCAACATTATAATAAACAATAAACTAAAGTGCTCAAGTGTCGATCTTGCGTTGATCGACATCGAAAGCATCATTCAACACACGCCAGTGAAATTTTTTGTTATTTCATATACACCTATGTTTTACCTTAAAACGATGTGTCGTTGAATCGTTGGCACGGGTTACGGCCTCCTGTGCTCGTTACGAAACCTCATCGATGAACCACATATTATCATTCGATTAAACCTACCGCGCTGGGCTTCTCTTCTTCAAAATCATACCTTTTATCGACTCTACTTTGTAACACAATACAATGTCATTTGAACAACAAAAGAAAAACGTTATTGGTAATGCTGCAAGGTGTGATATTCTCGGAAGTAAGGATCTACGCAAAACCCATATTTCTTCATCATTTAAATACAGCAGTCCAATTTGTTCTTCTAATTCTTTGTGACAAGCGGGTTTCTAACTCTTTTCACATTTTACAAAGAATTTCGGGCAACAAAATGATCGTTTCTGGCCGTCTGGACGCTATTTAACGTATAAGGTCGGAAGTCGTTTCAAAATTCACAAGGTGATCACCAGATTACGTTGTATGTTAGACCAAACGCATATATGGGTTTCTCGGAGTGACCCGCATACGCCCGGGTAAAAAGACAAAAAGGTAGCATTGCGGTGTCGCACATTTTCAATAATCATGAAACGATACGTCTAGTGTATACACAGCGAAATTATTGCGGTACAGGAAATCGGCGAATTTAAGTAGCTCGGCTGACGAAAAACCAAATGTGCGAAGTTTTAAAATGATGGTGTGTCGAGATTGTTTTGGGTAAATTGTCAGACCTGAGTGGTACTTCGAGATTACGTCACTTTGGTAAACTTTGCGACGTGTTTGAAAAATTATATGGCTGTTGTGTATATTGTGGATTGTCGCGTGTATACGAGTTCGATGAGAGGGTAAAACCTTTTTTTTATGGTCACGTGTTATTGCCTAAAGCGATGAAATAGTGCAGATAATCAAATCAGTGCTCGTCCAATCGTAGTACTCGATACGTACCAATTGGATTTATAAAAAAAGTAAAGAGCAACATGATCGACAATATCTCGTCGTCTTGAACGAGGCCAAATAGAAAATTCTTCTAATTCTCTATTCGGGTTTACCTCTTCGTTAATTGACGAACAGAAAAGGGATCCGGAAGCCCCGTGAAAATTTGGATATGAAAAATGCGGCAGGTTAGCTACTACATTTTTTTCACGTCATACGTGAAAATAATGTTATACGTTTTGTGTTATACTATCGAGAATTGGATGGTACAATTTTGTTTAGATCCCTCATATTTTGTTCATACATAAATACATTTACAGTTTGGGCGAGTAAGAAGGAAAGATCAATCAAAAGCGGTATTACTGTGCTCGAGATTACGGCTCCATGTCTAGAATCTAGAATTGTACGTCAAAAAACAATTAAAAATAAAAGATCGGATCGAAAAAATAATTAGCTTCTGTAGAAACTGCAATCGCACCGCGCATGCGAAATAGCTACTGTTATTTTTAAGCTTTCGAAAAGAAATGTGGTCTGCTCGAAGTACGTATTTTTCCTTGTGCGGATATCCACAACAAACGAGTAAACATCAAAATTTTCATGCACACCAGAATATTTCGACAGTGTGCGTTTACGTTCGGCGCATACTTTCGCCGGCAATTACGGGCGATTCTTTTTTGCACACGACATTCACAAATGGTATAATTTGAATATCCATTAATGGTGTATCGATCGGGGCAAAAATCAAAACAACTGCTTGATCATTCGTAAATTTAAATTTTATATCGGACATTTTTTGGTGCGTACAGAAAGAAAAAGCCATTGCATTTTGGCTACGGCTAACTAGGCTCTTATACCATAGTTACTGACATATCAAATATTTATTTCCACGTTATTTTTCTCACACAAGCTCGTTTATATCGGCCACTGGCTTATTAGCCGTAAAAAGGAGACAACATAACTATATACTGTACTGTATAGACTTTCGATGTATCTTTGTACGACTAGCACCTAAGTACGTATATTGATAACAACAATAAGAATAATAAAAGTAACAATAACAACAGTAATTTTTGTTTTCTCGGGTCTTTTGACTGAGCGGCAGCCGAGGTGGCTTCGGAGCCCTCGAGTGCTGCCCAGCATTATTGTTTCGGTCTAGATTAAGGGGGGAGATACCTTTGGGCGAGTGAAGAATTGCTCATTTCCATGATTTTTTTAACAAGGAAGAATTTCTTCGCTATTTTTTGCGACTTGGGGTATGTTTTATTACTACTTTCGGCTGTTACGTGTTTTTTTTTAAATTAACCTTTAAAAATGGCGGAGGTATGGCACGGTGATATGTACAATCAAAGTTAACATTTATGTTCATTTAACCCAGCTCCGCGGGCCGCAGGTTGGCCACCCACGTTTTAGACAATGAGGTGAGAAAGATTTGTACTAAATGTCTTCAGAATCGGTTGATTAGTTTTTTAGCTATACATCATGCCGGTTTTTGAAAACGCAGTTGAGAAGACCGTGCCATGCCTCCGCCATTTTTGAAGATTTTTTTTTCAATGCCATGTAACAGCCAAAAGCAGTAATAAAACATACCCTACGTCTCAAAAATGGCGAAGAAAACTTTCCTAAAAAAATGATGAAAATCAGTCATTTTTTTTCCTCGCCTAAAGGTATCTCCCCCTTCAAGATCGAGCCCAACCCCCTTGGGTAGGTGAATGTTTCCCAGTGTAAACTGAGGAAGTGTGTTGCCCGGAGCAATAAGTCGATTATCACAATATAAAGAGTAATAATAATAATAAACCTGCATAGAAAGCATTAGAAAGAGGGACTCAAAAGTATTATTATGAGGTCTAAATCAGCCAAATAGTCGATCATCGACAGACAAATTGGTACTTTCACTTTTGTATTTAAAAAAAGCAAATTTATTTGGTGGCTGGTGAATTAACGCTGAATTGACTGATCCCTAGCACACTTAAAATATAAGATGGAAAGAAAAAAAAATACAATGTTTGTTCGTAAAAATGCCTGCGGCGTTTCCGCGAGTCTAGGATCGAGTGGCGTTTTCAGACTGTGCAACGTATGGTATAGCGCAGTAAATCCTAGGGTGTGCGTCTTAATTACTCCTGCCGAGATAAGTATTCGCAGCTTTGTACACTTATGCTCAGGATCCAATATAAAAAAAGATTGCGAACACACATACAGCAACGAATGTGCAGCTGCAAAGTTTTGAACACACACCAGCAAAGATGAAGTTCCAAGTTGGTTTTAGCGACATGCACCTTCGTAAACTATTCGTTTATTGCTGTTCCTGCAAGATGTTGGAATAGGCGGAATTCGAAGGGGGTCCGATACAATAAAATACATATACGACTGAAACACACACACACACATACGTATATATTTTACTAGGAAAAGCTCGTTGCAACGAATGCGTTCCGTAACAATTAGTCTTCACTAGGAAAAACAAAGTTTAACTGTAACATACATATATACGGGACATTTCACGCCTTTTCACCTAGCCGGTGACCCCGGCCATCTTCGGTTTTCCTTTTTCTTTTTTGTAAAATCGTACCCCATGGTAGGAATATCCACACCAATTTTCAGATTTTTATCTCTTCTCTTTTAGGAGTTTTAATTTTCCAAAAATGTCGACTTCGGAAGCTTTGGAAACGTTTGAACGCTGATTACTCCTGAACTAATTGAGGCATCGACAAATGTCACTTTATAATTTTTATCGTTTTGAAGTATTCTTTCGATAAAATGTATGAAAAAAAATTATCAACTTCAATGTCAAGGTTTTTTTGCGTCTAAAGTAAAAACTATTTTAAAAAATCATTTAGTTATGTTTTTCAAAAAATTATAATCGAGTAACCAAATCTCTGATTTTTAAGTGATCTAATCTCATCGTGAGTCCATTTTTCCTTCTATTTTTTTCGAATAAATCATAGTTTTTTTAGAAGATTTTTGTCATTGTAATCTCGAATAATACGATTAATGATTTTGTGATTTTCAATCCGGCTTCGACAGGCCTGAGGTTTATTTTTAATTCGTGCTGAATTTAAGTGAATTTAACGAAAAAAGATTTTGAATGAAGAAAAAAACGTTAAATTCAGCACAAATAAAAAATAAACCGTTTTAGGCCTGTCGAAGCCGAATTGGAATGACAAAATTCTTAATAGCATTATTGAAGATTAAAATCACAAAAATCTTTAAAAATGTAATTAATCCGAAAAAATGGGCCCACAATGAGTCTCCCAAATCGTAGAATAGGTTACTCTATTTTAGAGAATTTTTTGAAAAAAAATTTAAAAAAGGCGATCACCTTTGAAAAAAATAGTTTGCACTTTAGAAGCAAAGATAATGTTGACATTGATCATTCATAATTTTTTCATATTTTTTAACGAAAGTATGCTTCAAAACGAAAAACATTTATATGGTGACATTTGTCGATATCTCAATTAGTTCAGGAGTTATCGGCGTTCCAACGTTTACGATACTTCTGGAATCGACATGGTTTGGAAAATTATAACTCCTAAAAGAGATGAGATAAAAATCTGCAAATTAGTGTAGATATTCCTTACATGGGGTACAATATGAAAAGAAAAAAATCAGGAAAACCGAAAAGGGTCGAGGTCACGGTGGAATGTCCCATACATATATACATATATATGTATATATGTTACGTTTAAAACTTGTTTTCCCTAGCGAAGACTAATTGTTACAGAACGAATTCGTTACTAGTTTTTCCTAGAAACAAATAGAAGTTACTGATAAATACATTTGAATGTTAGATAACCTACCGTTGACACATTTATCTCTGGCCACGATATTGACAGGCCGGGTCAATATGATCTGGATGGTAGGTACTTCATCCACCTGCCATTATCAACCCTTCGGTGAGTGTTTATTTAAAAAAATCAGGAATACATATTTGACACTTGTTCATATGTGGGCATAATTGAAGTTCGGTAAATATAAAATTTAATTGAAAAAAATTATCGAAAATGTTCTCTTTCGAAATGTAAGCATTTTATTTAATATTCATCCGAGTCCAAGTGATCCGAAAATGAGAACAAAGTTTGGGTATGTTTACGTTTATAAACATAAATTCTCGTTTTCACTAGGAAAGTAGGGGTTTGCTTGGGTTATTTCACCTCAAAGTTTGGGTCTGTTTGGGTTTCTAATAATAAATTCTATTTTTCACTAGGAAAAACTAACTGTAACGATGTTGTTCCAGTCGGAACTAGTTCTTAGTGGGTAGAACGCGTTTAAAGAGAAAGCGGCTTTTAAATGTAATATATATATATATATATATATATATATATATATATATATATATATATATATTGTCTTACCGTAACGATTAGCGAGCAAAGCATACCAATAGTCCAAGCTGAATTGTGTAAAAAAAATGACAAAAGCGAAACTAAAGGAGGCAAACAACTGTGAACTAAATATAAATAACGATTAAACGTTGGACAACTCTTATACTGTACGTAATTAATGAAAGCCAGGGTAAATGTAACATATATATATTATTGTAAGATAGTCGATCCGTAGTAAGATTTCACACTTGTATATGCGTACATTAATGCGCCCGCGTGCGGGTTAACGAGATACGCCTAATGGCAATGCGACCTACTGTAAATATACAATATTGTAGCGAATGTGCAGTCGACCCTGGGAGTACGTACGTATTCTTTTGTCATCTTGTCAAATATAATAACATACCTGACCTCATATAAACGACTTTTATCATACGATTTACGAATCCACGAAGTGCGAAAAGTCACCGCTCTCTCTCTCTCTCTCCTCCTTCAGGAACAACTTTACCCTATGCAGTGAATGCCAGATTGTGTACTCTTGAAATACAGTACACAAGAGAGAAGTTTACGACGTAATCAAAGGGGGTGAACAATATTTCGAAAAGAGAAGTCTTTTTCCGGAGCACTTGTTCTTGGCTACAGTTGTAATTGCGGCGAGTCGATCCCGGAGCAATTCGTCTTCCGATAGGGTTAGCGGATTTTCCATTCGAGCCTATTCCTTCGTCACGATTAGGAAGTTGTCATTTGATTTTATAAGTATCGACACGTTCGTAATCACAAAAAAATGTGCGCATAAACGTCGAAAAAGACCGTTAATTCGAGGAACTCAGTCGCCAGTTTGGTCCATTCGTGCTGAACTTAAAAGTCGAATGAGTTGGGAAAAACTGTGAATTTATATAATTCATAACGGGCATTTAATAAATGATGTAATAAGCGCAAGGGCTAAAGTCCGCTACAGTGACCCCTAAAATTATGCAGAGAGTGAGGGGGGGGGGGGGGGGGTGTAAAGGAATGGTCGAAAATGCGTTATTTGATTAATGGACAAGCGCTCATTTTTTGGGAAATTCGAGTCGTGATAGATGTTTTCCGGTACAGTTTCTCTTTTGAGTCGCAAACACCCCAGCAACGATTGCTGCTACTATAAAAATCGGAGAAGCAATTTTTAAATTAAATTTCCTCTCTTAATTGGTTCCGCAGCCGTACAAAAAAGAGAGTTAACCATTTCGCTTGTCAAGACGAAATATTGATTCTTTCAAACACCACATACCGACTAGTTTTTACCGAAGAACGGTAATTGCAAGTATTCAATTGCACTCAATAGGGCAAATATTCGTAAAGTGAGCTAAATCAAAGACTCAAGGGCATTTATTCGTATGCTTAATACGAATAAAAGCGTTATGAATTGCGACTATAGCGGGGTCCGTTGACTCAACTCCCAGGGTGGCCGGACACATTTGTTATTAGGGATATCATGCGAAAAAAAGTAATCTCGATTTTATATACTCTGTCTTAGACTGTAATACAAATTTATGGTGGTTCCTCGATGAACAAAAGCAAGTTTTTTGTTTGCGTAAGTATATATCTCGTATTGTACGCAACGAAAGGTCGGACCAAGTCTTTAATTAGCACTGCTTGCAAAAATATCTCGTAATCGCGTTTTGGAATTCTCGTGGACGATTAGTATGGCCCTGAAAATTTCGACGTATCGAACTGAATATCGTATTCGATGTATCGTAATTCAATATCGCCCGAGCATAGGTATGGTCGAATACAAACATCAAAGGAAATCTATATTCATTCGTAGTCGTTTTCGACACCTCTGTTGAAACCTAGGAAAAAAGTTGTGCAGCCCAAGTTGCCTTCAGTCTAAAAAATCGCCTATTCAAAGGCGATAGATTTTGTATGTCGAAATAGTGCACGTTAAGTGGTTTTACATCTACCTGGAGACCCAAAAAAATGGCCACATTCCGAATTATTTTTCTGGGAAACGGTTGGTCAAAAAGAAACGCATTTTTTTTAACACAAAGGTATATATATTAAGAGCCTTAAATAAAATCACCAGAAAATATGGAACAACAACGAAAACATGGTCCTCGGCAGATGATATTTTTTTGCGACACTTGACGGTGGACACTATCCAACTTAACAGTCCATCCGAGATCTAAAAATCAAACGGGTCGTTCAAGTTAACAATAAATACAAGTTGTAGACGATTGTCGATTTTTCGAATCATTTTTTTTAACTACGTGGCGGCGAATTGAAACTCGAGCATACAAAATCTATTTTAAAAAGTCGTAATTTTCACGTAACTATTAAAAAAAGTGAGATTCCCAACGACCTTTAGATGTTTCTCATCCTGTAAATTGGGAAACAAATCATGAAGTAGTTCCCGAGATATCATGTCCATCGACTTTGAAATCAGTGTTTTAAGAAAAACGCGTTTAAAGTTTGAAGTATGGTGGTGCTACCGTTCACGCGGCCGACTGTTAGAAGCTGTAACTCATTCAATTTTAGGAATATTTCAATGAAATTTTCAGGGAATATAGCTAAAAGGTGATACTATCGAATAAAAATATTTTTGGAAAATGCCATTTTTTGACCCACCTAGGTAGATGTAGCCCGTCAAAATCATAGAATATTTTGTTGAGCACATATGATCGTTTGACTGTACGAAATCGATGTAGTTCTTTGGAGACATTCGTATGCGGAAAAAAAACATGGACCGGTGAATACTTTATTTACCGAAAGAAAACAAGAATAATTGTAGTATCGAGTCTCCAAAAATTGTTGGCTAATATTGGCCTTGTACTGCGTTGAGTATTTTAAACGCGAGCCGAACTTGGCAATGTGAAAAATATCGAAATCTTATTTCTGAACGGCGTACCAAATTCCTCATACTGTTACGATTAATACGACGAAAAAAAAAATATATATATATATAAAATTATAAATAAGTACGAAGATAATAATTATTGAAAAAGGGAGGAATGGAAAAAAGAAGAAAACAAAAACGATATATATGAACACACACACACACATATATCCACTATTACAAAATAAATGTTGCCTTTTGTCACATTGGTTATAGATGGGAATGGAACAACATTATTAATTGTGTACAATTAGTGATTTGAAATTATATCTTATATTGAATATATTATGTACGTCACGGTGACCCGTACTGTGGACTATAATTGACGCGGTGTTCGTATAATTAACCTTACCCGTGCGAACGTCTAACTTTAATAAAATCACCCAGAACTCTGAAATTTATTTTTCTTTCATTTTATTCCAATGAGTCGCTCGTTGGGCCGGCATGGTGTACTTTTTTTTTCTTACAAAACATTTACGATAATTCCAGGCGTTCAGGAGAGACAACCACAGCGAGATCGAAGCCCACTTCCTATTGCCATCAATGCGTAGTTCAAGCTTGAAAAGATTTGGAAGAAAAGTCGACTCTACGCCTGCACCGATGGTAGAACCGAAGCAGCTATTTTGGCCGCAGAGACGACTACCTTCGCCGTTACGTTGGCGAGTGGCGTTGGTGCGACTGTGACGATTTCAGGAATCGATGAATTTTTCGAACGATCATAAAAAAAGTAGAGCATGAAACCGGCGGACAGCAAAAGATGCATGGCTAATATTATAGCCATGAAAATTGGCCGTTTCTTGCCTACAAACAGTAATAAAGAGAAAAAAACGAATGAAACGAATAATCGAGAGTTGCATTTTTCACACTGATGAAGTTTGCATCGTTGGAACGCAACGAAAAATCGTTATTATTCCTTTATTACCCTATTTTTTTTTATTATTATGCGCAATTTTCCGTTTTATATTGTAAATTTCTAACAAAAATCCGAAAAAGCGTTTGCAGCACATTTTTGTAGACTACAACTGCCAATATTGGATTATTCAAATATAATGTATGTTTTCTTTAAATTCCAATTATTCAAACTTCTACATTGTAATTTTTTGAGAAATAATTCATCTTTCTAGTACGAACCTGTGATTATCGGCATTAAGGATTGCAACAAGACTCCGCCCGAAAGAAACGTTGCTACACCAAGCAGCGACCACTGCAGCCAACTGATTTGTATGGTCCACAAAAAAGCAATAGGCACGTAAATGGCCAGGGAATACCCGTAGAGACAAAGGAGCTCCAACATACCAGGCCCAGCGTTTGGCTGCAATAGGAATAATACGTGATACTTGACATTCCTAACGAATCTATTGATAAAAACGGTCACACATCAATTTCAGTTGTTCGACATCCGAATTTTGTGCATAAAAACACTTGAAGTTTCCAGTGTATTGTACTGGATCAGCCAGTCTTTTTTGTGCATCTGCGCAATGTTCAACGGATTACACCTAATTCGTAGCCGGAAAAGGAGGAATTTTCGTGAATTTTTTTCTGCGAAAACATGTGCCGTCCTGAGTATCTTAAAATGCGATACAATTTTTGTATTGAAAAATATTTATAAATATGGTAGCTACAATGGCTTGCGCAGACAGTCTTTAAAGAACTAGCCTTCGAGATGTTTACTGCTACTCGGAAACAAATCATCCAAACAAAAAAGAAAAATCAAACGCATCTAGTTTTTGCATAAAACTATCTCGTGGTTGGACGAAGGATTTAACAAAATATTGATTGTTGAAAAAAATGCCGCAGTTCAAAGTGAAAGTATGCATAGAAAAAAATCCCTCGTCCAAGCGCTGCTTTTTGATATGTCAAATATGAAGCTGATCAAATTTGAATATTGTCTAATTTAAAGCTGATCGGTGCAGTCATTATAGAGATATCGCGGTCACCGATCATGAAAAAAATTATTTTTGGAAAAACTCGAAACTCTTAATTGTAAACGGAACGGCACGAAATTTTCAGACAATTTTTTTTAAATGTTCGCTCTGCTCCAAAAAATTTAACGAACAGAAAACTTCTTCAATTTTTTCAATGTTTTTTTAAAAGCTGCATCTGCATGAAAAATGGTCGTAGCGAGATGAAAAAAAGCATTTTTAAGCTTCAAGTTTCTAGTTTTGAGATCGTTGGTTTAAACTCATCTTTTGTTTGGTAGAAAAAACCAAGTAACAGTTTCTTTCAAAACTAATCGGATTTTTTGGTAAAATTTTTCTAAGTTTTGGCAAAAAAATTAATCAAAAGAGTTTGTAAACTAGCACTTTTCATTTTTTTTTTGATTATGCCAAGCTTTAAAAAGAACTGTTCTTTGTAACCTTAATAACCTTTGCAGAAAATATCGAGAATTAATCGCATAAATGTTCTCAGATCGACTAGTGAATACACCTTAGGGGGCTTACGCAAATTACGTAACGTAATTTTGGGGGGGAGGGAGGGAGTCCGGCCAGGCGTTACAGTCCTACGTACTGGAGGGAGGCGGAGGCCAAGATTTGCGTTGCGTCACGATTTTAGAACTGCCATAAATGGGAAAACTTGTGCGGGAAAGTTGACAGCTTCCCTAGTAGCCATTTTCAATAAGTTGTCCAAAAGTCGGCTAAATGGGTACCAAATGTCCGCCCGCAAGTTATCTTAAAGTTAACAACCATCCAAAAAGATAACTGTTGGACACATGGTAACTTATAGGTAGCTTCCGATCGGACATTTAGTACCCATTTAGACAACTGCTGGACGACTGTTTGGAAATTGCTATTTGGGTTTCCATACGAAATGTCAGTTAAGGGGGAAAACCATGGTCAAAGAACATATGTTACATGGAAGCACAGGTCTGATGGGAGCGCTGCCACGATTTCTTGGGGTGATGCTTAGTTATCATCCCAGCCACCTAAAGCGCTGCTTGTATCGATGTGCATGAACGCAAAGACATGCACATCGAATATGTTCATTGATTGAGTGTGGCACACCGATACGCTGCGTGCAGTCTACCGGCGGTAATACACTATACTACATTTTCTGTACCAAATATTATGACAAGACTTGTGCTTCCATGTAATATATGTTCTCAGTGGAAAAGGGGGGAGCCGCTGTGCAATTTCTTGCACAGTGGCTTTTTTCCACTTTCACCAAGCAAAATTGAAACAATCTTTGTTTGTCTATTATAATTCTTGAAAGTACATATATACAAAAATATGTTAGCAACATTTTAAGTAAAAAATCCGGAAGTTGATGGTTACAGTCACTTCAGTGAGAACAGGTAGCGCGATCGGTAACGACCCTCAGTCCTTACAGGTGTGGCATCGCTCACAATAGATGAAGTGCAGGGTCTTATTATTTTATGAAATATAATGAAGATGAAGAACCGTCGTATCGCCCGAGACTGGATACTGTAATGCATCAATATTCGAGGAAAAAAAAAACATCACTTTACATCAAGAAAATCGGAACGAAAACTTTGAACGCGTTTTTCTAAAATAACTTTTTTCGACCGAATACTCAAAAACATATCAACCGATTAAATTTTTTTTTTCATTTTTCTAATCGTCTAGTGTCTAAGGTTGTACATAGCAGATTTTTAAAATTTTGATAATGACTATTTTTAAAGACTGCTTGAATAAAAAAGGGCCTCGAGAAGAGAAAAAAATGTTCAAGCCGTCGCCATTTAAGCACCCGTTATGTAACGGAATATACGCGGGGGGGTCCGGGCTGGCATTCCGAAATTGAGGAATTTGGCGTTACGTAATTTGTGTACGCCTGCTTGGGGGTATCAACTTTTAATGAATGCAATTAAATGTGAGTGAAATTGCTCAAAGGCCGAATTGTGTCAAACATGAGCCAGTATTGCTTCCTGAACTTTTCGATTTTTTTAAAATTGAACTAGTAACTAGCGCAAAGTTGTGAAAAAAGTCGAAAAAATTGGTATTTTCATTTTGATGATGACTACACGATGTTGAGGAACGATACACTTGTTCCATTAATTGTTTTGCAAAACTTCGATCAATTAGTCCGGAAAAACGGTTTGGTGGATCAATTTGAAAATTCACAGGCCTATTGGGGGTATATTAAGCTGAAAAAACCTGGCAACATTAGTATTTCCATTAATACTTGTACAGTAGTAATAGACTTAGTGAAAAACCATAAAAAGCAATTTTTTTGTTTGGACTTTTGCTCAAATTAATGTTAAGGGTGAACATTTTTTTTGTCGTCAAACATCAATGGAGGAGTCCATCAAGTTTTCGAAGATGCCATTTAATTCCCTGTGCGATCATTGGTTGCTAAGATATCGATGATCAAAGAAAAAAGGATCCTTTTTCAT
The DNA here is from genome assembly GCA_964007375.1 of Ophion obscuratus. Lineage (NCBI taxonomy): Eukaryota > Metazoa > Arthropoda > Insecta > Hymenoptera > Ichneumonidae > Ophion > Ophion obscuratus. The sequence goes on along the minus strand of OZ023313.1, from coordinate 662,497 downwards.
TCAAAGTCTGCTATCTCAGCAAAGAATTGACTTAGACAGACAAAAAAAACAAATTAAAGGTGAATAAACAAGCTAACTGACCTATGCATTGAGTTAACTGAACAAAAAAAATTCCCGAGCCCGTGGTCCCTTGAAAAAAAAAAACGAAAAAATTTATAAAACATTTGCTCGCGCTATTTTTTATCATTGCGCGATAACCTACCTCACAAACATTTTTTGCCGAAAGATCTTGAAACTAGTAACTTGAAGTTGCAAAATTCTTTTTTCTCATCTCAATACGACCATTTTTCACATAGATACAGCACTTTAAAAAACACTAAGAAAATATAAGAAACTTTCTTTTCCTTACATTTTTTGGATTAGTGTATTTTAAAAGTCCATACAAAACCAAAAAGGCATATTGTCAAAATTAGGTGGAGGCTCTTAATTCGATGTACTGAACACTACTGACTTGTGTATACCCAATTATTCGTACACAGCGTGTATGGTCGAGTATGCATTTCTATACATAGGGCAGATTTAATGTCACATACTTCAATTAACTCGTCGTTTGTATTATCGGAGCTGCTGGTCCATCTGAGAGCTCCCCAAAGGACTACTGGTAGCAGCCAAGCGTAAAGAAATATACAAGTAGCGGCATAGGAGACCAGATGAAAATCATATCTCCAATGGAACTTTCCATTATTTGCAGTCTGAAAGTAGTTGGCGATATTTCCGCTCACGGCGATTGAGAATACCAGAGTGACACAGACCCAAAACGGCCCGTACAAATCTGGATTCGGCCTAATCTGGGATATGAGATAATTGTCAGAAGCATGAGGTATCATCGACCGTTTCAAACGCTGAATGACCATATCCGTATCGACATTGAAGAATTTTTGATAATACTCTATCGTCCAGAAGCTTCTCGGCTCATTGGCTGGAAAAATAATTTTAAATAACACTTAGCTACGTATTGTGTCAAATACTTAATAAAACATATCAACACAATGGAGACTTTTTAGGACTCGATTTTTTAGGACTGCGGTAAGTTCCCACCAGATTTGGAATTAATGGACCCGATCGGTAAGACTCTGTCATCAAGTCTCTCATTTATAAATGTATAATTATCATCATTGACTGATCGCGCCTCTGCATTACTGCCGAAGATTCAATCGGTCGCACCGTTGGATAAGTTTATTGCTATAATGGAGAAGTTAAAATTTTGAAAATCGTCCCACTATTAACTCCCTTATCGTTCATATTGTAATCGTCAGTTCGGATACATTGGATTTGAATATAAATTTCATAAAAATACAATCGAATATGAATTGTAAATTGTAACGACATAACCTCACTTCTCGTTCGTTCGATTTTACATTGCTGCGATAAATGTTGCGTATCCACGGTTGGCGAAGTAAACATTCGGCAGTATTGGAATGCTATGGTCAATTCGATAATGAACAAATTGTAATTATGAAAAATACAATGGTCAAGGGAAAGCTGGTCTTAAAACTGTAGACGCGAGAGAATCGAATGCAACATTACCATCTTTGACATTCGGTAAATCCGGAAGATCTTCCATTATACCTATTCCCGTGGCATCATTGCCGAGGTTACCAAAGTTTTGCTGACGATGAGGAGAATCAACGTCAAGCTGAGCTTGTCCAGTTCCTCCCGAACGATTGATCGGTGAAAAGTCTTGAAACGATATAAACTGCGAATCCTCGTTCGACTTTATTCCGATTAGATCACCCTCCATCTATTTTCTTTTATTATTCTAGAGCGCTTGCTGTTTTGTAGCGAAGATAGTCGATCGAAAGCTTGCACGTCCAGAGTTTTGACAAACGTCAGAATCTGTGCCACGCGCACTAAACCAACGAATTCAGACGTACATAGAAGAGGAGTTCTTAAGGATATTATGTGCCGATTTTATTGTGGGAATATCCCCCAAGGTTAGTTCTCCATTAGTGGCGCTGACGGCAGTTTTCATTCTCGCTTTCGCTTTCGCTCGTAGGGTTAAACGCTGGGGTATTAACGGCGCCTGCTTACTCTTATAGATGTTATGCGTTGGGGGAATCGTTCTCGCTGGGAAACGATCGCTCTCTCTTGCACCTCCTCGTTTCGCTAGCACTCTCTCTTTGTTCCACTCATATACATACTCCACAAAAAGTACCCGGTAACCAAACTTTTTATGATAGCCTTATCTAGAAACTGTATTTATTTTAAAGATTTTATTTTTTATTTTTGATGAAATTCAAAGTTTTATTGTACAATAGTGTTCATTTGTTGTTGAAAAAGAAAGATTTATTTTTATTTTATTTATTTTAAAGATTTTTTTCTCCTTGATGCAAATCAAAGTTTTATTGTAAAATAATTGTTATTGATACGCTTCGGTTAGACATCAGAAAAATCCTGTTCGAAGGGGTGATCCAACTACAACAGTCGTGACACAAGGCTCATTGTAATCAAAAGGAAGATTTTTTTTTTCGTTTTAACAGTTGGAAAACCTCTTAATTTTTTCCGTCATCACACCCTCCCACTCCAATGCATCCATCCTCCCCCTCCTGATGGAAGAAACCCGTCACCTTTCCGTGGTTTCCATTGAATAATTTTAGCTCGCGCATGTTTTTTCCATTTTTATCTGCAAATTGACAATCTCTGATACTAATTTTTCCCCTATTACAATAATTCTATATTATAATAAACACACATGAACTGAAATTAACTAAGAGTTGGTTGAGTGAATATTTTTATGCTTGCGTTAATTTCATTCATTATTTCATGACAAGTTAAATGAATTTCAGCGGACGAGAATATACAAAGAATTCGATTTCAGGAAAGAAGAACAAAGGAGACAAAAATGAAATAATTAGGGTCTGAATATCCGACTCCCCGTCCAGTTCATATTCCTCACACTACAAAAAGAAAGTGGTCTGTACTTTCGAAATTTGATTTTTTTTAAAAATAAATTGTCTCAATGAATTTAAGTTTGCACTAAAATGCTTTAAGCTATTCAAATAAATTATTTTTCTGAAAAAAAATCCAGTACGTAGGTTTCGATTCAAGATTTTTAGCTCAAGTATATGTTTTCGCTCAGCAATGTGTAAGAGAGAGATAGGTGTCTGATTACGCCCCACCCCCTTTTTCCGTGACAGCTGTTCACTCGTCGCGCCGCCACCCGGTAGTTTGGGTCGCAGAATATTTGTCTCCAGGCAGCCCATAAGGGTGGGGGTAAAAATGTCGAATGACCAAATATAGAACTAAAAAGATTTCGAAACGACAGAATTATGAACTCTCAAAATAACGAAGGTTAAATCATTCGAAATTTTATCTTTCGACTGATAAAAAAATCGAATGACTATAAATCGACCCATTATTTAATGGAGAGGTATTTTATTCGAAAACGAATATTCAGAGTGTCTGCAATTCGGAACATAAAAATACAGAATCGAAAAATGTAGAACACCCATATCTCCGAAACAGAAAATAGCGAGTGCCTAATATGCGTAATACCGTCTATGGCGAAAAGCAATATATCGAAACGCAAAATGTCGATGGCCTGAAATGTCGAACGCCGAAAGGTCGAACGGCCAAAATGGCGAACGTGGTGGGGCCCGTCACGTGGGATGACTATCTTACGATATTTTAGCCTACAGACCGCCAGCGCCATCTCGCAGCTTCACTCTGAGGCGCAAGTGACGTATTGCTCGATTCGCCATTCGGGCCGTTCTACATTTTGACCCTCCGCAATTTCAACAACTCGACTTTTCGGTCGTTCGCTTTAATGATTTTCTGCATTGTGAACCATCGCCATTTTTTTAATTCGGAGAATTGTCGTCTCGAATTATTTGGTGTTATGCATACAGGCCCATCGATTTTATGTTTTTCGATATTTTATTAAATCTGATTTTTGTTTTTCGCTACATATCAACTTCCGAGATGTTCATATTCGTAATTTTTATTTTCGACCTCACAGACTCTAGTAAGATTGATCTATCTATATTCGAACGTTCGTCATTTTCGAATTCGACATTTTGGCCCATCTACATATCGATCGTTCGACATTTGTCCCCCCAGCCAGCCCATAAGAATTGTTCTTCTATGTAAGTCTGAATTCGTTGACTAAACTTCATCGAACACCGATACGCCTGCTAGTAAGAATGACAGGCGTACAGAAAAGTCCAGTTCTAAGGCTCATCACCGTGACGTTATTTTTTACGAAAACGGCCGCCCAATGATGCACTTAGCTGTGAAATGACGTTGCCATAAAAGGATAGAGGAAAGACGTAATATTTGGCGCGTTTGTTTGGTATGAGGTTAAGACGGAATGACAGCTCATTGCGGTCGGTATGGTAGAACAATTATAGATACCCAAAAATCTCTGAAACGGCTCTTCAGATCCCGTCGAAACTTTGCCAAACGACGTTAAATAGATAGACGAACGGCTGTCTGCCCCTCAAATTTTCTGAATTTGATAAAATTTGAGGGGCAGACAGCTGTTCGTCCATCTATTTGACGTCGTTTGGCAAAGTTTCGACGGGATCTGAAGAGCCGTTTCAGAGATTTTTTGGTATCTATAATTGTTCTACCATACCGACCGCGATAAGGTGTCATTCCGTCTTAAAGGGAAATAAATCATGCACGAGTAGCGATGTATCTAAATAGTAGCGATAAATATATACTTTCCAATGGACGTTCAGTTGCACAAAATGTAAATACAATAACATCGATTCGTTTGTCGGAACAATGAAGGTAAATGTCCTAATTACTGAACAGCTAAGGATCTGGGGGATTGAATTCGGCGAGAAAAAAAATATAAAATCAAGGAAAAACCATTGCTTTCATGTTAAAATGAAACTTTGGTATTTTTACTTTCGAAACATCACCTTTTAAATTATTCTTAAATGATGTCGAATGAAAAAAAAAAAGAATAACAATGTGAAGCATGCAAATGTCCCAATTATTAAACACTGGAAGTGCCTATGTCCCTAATATTGAACAGGCATGTCCCAGTTATTGAAAACTGTCGAGAATTATTTTTCCGTTCTGAAAATATTATTCTGGGTACAATATTAAGAAATAAAAGCAAAATCAAACACTTAAATAATCTTTTATTAATCATGTAAAAATACAAAAATATATAATTAGTCTCTTTTGACAGGTTTTTTGTTCATTCGCATTTGGTTTATTTTTGCTTTTCAATTCGAACTTTATTTTATTTTTACTTTCAGCTTCCTCGTTGTTATGTTCTGTTTTTGTTTGATTTTTTCGCAGCTTGGCTCCCTGAAATATCGGAGAGCAAAAAATATTGAACATTACAATCGTATTTTAGGTTACATTTAGGTTATATTCTCTTTTTACTTTTCTTTTTATGTTTATTGCACGAAAATACAAATAAAAAATATAATTGACGATCTTCGAGTTATTATTAAAAGAATAAAGGTTTATGGAATAAGGAATAAAGGAACAAGTTTATTCAGGAACTTAGTTTTCGTTTGAATAAATCCGATTCACACGATCTGTCACGTGTTAACTGTCTCCATGTTTTGATGGGTTTAATAACGCCATCTTGGAGAATTCGAGTGTTCAATTAATTGGGACGCACTTTATTTTCTATGTCTCAATGATCGAACACCGTATATTTTAACAAATAATTCATTAAATTTTTTAGTTGTTATTTGTAAGACATTTTCTGAGGAACCTGGAACGCCGTTACTTTTTGAGATGTGACAGTTTTTGAATTTTTTATGCCCTTACGCATGAAGCGGCGCGTCTTAGCAAAAACGATAAGCAGTTACCACGAGACGTCAAATCGGGTCACCGTTGCTGATTAAATAACTTTTTTCTCTATTAATTAAAGCTTTTTTGCACAAGTAAGGTAACATTTCGATAGCTAAAAGTTCCATATATGTAATGAAATTTTTATAAATAAGTAAATGCATGCAGGTGAATGAGAAATAATAAAAATACAAGATAGGTTCATTAATTGGGACATTTACCTTATAACGTGTCTAAGGAAACATAGCTTACGAACATCAGTGTTCAAACCCTCATTATTTTTTTATAACATATCCCAGGCAGTATGAATGTCCAATAGACGTCGATAAGTTACCGTTGTCAGGTTACCTTTAAGACATGACCGTAAGATAACTATTCGGTATCTTTTAAATGACATCCCGTATAATGCTGCCGTAAAGTTACCTTTTTTATGATATCTTTCGGCGATGAAAACGAGTGTCTAACAGGCATCCCAAAATATTATCCAATTGATGTCTTTTTAAATTATCAAAAAGTTTTCTATTTATTGTTATCTATTGTATCTAGTTCAACCCTAGTAATTTTGGCAACTGCAATGTCCACCGAAAATATCAACGGTTAAATTTGGACAGCTTTAAAACTATAAAGTCGACCGTAAAAAAAATCCTAATGGTTGATTCAACGGTTGTTTAACCGCGGCCATTTTGTTTTCGCTGGATGGTTGTCTCACTTCGTCGCACAATCTGCTACGGATATTCTCTCGTCCCCCCGCCCCACCCGCCCCTGTGTTTCATTGCTCAATTCTCCGCAATCATTAATTTAATTATCAAGACAGTATAAATTGATTAATCATTAAATATATTGCGTCGAGTCAACCATCCAATCAACTGCCGAGTCAACTATCCAGTCAACCGTCGAGTCAACCATCCACAGAAAACGCAAGATGGTCGACTTTCAAAGATGAACAGTTGAGAAGCTGTCCAAATTCAATCGTTGACCTTTTACGTTGACTCAACTGTCTTTTACAACCGGTTGAAAAATCTGACAGGGAACGTTGTCCAAAGGATATCATAAAGACGAATTAAAAAATACGTCTTTTTCATGACATCTTTCAGATATCGGTAATATGCTGTCTTAAAATGTATTTTGTAATGGCGGGAAATAGTAGATTTGTTCGCAAAAGCTGCAATCTACACTCGGCAGTAAACGGAACTAGGGCAGTCTCTAGGGAGTGCAGTTTATTTCCTGGCGTGTAAGCAACTCTAGCGCAAACGCGATAGAGTACAGGAAACATGGCGGCAACCTAGTGCACCACACCTTAAGAGGGAATGACACCTCATCGCGGTCGGTATGGTAGAACAATTATAGATTCCCAAAAATCTCGGAATCGGCTCTTCAGATCCCGTCGAAACTTTGCCGAACGACGTCAAATTGATAGGGGAATAGCTGTCAGCCCCTCAAATTTTCTGAATTTGAGAAAAAAAAATGTAGATTGGCATATCATAAGCCAATTAAGTTTTTTTCCTCAAATTCAGAAAACATGAAGGGCAGACAGCTATTCGTCTATCTTTTTGAGGTCGTTTGGCAAAGTTTCGACGGGATCTGAAGAGCCGTTTCAGAGATTTTTGGGAATCTATAATTGTTCTACCATACCGACCGTGATAAGGTGTCATTCCGTCTTAACGGTTAGATGAGACTCCGAATCAGATGAGACTCTAATCTCATGTGTTGTTTGAGGTTAAGACGCAATGACACCTGTGAGAGAGAGAGAGAGAGAGAGAGGGAGAGAGAGAGAGAGAGAGAGAGAGAGAGGGAGAGGTGGATGGACGGATGGATGGATGGATGGGCGGATGGATGGATGGAAGGATGGATGCGGAATCATTTGTACACGGAGAAAAATACGGCCTCAAATTCTAAGACTGGTTGCCAGAATTCTAATATTCAGTGCTAGAAAAGTATAGCAGTTTACTGCCAGTTCGGAATTCTATGACTTGTTCTTATAGAAGTGTAAAAATGATTCTCACACCGTATAGTAAAAATGATGCGTGCATATTACATTTGAAACTATTCTCACATAGGCGCGAGTCCTATATGCTGTATAGTAAAAATGATGCGTGCATATTACATTTGAAACTATATTACATGAAACATATGCTATATTTTCATATGAATTTTACTATACGTATAGCATGAATCCTCGAGTATGTATAGATTTCACTCTACGCATGTTATAAATTTTCGGCGTATAGCGAAAAATATTACGAAATTATTAGTAAAATGTGACTCTTTATACCGTACTTTTTGTAGAATACTGGAATCTAATTCTTCCAATCACGTGGGCAAAATATTTTTTGAATGCTACAAAAAATCACAATATGCCGAATAAAATATATTATTTGTATCAGTTCAGGTGCCATATCGTAGGGTAAAATTTTAATTTCTTCATTATTACTATACTATAATTACAATTTTTATCTTCTATTTAATATTTTTTGATATTTAATGATATTTTTTTTTAGAAGCATAGTGTTAATTCTAAACTTCGAGGCCTCTGTTTTCTCCGTGTAGGTAACAAACACATCGATGAAAATGTTCATTTAATATAATCAGATATTGGTTTGGAAAAATATATATTTACTAAAGTCACTATTTATAGACGAAAATGGTAGCTAAAAAAAATTCCTAAAAAAAGTTCGTCTGTGCTGTTGATGATATCTCGGAGATGGATCATCCGAAACAAAAGAATCAAAGGGTTTGAGATTCAGTATGTTAATGGCAACAGCGCATATCAAAAGATTTTTGAGATACGCAAAAATAACAAAATGGCGGATATTTTCCGAAAAAAACGGGTTTTTCTCACCTTTTTGGGAAAAAAATAGTAAATATCAAAATTTTAAAAATGCTTCATATGCGCTATAGCTTTAGTTGTAAAGAATATGTGGTTAAAATTTGATAAGGAGCGGTTCAGTAGTTTCGAAGATTTTATCTAAGAAATTTTATTTAAGAGAAAAACGTGATTAAAGTTTGTTTGGGTTACATAAATACATAACAAATTTATTTCGAAAGTGTATTTATTAAGTATAACAACTTTTATATCAATAACTATAATATAAACCTATGAAAAAATTTATGAAAATAGTCGTTTTTAGCGTCAGAAGTGAGAAGACCCCTTAATCAAATAATCATGGTCAAACGAATTCCAAAAGATTATAATGGAGAAAAGTCGAAGTTATATATGCGAATGGACTTTTTCGACCGAACAATGCTGAGAAATTGGTCAAACTTCATTTTTCTATGTTGCATTTAAGGTGATCAATCAGTTGCCCGGTCACTAAAACTCCGGCTGCACGTTTTGTTCGGAGAGGCGTCATATTGAAAGGAAAATTTAAGTTGTACTCCTTTCGTCAAAGAATGAGGTGCAACTCTTATTTTCCTCGAAATATCAAGGATGTCCCATAAAAACGGGGATCTGCTTTTTGGTTATTTCCAAACCAATATTTTATTATATTAAATGAATATTTTCATCGATGTGTTTGTTACCTACAAATGATTCTGCATCCATCTATCCATCCATCCATCTAAACATACATCATGTATCCATACATCCATCCATCCATCTATCTATTCATCTACCCATCCATCCATCTACACATACATCATCTATCCATCCATCTATCCATCCGTTCATTTATCGATCCATCCATCCATCTATCCATCGATCCATCCATTCTTCTATCTATCCATCTATACATCCATCCATCTATCCATCCATCCATTCATCTATCTATCTATCCATTCATCCATCTATCCATCCATCCAGCCATATATCTATCCATGCATCTATCCATCTATCCATTCATCTATCCATCCATCCATCCAACAACTCACCCACCCACCTATCCATCCATCCATCCATCCATCCATCCAGCCATATATCTATCCATGCATCTATCCATCTATCCATTCATCTATCCATCCATCCATCCAACAACTCACCCACCCACCTATCCATCCATCCATCCATCCATCCATCCTTCCATCTATCCATACATCCATCCACCTATACATACATCATCTATCCACCCATCCATCCTCTATCGATCAATCCATCTATCCATCGATACATCCATCTATCCATCGATCCATCTATCTATCCATCCATCCACACATCCATTCATCTATCTATCTATCCATCCATCCATCCATCCATTCATCCATCCATCCATTCATCCATACATCCATCCATCCATCCGCGAAAAAGTAATGTAAAAATTCCATTATTCGTTACTTTATATTTTTTTGTGTAAAAAAATTCCATTACTCATTACATTACATTTTGTAATGTAAAAAAATTCCATTACTCATTACATTACATTTTGCAATGTAAAAAAATTCCATTACCCATTACATTGGAATGGGCGATGAAAATGTTTTACATTACAAAGTCTAATGTAATGGGTAATGAACATTTTTTACATTACACAATCCAATGTAATAAGTAATGGAAATTTTTTACATTACAAAATCCAATGTAATGAGTAATGGAAATTTTTTGCATTTCAAAATCCAATGTAATGAGTAATGGAGATTTTTTACATTACAAAATTTTATGTAATGGGTAATGGAAATTTTTTACATTACAAAATCCAATGTAATGGGGAGTGGACATTTTTTACATTACAAAATCCAATGTAATGAGGAATGGAAATTTAACATGACTTTTTCGCGTTGAGAGAGAGTGAGAGATTGAGAGAGTGAGAGATTGAGAGAGTGAGAGAGTGAGAGAGTGAGAGAGTGAGGGAGTGAGAGAGTGAGGGACTGAGAGAGTGAGGGAGTGAGAGAGTGAGGGAGTGAGAGAGTGAGGGAGTGAGAGAGTGAGAGAGTGAGAGAGTGAGAGAGTGAGAGAGTGAGAGAATGAGAGAGTGAGAGAGTGAGAGAGTGAGAGAGTGAGAGAGTGAGAGAGTGAGAGAGTGAGGGAGTGAGAGAGTGAGAGAGTGAGAGAGTGAGAGAGTGAGAGAGTGAGAGAGTGAGAGAGTGAGAGAGAGAGAGAGAGAGTGAGAGAGAGAGAGAGTGAGAGAGAGAGAGGTAGATGGACGGATGGACGAATGGACGGATGGACGGATGGATGGATGGATGGGTGGATGGATGGATGGATGGATGGATGGATGGATGCGGAATCATTTGTAGGTAACAAACACATCGATGAAAATATTCATTTAATATAATCAGATATTGGTTTGGAAAAATATATATTTACTTAAGTCACTATTTATAGACGAAAATGGTAACTAAAAAAAATTCCTAAAAAAAGTACGTCTGTGCTGTTGATGAAATCTCGGAGATGGATCATCCGAAACAAACGAATCAAAGGGTTTGAGATTCAGTATGTTAATGGCTACAGCGCATATCAAAAGATTTTTGAGATATGCAAAAATAACAAAATGGCGGATATTTTCCGAAAAAAACGGGTTTTTCTCACCTTTTTGGCAAAAAAAATAGTAAATATCAAAATTTAAAAAATGCTTCATATGCGCTATAGCTTTAGTTGTAAAGAATATGTGGTTAAAATTTGATAAGGAGCGTTTCAGTAGTTTCGAAGATTTTATCTAAGACATTTTATTTAAGAGAAAAACGCGATTAAAGTTTGTTTGGGTTACATAAATGCATAACAAATTTATTTCGAAAGTGTATTTATTAAGTGTAACAAACATTATATCAATACCTATAAAAAAAATTACGAAAATAGTCGTTTTTAGCGTCAGAAGTGAGAAGACCCCTCAATCAAATAATCATGGTCAAACGAATTACAAAAGATTATAATGGAAAAAAGTCGAAGTTATATATGCGAATGGACTTTTTCGACCGAACAATGCTGAGAAATTGGTCAAACTTCATTTTTCTATGTTGCATTTAAGGTGATCAATCAGTTACCCGGTCAGTAAAACTCCGGCTGCACGTTTTGTTCGGAGAGGCTGTATATTGAAAGGAAAATTTAAGTTGTACTCCTTTCGTCAAAGAATGAGGTGCAACTCTTTTTTTCCTCGAAATATCAAGGATGTCCCATAAAAACGTGTATCTGCTTTTTGGTTATTTCCAAACCAATATTTTATTATATTAAATGAATATTTTCATCGATGTGTTTGTTACCTACAAATCATTCTGCTTCCATCTATCCATCCATCCATCTATACATACATCTTCTATCCATACATCCATCCATCCATCTATCTATTCATCCAGCCATCTATACATACATCATCCATCTATCCATCCATCCATCTATCGATCCATCCATCCATCTATCCATCTATCCACCGATCCATCGATCCATCCATTCATCTATCCATCTTATCTATCTATTCATCCATCCATCTATCCATCCATTCATTTATCGGTCCATCCATTCATCTATCTATCTATCCATTCATCCATCTATCCATCCATCCAGCCATATATCTATCTATGCATCTATCCATCTATCCATTCATCTATCCATCCATCCATCCAACCACTCACCCACCCATCTATCCATCCATCCATCCATTCATCCTTCCATCTATCCACACATCCACACACCTGTACATACATTATCTATCCATCCATCCATCGCTCTATCCATCCATCCATCTATCCATCGATACATCCATCTATCCATCGATCCATCTATCTATCCATCCATCCATCCATCCATTCATCTATCTATCTATCCATCCATCCATCCATCCATCCATCCGCGAAAAAGTAATGTAAAAATTCCATTACTCGTTACTTTATATTTTGTAATGTAAAAAAATTCTATTACTCATTACATTACCTTTTGTAATGTAAAAAAATTCCATTACTCATTACATTACATTTTGTAATGTAAAAAAATTCCATTACCCATTACATTGTAATGGGCAATGAAAATGTTTTACATTACAAAGTCAAATGTAATGGGTAATGAACATTTTTTACATTACAAAATCCAATGTAATGAGTATTGGAAATTTTTTACATTACAAAATCCAATGTAATGAGTAATGGAAATTTGTTACATTACAAAATCCAATGTAATGAGTAATGGAAATTTTTTACATTACAAAATGTAAAGTAATGGGTAATGGAAATTTTTTACATTACAAAATCAAAGGTAATGAGGAATGGAAATTTAACATTAGAGTGAGTGAGAGAGAGAGAGAGACAGTGAGAGAGTGAGAGAGTGAGAGAGTGAGAGAGTGAGTGAGAGAGTGAGAGAGTGAGAGAGTGAGAGAGTGAGAGAGTGAGAGAGTGAGAGAGTGAGAGAGTGAGAGAGTGAGAGATCGAGAGCGTGAGAGAGTGAGAGAGTGAGAGAGTGAGAGAGTGAGAGAGTGAGAGAGTGAGAGAGTGAGAGAGTGACAGAGTGAGAGCGTGAGAGAGTGAGAGCGTGAGAGAGTGAGAGAGTGAGAGAGTGAGAGAGTGAGAGAGTGAGAGAGTGAGAGAGAGAGAGAGAGAGAGAGAGAACATAATTTTATTCGTGCTCTGGAGCATCGCCCCCTAAGAGCACCGTGCCAAAATACAATAAGAGCGCATTTGTATCTTACTACATTCTCTTAAATATGGTTAGCTAGTGTCCTACAACTAAGAGTGACTAGTTGATATAAAATGTAAAATTAAAATTAAGTTAAAATTAGAATTTGACTTTAAATTACAATATATATGTATATATATATATATATATATATATATATATATATATATATATATATATATATATATATATATATATATATATATATATATAAATTTAGTTAATAATATCTTACAACTATGAGTGCAAACGAGACATCAAGGAGAGACTGAAACGTAACATGATATTGAAGTGCAGGTAGATCACAAAAATGCCTCAATCAAACCTAGCTCGCAGTAGTTCTCGTTTCAGCACCTCCTTGAAGCTCTCTTGTGTTTTGCAAGCCCTCGTAGCATAGTCTATACCATTCCAGACACGACAAGCCGTGGCAAGGAAGGATTTGTAATAGTAGTTGGTGCGTGTCGTTGGTTCAACAAAGTCATTACTCATAAGCGGTCGTCGCAATTGCCGAGTTCGTTCACACACTGGCCGGCGAAAACGCCCAAATAGATACATAGGCTCACCGTGCTCACATATTGCATATACAAATGACGCAAGTAAAAATTTGCGCCGTTCAATAACATTCAACCACTCCAAACGCTGGTAGTATCGCGTAATATGTTCATCCTTCCGAAGATCAAATATAAACCGCACGCCTTCATTTAGTGCCCGCTGTAGCTTGAGGTTCAATTCTGCAGTTACGTCAGTAAGGAGGAGGCTACAATAATCCAGGTGAGGGACAGCTAGGGCCGATACTAACATCCTGCGTAGAGAGTGAGAGAGTGAGAGAGTGAGAGAGTGAGAGAGTGAGAGAGTGAGAGCGTGAGAGAGTGAGAGAGTGAGAGAGTGAGAGAGTGAGAGAGTGAGGGAGTGAGGGAGTGAGGGAGTGAGGGAGTGGGGGAGTGAGGGAGTGAGAGAGTGAGAGAGAGAGAGGTGGATGGACGGATGGACGGATGGACGGATGGACGGATGGACGGATGGACGGATGTACGGATGTACGGATGTACGGATGGACGGATGGACGGATGGACGGATGGACGGATGGACGGATGGACGGATGGACGGATGGACGGATGGACGGATGGATGGATGGATGGGTGGGTGGATGGATGGATGGATGCGGAATCATTTGTACGTAACAAACACATCGATGAAAATGTTCATTTAATATAATCAGATATTGATTTGGAAAAATATATATTTACATAAGTCACTATTTATAGACGAAAATGGTAACTAAAAAAAATTCCTAAAAAAAGTACGTCTGTGCTGTTGATGAAATCTCGGAGATGGATCATCCGAAACAAAAGAATCAAAGGGTTTGAGATTCAGTATGTTAATGGCTACAGCGCATATCAAAAAAATTTTGAGATACCCAAAAATAACAAAATGCCGGATATTTTCCGAAAAAACGGGTTTTTCTCACCTTTTTTGGCAAAAAAAATAGGAAATATCAAAATTTAAAAAATGCTTCATATGCGCTATAGCTTTAGTTGTAAAGAATATGTGGTTAAAATTTGATAAGGAGCGGTTCAGTAGTTTCGAAGATTTTATCTAAGACATTTTATTTAAGAGAAAAACGCGATTAAATTCTGTTTGGGTTACATAAATACATAACAAATTTATTTCGAAAGTGTATTTATTAAGTGTAACAATTTTATATCAATAACTATAATATTAACCTATGAAAAAATTTATGAAAATAGTCGTTTTTAGCGTCAGAAGTGAGAAGACCCCTTAATCAAATAATCATGGTCAAACGAATTTCAAAAGATTATAATGGAAAAAAGTCGAAGTTATATATGCGAATGGACTTTTTCGACCGAACAATGCTGAGAAATTGGTCAAACTTCATTTTTCTATGTTGCATTTAAGGTGATCAATCAGTTGCCCGATCAGTACGACTCCGGCTGCACGTTTTGTTCGGAGAGGCTTTATATTGAAAGGAAAATTTAAGTTGTACTCCTTTCGTCAAAGAATGAGGTGCAACTCTTATTTTCCTCGAAATATCAAGGATGTCCCATAAAAACGTGTATCTGCTTTTTGGTTATTTCCAAACCAATATTTTATTATATTAAATGAACATTTTCATGGTTGTGTTTGTTACCTACAAATGATTCTGCATCCATCTATCCATCCATCCATCTATACATACATCATCTATCGATCCATCGATCCATCCATTCATCTATCCATCTTATCTATCTGTTCATCCATCCATTTATACATACATCATCTATCCATCCATCTATCCATCCATTCATTTATCGATCCATCCATCCATCTATCCATCGATCCATCCATTCTTCTATCTATCCATCTATACATCCATCTATCTATCCATCCATCGATTCATCTATCTTTCTATCCATTCATCCATCTATCCATCCATCCATCCATCCATCCATTCATCCATTCATCCATCCATCCATCCGCGAAAAAGTAATGTAAAAATTCCATTACTCGTTACTTTATATTTGGTAATGTAAAAAAATTCTATTACTCATTGCATTACATTTTGTAATGTAAAAAAATTCCATTACTCATTACATTACATTTTGTAATGTAAAAAAATTCCATTACCCATTACATTGTAATGGGCAATGAACATGTTTTACATTACAAAGTCTAATGTAATGGGTAATGAACATTTTTTACATTACAAAATCCAATGTTATGAGTAATGGAAATTTTTTACATTACAAAATGTAAAGTAATGGGTAATGGAATTTTTTTACATTACAAAATCCAATGTACTGGGTAGTGGACATTTTTTACATTACAAAATCCAATGTAATGAGGAATGGAAATTTTTTACATTACTAAATGTAATGTAATGGGTAATGAAATATTTTTTCATTACCCATTACAAAAGTAATGAATAATGCATTACATTTTCATTACAAATTTCGCAACCCTGTATATATGTACCAAACACATATATATTTAGAAAGCAACTATTTTTCAACGATTCTGCAATGCGAATCGACAACCCTAAATTAGGATCCTACGAAGCTTTTTACGGCACATGCATCTTAGTAAAATTAGTAACACAGCGCACTTCGCAGGTTAGGTTTTCCGAGTGCTTCGATATGTGCCTCAACGAATTTACATAAAAAATAGAACAAAATGCATAGAAATGCAAACTATAAAAGAGAATATTGTACTTATTCGAACTTTGAAATCGATACTCGAAATATACCTACTTCAAACGATCTCTTGGATAACTTAAAAAGCAGACGTATGCTTTTAGAATAAATACACAGTACATCAAATATATGTATGTACTCACAGAGGCAAAAGGAATAATAAGATAAAAGGCACTCACGCATATATATATATATATATTTCAACACCTGTATTTATTTGATTAATTATTGTTACACGGGATTTTTGCCGGTGACATGAAACGGTGACACAGTATAGTCGCATTATGACAAACGTGTTCCGTTGGATGTCATCTTTAGAACAACATTTGGTTAATTTTGTACTATTTCCCGCCCATATCAAATGTCCGTATAATGTCCGCATATTACCGATATCTGAAAGATGTCATGAAAAATACGTCTTTTGTAATTCGTCTTTATGGTATTCTTTGGACAACATTGAACTAGATACAATAGATGACAATAAATAGATAACTTTTTGATAACTAAAAAACGTCATCAATTTGATAATATTTTGGGATACCTTTGAGATATCCGTTTTCATCGCGAAAAGATATCATAAAAAATATAACTTTACGGCAGCATTATACGGGATGTCATTTGAAAGATGCCGAATAGTTATCTTAAGATCATGTCTTAAAGGTAACCCGACAACGCTAATTTATCGACGTCAATTGGACATTTGTGCTGCCTGGGTCTTCGCTTCGTAAGCCCGTCATCCCCGGCGCGAATCTCGCTGCTGGCAGTTTTTTTTTTAATTCAAATGTGTATACAAATAATTGCTGGCAATCAGTTTCAACAATTATGCATACGATAAGTTTTTTAAATGCCGTTTGTTGTGGACAAACTGACGCTTTTGAACTTTGAAAGAGTCGGTCAGATGCGCTTATCATTATTATTATTATTATCATCATCATGATTATTATTATTGGGCATGAGAATTCACTTAAAAGTTCGGAATGGTTGACGCGTTTGAACTATCGTGACGACGGAGATACAAACTTTTAATTGTCGTCTTATGCACTATCCAACGAAATTAATAAAGTTACGAAGGATCCTTGCAGTTCGTTAAAGGATAGGCAGTCCTCTGCGTATATTATAGATATATAAGTATGTCATATAAGTATCATTATATGCCTGTGTAAGGTAATGAATGAAATAATTAATACCACGACAATCTGAGGAATGCTGCATTAGGGTGTATTTAAAGAGCGAATAAGTTTTTTCCGATATATAGTGAATTATTTTTCTCATTCTTTCCTTCATTAACGGGCTACATCAACCTAGTTGGGTGAAAAATTGCATATTTCAATGATATTTTTATTTGATGGTATCACTTTTCTATATTCCCTGAAAATTTCATTGAAATATTCCTAAAATTGAATGAGCTGCATCTTCCAAAGAGCACCATCCTTCAATCTTTAAACGCGTTTTTCTAGAAATATTGTTTTTTAAAGTCCGTGAACATGATATGTAGAAAACCACTTGATGGATTGTTTCCAAGTGTACAGGAGATATGATGAAAAACATTCAAAGGTCGTACACAATTTCACTTTGAAAAAAATCTATCTTCATTTTTAAATAGTTACGAAACAATTACGACTTTTTCCAGAGATTTTCTATGTTTGAATTTCAATTCGTTGCCACGTGGTTGAAGAAAAAAATATTTAAAAACACGACGATCGTCAACAACTCGTATTTATTGTTAACTTCAATAACCCGTTTGGTTTTTAGATTTCAGATGGACCGCTTAAGCTGGAGTATGTCCACCGCTGAAAATCGCGAAAAATGTCAACACCTGCCGGCGGTCATGTTTTTGTTGTTTTTATCTATTTCTTGGTGATTTTTTTTTCAAAGGCTCGCAATATGTGTATCATTGTGTTGAAAAAAATGCATTTCTTTTTCACCGACCGTTACCCAGAATTTTTTTCGGAATTTGGCTATTTTTTTAGGCCTCTTGGTCGATGTAGCCCCTCAAGTGAATTGTAGAACCTGGCTGGCAGCTTCTTCACACTATTCTGTTTCTGTTTCATGTCTTAAATTGCTTAAAGAGTTTTCCTATACCACGTAATTGCGTCTTTGTTTCCATCAGTTCATATTTTGTTTTGTTTTATGCTAGAAACAAATTATGATAATATATAGCAATACCATAATAAATATGTATGTTAACAATAAATGTAATCGAAATTAAAAAAAAAACGTACAGTAGAGAAAAGCACTATTGATTAATTGTGATGAAATCAGTTAGTTGAAACGATTGTAATGTTTCGCATTGGAAAATAATTGTATTGCTTTAAGGGGTTACCCCCACTTGCGATTTTGAAAAAATCGATTTTTTTTATTGCATTTTTTTGAAGTATAAGTACCTGAGAATATGTCCTGAAAATTTCAAGTCGATCCGAACAAAATTGACTGAGATATGAGCGTTGAAAGAGAAGAATCCGTTGTGTAAACGACCGGAAATTGAAACTTTAAACGCGTTTTTCTCAAAATGGCAATTCTGAAGTCGGTGACCAAGATTACTCGAACACTAATGAACCGATCTTCTTGAAATTTTGCAGGCTTATTTAATACATAGAAATGTAGTCTTTAATCGTTCGATTTTTTTTTTCGAAAAATGGCCGTTTTATAGCCAAAAAACGGCCGTTTTTTTTCGTTAAAATCGAACCATTAACTTTGACTGTCCGCCATTTTGTGAAAAATGAATATTTTTTTAAAATCCTTCGATTAAAGACTAGTTTATACTTATATTTGACTAAATCCATCCGCATTTTTTTTTTCAGATGATCCACTTCGCCGCAATGTTGGTCACCGCAAACCGTGTATATAAAAACATTATTTCATTGACGGCCATTGGCCACTAAACAATGTAACATTTTTCAATAAAAAAATTACTAAAGTTCTTCAAGATGTCTTCTTTAAGATGGTATATTGATCGATTAAAAAAGTTTTGTAGTTTTCTTGAAAAAAATTCATGAAAAAGGCCTTTTTTTGCGCTACAAGTGGGGGTAACGCCTTAACCGCTAATGTGGAGCCTGACGTTAACAAGTATGAATGCAGCTTTATTTTTCGCCCCATCAAAGACATTTAAACTTCATTGGTTTAAAATTAATACATTTGTTGTACGTCAATATTCTTGTTTGCGGGAAGCAGGTAGGACCTTCGTATAATTAAAGGTGAGGGACGCTCGAGATAAATAGAAATATACTTGTATGTAGGAAGGAATATACGATTACTTTTTCATCCCAGAACAAATTGATCATTATATGAAAAAAAAATGAAAGAATTTTCTTAACGAACGCACAACATGAGTCTGTGGAATATACGACATATTTTAGCCTCTCTCGCTCTCTCCCTCGCTCCGGCAATTTAATCATCACGTAACACATTAATGAGTAACGACGTGAGCCAGCTAACGAAGGCGTTTTACAATCAATGCCAATACCATGATTATTGGCTAGTCGTTATATTGCGTTCAATCATTTTTGTGCACTTTGTTATTTGAGATTTGCGGTAATAACCACGATGTACGTATCCAAAAAATTGACCGCTTTATCTCAGTATACGGAATCGACTCACGCGAGAGCAGTAACAATATTCCTCGATTTTTTAAACCCGCCGTTGTTTCGTTCACTAAAAATCGTTAACTGTGTTTTACCGCCAACGCATCAGGATCCTTTGGAGGGAAATTAGATTATTTTGTCGAGCGTGCCATTATTGTGGTCGTTTACGTTAGAATTTGATAGCACGACATCGTAGAAATGATGGTTCGGTGCATCGTCGGAAATGAAATAGTCGTTGCTATCCGATAGTAGTGGACGTACAGTTAATCTATGTCAGCAGCGATCTTCAGGAACAGGGTCTATCGGAAATTAGAAATAGACGGTCCACTGTGTCCCTCGAAAAATTGAGCCACTGGGTAGGGACCCTCTCTTTTTTCCGAAGCAGGTACTGACAAGTTTCTACTTTTGTTAGGTTAACAAACAGAATGCTCAAATACCGCAATATAGCTGTATATTGCGGGAGAAGAATGACTTCGAACATAACTGCGATAGTTAAAGAAGCAAAAAACATACAAACTCAGCTGGTTTTTCAATTTTTGACATAAAAAATAATATAAAATCATCTCTCATAACCGAGTTGTGACTCGCAGACAGGTTCAAACCTGTTGGCGTTCGAAGGCGGTTCTAATGTGAAAGAGACGCATATGTATACGTGACGACTTCTGAGAAACAGAAAAGGTACCCACTGTTGTCACTGTTCCCACTTTGACCCTAATGGAATTTTTTTACATTACAAAATGTAATATAACGAGTAATGGAATTTTTTCACATTACAAAATATAAGGTAAATATAAGTAATGGATTTTTTTTATATTACTGATGTAATGTAATGTAAAAAATCTCCACCACTTATTGGAATGTAATGAGGATTATTACTCGTTTTCCGTTAGGAGCAGCGGTTTTTGCACTGGGTCGATCAGACCTGATGGTAGTTAAGGCGTGTTTGTTTGGTTCAAACTGACCGAATGATAGTAACGAAGTGTTACTCGGCTACCAGTAGGGGTTGCGGTGCTTCTCCCGGGTCAAACTCCCCCCCCCCCCCCCCCATGGGAATTTATATACGCAAAAATATACTGTAAATTTATTTTATTAATAATTGTAATACATGTGAAATGTATGCCATATATTGAAAATATATGTTGCATATATGTGCCAAATTCTAATTTTCGTAACGTTTTTATATATGAGATGTATATGCGTGGTATTACTGTATATCAATGTATCATATATCAATGATATATGTAGCATTTACCCTGCATAAATATCACATATATTCAGCATATATGTTGCATACACACTGCATACATACCACATATATACTGCATAAATGGTACATATATGCCACATACATACAGATATGCGTAGCATATTTGTATATAGTGTTTATATGTAATAGTGTACTTTAACTGTAAGTTAAGTTTTTTTAATTTTAAGTTTTAATTTTTATTAAGTTTAACTACAAAAGTGTTTATACACAGCATATATTTCTTGTCAGGAATATGTATCAAAAATGTATGCGTCATATATGACGCATAAATGACACATATATGAGTCATATATGACGAATACATTTTTGATATTTTTTTCTGACAAAAAAATAAATTGAAAATATATTGAAAATATATGCGTCGTATATGCCTCTTATATGCATCATATACAGTGTTTATACGTAGCATATATTTTTTTGGTCAGAATAATATATTGAAAATATATGGGTCATATATGCGTCATATATTTGGTGCATATATACTGAATATATACGTGTTATTCTATTTTTCGTCACTATATACGCGACCGATATATATATACTACTGTGTCCAAAAAATAAGGTGACATTGTATTTATTTCGAAAATTCTTTATTTATTTTTCCAAATCAATTTCATCCCCTTCAAAGTAATCCCCTCCCGATGCAATGCACTTATGCCAACGGATTTTCCAATCTTCGAAACACTGATTGTAGTCACTTTCCGGGATGGCCTTCAGTTCCGTCTTCGCTGCGGCTTGAATCTCCTCTATCGTATCAAAACGGTGTCCCCGGAGCGATCTTTCGAGCTTGCTGAACAGCCAGAAGTCGCACGGCGCCAGATCAGGTGAATACGGTGGTTGCGGAACGATATGGGTTGAGTTTTTGGCGCCGTGCGACTTCTGGCTGTTCAGCAAGCTCAAAAGATCGCTCCGGGGACACCGTTTTGATACGATAGAGGAGATTCAAGCCGCAGCGAAGACGGAACTGAAGGCCATCCCGGAAAGTGACTACAATCAGTGTTTCGAAGATTGGAAAATCCGTTGGCATAAGTGCATTGCATCGAGAGGGGATTACTTTGAAGGGGATGAAATTGATTTGGAAAAATAAATAAAGAATTTTCGAAATAAATACACTGTCACCTTATTTTTTGGACACAGTAGTATGTAGCATATACTTTCTGCATATATTTTACATACATAAATTTCCATGGAGGCCAATAGTAGTAACCACGCGTTTCTTGGTCTCTAAAAGCAGTGGCGATTGTGGCCCGGGTCAAACTGACCTGATGGTAGTAACCAAGTATTACTCGGCTACCAGTAGGGGTAGCGGTTTTTCCCCGGGTCAGTTGACCTAATAGTAATAACTACGCGTTTCTTGGTTTTGTTTAACACCCCAAATAGAATGAAAATATACTAGACGATGAGAATCCAATGGTAGATACGACGATCACGTAGTCCGTGAAAGTCATCTGCGAACAGCTCACAATCAACAATACCGAAAAAAGTGATACAAATAATTACAAACGCGGTTATATGGAGATTTTTGGCGAGTAATGGACATTTTTTACATTACATTAAATTAGTAATGTGAAAAAATTCCATTACTCATGACATTACACTTTGTAATGTAAAAAAAATTCATTACCCAATACATTCCATTTTGTAATGGAAAAAAATTAATTACGCATCACATTGTAATGGGTAATGAAAATGTTCCACATTACAAAATGTAATGTAATCAGTAATGAAATTTATTTACAATACAAAATATGATTTAATGAGTAATAAACATTTTTTACATTACAAAGTATAACATAATGAGTAATGGAATGTTTTATATTACCCCAATGTAATGTAATGGGTAATGAGATATTTTTTCATTGTCTATTAAAAAAGTAATGAATAATGCATTACTTTTTCATTACAAATTTCGCACGCCTGGTTCGGAAATATGTTACGATTGTGTTCGTGTATAAAAGGCAGCATTAAAATACAGTACTACCTTTCTAAGAGAGCCCTCGCTAAGAGAGAATTTCCCCGCCGTTCCGCTTGAGCGCATTTTATGGCTTCCCCCACCTAGCTCGAGCTGTCCAGTGTACCCGAGGCCTCTCGAGTTTGTCGCGGACAACTCGATAAGAGATCGCGAGCGATTTCAGAAAATCGCACGTCGCACGATTGTCAAATGGATAATATTCCTTTGTATAATAATATATACGTTTAAGCCGTAAAGTCGGAGAAAAAAACATGCACCATAATTAAATTTCAAGTAGTAATTTAATGCAAGTAAAATATATTTTAATAGACATTAACACAGCATAGAATATTATTGATATTGATAAAAATTATCGAGGCTACATTATACTAGAGATATGTTTATGAGTAGTAGTAATAAATGCAAATATCGTACAGCATGTACAATATGTATGTATCATAACATATATACTATACATCAGAGTATAGAGTCCTGTTGACGTCCGCAAGAATCGTAGAGACGGCTTCATTTTCGTGATCAGCTGGCGCTCTCTTATCGAGTTCGAGTGGAGAAACACATACACGCTACCACATGCGCGATTTTCGAGCGCGCTAACCTAGCGGTGGGGGAAGGCTTCGGCGACGAATTTCTCGAGAATTTCTTCCCCTAACCGCCCTAGACCGCTCTCTTAGAGAGGTAGTACTGTATTTTTCAACGATTGTATCAGAGCGTTTCGAGCACATCCGAATGTTTCCGCTATACGATACAATACAATCAGAGAAACGAAATAATCATGCTCACGTGCCAACATCATACAAGTATTCATCGGATTCGCGACGCCTTTAGCCGCCTATGAAACTCCACAGAAATAATTGCGCACTATAGACGAGAATCTCTTCAATGTATTATATAGACGCGTAAGATGTGTATACATGTGTTTGTGTGTATTACAAATACCGTAACGAAAAGGATCGAAGATTCTCGTCCGTGTGCTATGTACATCCGATTGTGTCACCTCATTTAGGGAGCGATTCTTGCAGCCATAAGATCCTCTTAGCGTCAATAGTTTCTCGAAAAAATTAAGACCCTTTTCATACGTACAGTGGGTGAAAAAAGTGCTTCAACAATCCATTTTATGCTGTGTGGATTCCACCGACTTCCATTGACATAAATTTTTTCAATTGAAGCATTTACAAACACTATTTGCATTTGCGATAAGCTATCGAAAAAATAACCGGCAAGATAATGATTCATATTCGAAAAGTTATTTTTAAACATCGAGATGTGGCTACACATATTTGTCCTTTACCGACTAGACTGTGCTTGTTCAATTTTAGACATGACGATGTAACGATTAACATTTATCGTTTTACACGTGTATAAATTTCGGGAACATAATCTCGTTACACGAAGAGGAGCATTTTTTGATACCTGTTCTAGCTTGTATCAAGAATGGACCACGAGTAACGTTAAGGGGGAAATGCATAAAGCAATATGGGCTACATTTATCGTTTGAGTTTGAGTGATAAATGTCCAACCTACGGAAACTTTCCAGAAGGCGCAGAGAGCTGGTCAAAGAAGTTCTGAAGCCAATATACGTGGACTTGTCTAGGCGTGAGTTGCTCGATAGATGTAAGGAAAATAATACACAAAATAACAACGAAAGTTACAATGGCTCGCTTTGGCACTTTGCTTCGAAACCCCTCCATATTGGCTGAAAACCATTGAATTAGTCAATTACGTTGCTGTTGGGGTACTCAATGATGAATTTTCAACAATTCCGAAAATGTTCAGGGTGATGGAAGTGATGGACCTGCAGTCGCTGACAGAGAAAGAGGATCGATTAGCTCCGCTAATCGACGACCAGCCGGTGCTTTTCGAAGTAGAGGAAGGTGAATTGTATGGGCCTAGAATAGCAGATTAGTTTTAGATATGATATTTATCGATTCATAACAATGAAATCAATATTTTTATCTTTCAACGCGTGTTTCTCAACACGACATTTTTCAAACTTGCTGCAGTTCTAACTCGAATACAAATCGTCCGACCGACTTGAATCTTATTTTAGCGTATTTAGTATTTGTTTTTTCATACAAGGACCCTCTAATTTTTCGATTGGATGAAAAATGTCAATTTTCCATGCAAAAAACGATCTGGTTTTTAAAGCGAGAAATCCCTTTAGGAGCGTGAAAAATAGATATTTTTCGGGAATTTTTTTAGAGGGGATAAAGTAATCTGATCATTTTCAAATATGGACATAAGCTTATTATAACCGTGAAGTTCGAAAAAAATTTTTTTTTGGATGACCGACCAAATGGCGTCGTTATAAGGGTCTTCGGACGCCTGTTTTCCACGATATCGAAAAGTGCTGCAGTTCTCCCTCTTTTTCTGTTGATCTGAAAAAGATTTAATAAGTGTCTTTCGTTTACTGACATATTGAGGGGAAGGATATACCTAAAAAATGATGAAAAAGTCTAAAATTGAAAATTTGCGAGCCTTTTTACTCCAAATTTCGAATTTTCGACCATTTTTTCGACATATTTGACCCCAAAAAAATTATTTATTTACCCGCTACCTTTCAAACGTTAGGTATATCCTTCCGATAATATTACTGAGAGTAACGTCCCAGAATTTCATCCAAATCGGTCGATAACTTTTTGAGCTATAACACCAGCAGTTTTTGAAAAAGGAGTTTTGAGATAATCGCGTTTAAAGTTTCAACATGTGACTCGCTACCTGACCGCATGCTGTCCCCGCGCTCTAGACTATATGCGATAACTCCGCAAATATTCAATATTTCGAATTTTCCTTTGGTCAGAATATTCTTTGGGAATATACTTTCGAAATATGTAAAAAAATCGATTTTTTGAAAATTCTAAAGGTATTTCTCGCCTTAAGCGTAATTTGAAACTTTTTTTTTCAAAACTTCGCCATTTTGTTGAATTTCGCAATCCTACGTCATTGTATAGGCAATACCTTCAAGTTGAATGAACTTTTTTTATTTTTTTATTTCAAGCACCTGAAGGCCGCGTTCACTGCAGCAGTTGGAAGAACTTTTTTTTGAGACTCGCGAGACGCGAAGACTCCCGTGTCAAATAACAAAGATGTTATTTGAAAATACACCTCTTTTCACCCCTTTAGGGGTAGAACATTTATGCAAAGTTTCAAGAAAAACCGAACAAACAAATATTTCGTTCCAATACAAACTTTCATCCTCTATTCTACTCACTTAAGGGCTGATTTTTTGAAAAACGATAAAACACGTATTTATCCCTTTCTAATATAAAGTCCAAATACAAATGTTCGCGTCTCTAAGCTCAGAGGTTTCGAATTTCTATACAAACGTTATTCAGCCTTTCCACCCCGTTAAGGGATGGCATTTCCAAAAATCCATTCTTAGTGTGTGCTCACGTCACAAAAAGAATCCGTTGTCCAAATTTCGTGGGTCTAGAACTCTAGACCAACGTAGGGTCTTGAGTACTTCCGGCTCGGCGATGATGAGTCGATCAGGACATGTTATTTTTATATATACGTATATAGAAGAGTTCTTTCCGTTGAAAACGACATAGTGGAATGTATGGAGTTTCAAAATTGAACTAGTGCTGGGCATATCTATCATTATCGCGAAAAAATTAGTATCCTTCAGCATTCGGTAGTGAAACACCCTACCTACACTTCTGACTAACGTAATACTTATCGGGAAGAAAAAACCGCTCGATATGTGCTTGCGTTCACGTGTTGGAGTTTGAGCACCACGTGAGCGACCACTATACGACAATATCATCGAATTCTGTATACCCCAAGATTACGTAAACTATCTAGCTGCTCCGATAATGCGAAATATAATTACTAGACGGACGGGGTGTTTTTATCTCCGGTAATACTATTAATCGGGCTTACCTCAGGTCTCGCAATATCCATTGGATAGCAGTTGGAAATTGCGTAACCATAACTTGGCGATATCCTTCTTCTCTCCGTCTAACATTCAAGTGCCATCTCTCCACGATACTACCACGAAGAAGCCACTGGAAGAACCGTAAATCGTCGCAGGGAAGCTGTTTCGGATTTGTCCCAATTATTCGTATGACTGCGGCCGGCTAAATCCGTTTCTTGTTTCGAGACATGTTGCGTAAAACAAACGTTGGATAACACCTATCAAGCGAGCTGGAGACGATATAACGGGATTACGAAACACTCTCTAATATTGTAATGGTTGTCATCTGCAACTGGCTGCAAAATAGAACAACGAACAGAACTCGATTATGTTACCCTCCCCCCCCCCCAAACGTGTGTGTATGGGGGGGGGGGGGCTAACATAACCCACCCCTTGTTTACGCTGATCATCGTGGGTATACAACAGGCCTTTAACGCTTCACCGACGATCCTTTTAACATGCTTGAATTGATTCAATAGTTCTATACGATTGTGATATAATAAATACTCCCAGAACGTGCGATACATATGAAAGCGAACTGAAGAGCAATTATTTCTATGAGAGAAATAGACAATCTTTTCGCGCTGAAATTCGCATGGTTGGAACCCAATGAATTATGTTTTGATTGGCCTCTTTTTGGTACACTTTGACTACAAAACCGTCAAGAGTTCTTCAGAAATTTTATCAGAGATCTGCGACATAAGTCTGCTAAAGACATATTTCAAGCTATACGGAAGAAAACTTTTTTATTGTCAGTTTTCGACGACTTTTGAATCTTTATGAACTTCTGTTCTCTCTCATCTAATAAGTGGACAATAATAATAACAGTAATACGCACGAAGAACGGAATCCCGCCTTGTGGGGAAACGTGA
The DNA here is from genome assembly GCA_964007375.1 of Ophion obscuratus. Taxonomy (NCBI): domain Eukaryota; kingdom Metazoa; phylum Arthropoda; class Insecta; order Hymenoptera; family Ichneumonidae; genus Ophion; species Ophion obscuratus. The sequence continues at coordinate 634,416 of OZ023313.1, read as the reverse complement.
AGAATATGACTTACAGCGGGTGCGCGTAAGACGCAAAGTTTTCCGGGAAGTATTTTGTTAACGCACTGTCACGAATCCAGCGAACAGACCTGAGATTCCCGGTGCCTCATATCTACGAACCTGGATAACTCTATCTTAAATCAGCATACTTATAGTCTTTGCGGCAACAATGATGGTGGCCGAGATCATAGGGTGCAAATGCAGCAGCGGGGCAGGAGCAGCGAAGAAATGAACAACCAGGATACCCCGCTGTTAAAAGTGACTGACCTGGGCAAGTGCGTGTCGCTACGCCGCTATCGTCTCGATTGAATAATGATCTTCAGGCTTGCCAAATACGATCGAGAGCAGACGGGGCGGGGCGGTAGTCAAGCTACGGAACACCGAAGACTGCGTAAGTAGGGTCGTGCTGACTCCATTTGACGTGATCAGAGAGAGGAAGCTGGCTTTTTTAAACTGCACACAGTCGGACCCTTTCGATCGGCTTGAACGAATTTAAGAAGCATTCCCAAAAAGATTACGCTAGACTTAGAACGTAGGGCTCATCCCTACATTTCAATTCCTTCTATCGGAATGATCTACCAAAAAATGGGCACCGAAGTTGAGGAATTTCCTGAAGCCCTTAAGATGCCGATTTTCGTACTTTTCGGGTAGGGCTCTCCGATAGAACGAATCAAGGTATCGGGGTATGCCTAACGCTATTTTTTCAATCTACCAAGATCCCTTTCGGCAACACAATGAATTTCCTAAATCATTTAATTAGTAACCAAGCAAAACTCCGTGAAATTTCAAAAAAATCCCCGAAAATGTCTGAACTTGTCGGAAATTTTGGGCCGCGTGGAGTGTGTATTGTCAAATAAAGAGAGGGAGCTGACACCTGTTACGGGACGGACTTGACCACCTGTTTATTCATTCGAACGGCGAAGTGGAACTGCTCTGCAGAGGTGCTGCCTCACTTCAAAAGGAGGATGAGCCGGAACTGATACATCTGCCACGTGGTCCTTAGGCGCCCCTTGGAACAAAGACTTCAACCCCCGCGACGAATCTTGCCAAGGGGATCACAGAACTGTTAAAGTACCTTTGGCAACGAAAGGGGCACGCCTTACGGCAGCCGTAGTTTAATTCTATTGTTTAATGGTCCGAAAAAGCAAGACAGAAGCCCGCGGTGTTGGCCTGTCCAGGCGAAATAACGGCGATCGACCATTCTCAAGATGGTGGCCTTCAAATTGAATGTCAAAAGCGTCTCGAAGACAACATAAAATCGATGAGAAGAGATATAGGTGAAGAGACGCAACTGCTGACTCTGCAAAGACCATCGAAGCATCTTGAGAAACAACTACTGCTAGTATTCGACAAACTGGAAATCCACTCACGGCGAAAAAGGCAAAATAGCTCCTTGATGGAGGACCTCGACGCGTTGAAGCAGAAGTTGGCGGTTCATGCAGAGTGAATATGGCGATACAATGTACATCACAAGAGCGAAGGGATCAAAATGCCACGATTGCGGGTAAAGCGAAGATATCTTACCAGCAGCTAAACGCGATGACCCCTGAAGAAAAGGAGAACAGAGTTCCGAGCAGAGAAGAACTGACCAAGCGATATGGGCGGCGTCAGTGAAATACAAGAAGCCCAACCAACTGGTCGACGAACCAAGAGTCGACAGGTACACTCTGATATCATCGGAGTATAACTACCCACCGTCATCAGAAAGACGCACAATTTGAGAGCATCTGGTTTCGACTGCATCCACAACTTCTGAAACAAGTGGCTGAACTTTTTGCATCAGCGTCTGACAAAATGCTCTAGAACCATCATTCAGCACCTCGAAATGGATTTTTACACACGGAGTCACATAAACGTTGCCAAAGAAGAAGATCTTTGTAAGACCCAGCAAAGTATCGACCTAGTACGTTCTTGCCAACCATCTTCGAACCACTTGCTCAGCCAATAACAAGATCTACGCCTACACCAAAGTTCAGATTATTTTAGCAGAATAGCAGAAAGGATATCGTAAAGTGCAAATGGGATGCAAGGAGAAGCTTACCATCAGTACAGTTGTGCCTAAGCAAGTGCAAACACGTAACCGGCACCTGTATGCAGCATACATAAACTACATAAAGGCCTGCATACCACGTTCTTGGATTGCCGAGACAGTACGCATGCTCGAGATACACTTAACCACCGTAGAATTGCTGACACGGATCATGGCGGAATGGAATGGGTACGGGAGAAGAGCAAGTAACGATCTCGGAAATTCGGATACAGCGTGGGATATTCCAAGTACATGTTCCGTGGCCGCTGTGGTTTTGCCTTACATTCAACCCGTTGTCAAGTATACTAAAGAACTCCAAGGACGCCTTCCGGATGAAAGCCGGGAGAGAAAGCATATATCACATCTCATGTTAAAAAAAAAGACTATACCATCCGAAAGGAATTGGGAAAATACTCCGAACTTGTGAATCAAGTGCTTGTGGAAGCTGGGCACGGTCTTATCATCAACTCGAGTAGTACCAAAACGAGTAAACGATGCTCCCCGAACTGTCGAGCTTTCGGTTAAGACGTGTGATCGGCTGCAAAAGCCAGTTATCCGGGAGATCTACCACATCAAGAGGGAGTTCCTGCGCACCTGCGATGCCGAGAATGCAGCGGACGCCATCAATAACAGCGAATAAGGGTCAACGTAGTTCACTAATTGTAAGACTAACCATGAAAATCACTCAAGTTCCGCCGTCGATTTTGTTGAAACTCATATAGTGACAAAACATTGAAAACTATTGGACATATACTTTTTTCTATCTGTGGAAAAACGGTTTTAAGGGGGGAACCGTTCCTCAAAAAAAAGCGCCTCGAGCGGTGGTTTTGCAGTTTTACCCACAAGCAGTCCACCGATCTGAATAAAACAAAAACCAAAATTTTTCTAATGTAAAGCGATGATCCACTATGAAATAATTGAAAAATCCACTATGAAATAATCCACTATGAAATCCACTATGAAATAATTGAAAAAAAATTAAGAGGTGACACACTGTTCTTTAAGGGGTCATTTCCCCCCTTGAAAACGTTTTTCAGCAGATCAAAAAAATACGTGTCTAATAGTTATCAATGCTTTATCACATATATGGCTTTCAACAAAACACAAAAGAAGGCAGACAATTAAGTGATGTGCCTTGTAAGTGTAAGACTGGATTTGTAAGCAGTTTGTAAGAGTCCTTCGTGACATGTGCCTGTAGGATTCGCATGCATGTGTGCCGACTAGATACCGAGACTCGTTAATAATAAGTAAGTACGTAATCCTTACAAATATAATAATAGCGATGATGATGCTGATTACTATTTTAATAACAGCAATCTGTCATTGCATTTTTTTTCCACTTTTAAACGATTCAACGTGCATACTCACCTGGTACAGAGAAATAGTTATATAAGAACAAATAGGAATATACGTGCATGTAGGACACAATGAGGCATCATTATTTGATGCACGGAGATGTTCCATGGAAATTTGAAACGGTATTTTCATACCCCAGTATTAATTAAAAATACTTATAAGTTCGTGAATAATGTTTTGCCTTTTTTGTGAACGCTGTGTACAATAAACTTCTCTCGTCCTTTCGTCAAATGAATGTTGTGGACGGATCGATATGGTCGGTTATATAACGATCGTAACTTATCACGCTCACCCCCTTTATACTCTTACGTCATACTACGCCGACAACCAACTTGATCCAACAGAATATCGGCGACGGAGTCATGTATTTGTAATACACGTATACGGGGTCGCCTGCATGTAACTCTGGGGTAACGTCGACAATCGTTTGCAGGCTTCGATTATAAAAGAAACAAATATGATGGTAAGTAAATATGGAGGTAAGGCGCCTTACATATCCTGTATAGTTATCAAATATATAATAATCGTAACATGGATAGCATCATAATTGCATTTTCTTCAATTCATCATAGCCCGTCGGTGTGGCCGCTACGGCGATTTCCAATGTTAAGCAGCCTAGGCCGTGCACTAGCTTGGGCGGCAGGCAATGAAGAAGAAACACAACATATTCATTTCTATTAAATGAAAGGAAAACTCATAAGAAATAGCTTAACCTATTTCTGCAGTAGTTATCTGCATAAAAATCAAATAAGTATTATTTTTTTCGAGTTCGTCGACAAGTTCGCAGACGAAAATGTTTAGTTTAAAAAATTCTCCATGAAATTAAACTTAAACGAGCCACATCTTTGGACCCGCCAATTCGTCATTTTTTTTCATAACCTCAGCAATGCAGTACCGGAATTACCGAAGTAACTTACGAATCACTAATCTACTAGATGTTACTAGCGTGATATTCGCAAATGTTGAGTCATCAATCTGATACCAGTACGTTCCTAAAAGACTGCAACCTTTTGCTGCCCATGAAATACTAGCCTTATATTCCCGACACCCTGTGTGTAGCTGGTCTGAAAGCGAGAAGAATTTTTGTCAAATATATACCGTTATGTATTTATTTTTCGATATTCTTGGAAGTCTTTTAAGTGCAAAGTCTACCTGGTCGGTAATCCGACAGCCGCAGAGGTCTTGGGAAACTACGAACATTACGTATCAGCGGGTATAAACGGAATTCCATACATAGTGTACACATTTACAATGGATTATTGTAATATTTGCAACATGTTATTCAAAGAAATATGAATAAAAATTGGAAAATGTTTCAAAGCTTGCACGCTACATGCACCTCCGGATATATTATACATTTGGATAATGAGATAGGTACGTACCACAATTGATACTGCTATTCATCGCGTGCAACGTGTACAATTTGTTGGGGAACGTTTCAAATCAGTCACACATTAAAATACGCCATCGTGTCGTTGACATGTCGTAACGTGCTGAGTTTAAGGTGGGTCAAACGTTTCATCGAGTAATTTTAAAGGATAGGGGAGACCGGGGCAAAATGGTATAGCGGGGCATAATGGGACCGGGGCAAAATGGGACCGGGGCAAAACGGGTTTGGGGCAAAATGGAATAGTGAAAATCAACACTGCTGGAAAATACGTCATTGGGGCAAAACGGGACTGGGGCAAAATGGGCCGGAGAAAATCAGGCTCCTCAGAAAGAGGCGGTTGGGGCAAAACGGGATCGGGGCAAAATGGGACAGTGGAATAATTCGATGCAGAAACGAAAGAAATGCAGGGGTAAAAAAACGAGGGGTAATAAATGAGTGAAAACAGGTTTTATTGAATGTGATATTTGGGTCACACTCTACTTACGATACTATAATTTAACGGTGGCAATGTTTAATTTTTATTGCTTGTTTAACTAAGCTAATTTTTATCGGCACAATTGTCGCAAACGTACTCGATTGAGTTATCGTCAGCATGGGCACATGAATAGTGGGCCCATTTCTTGCATGAATTACAACGAATCCAGGATTCCTTGGATTTCGCATATAAGCCCCCGCAGAAAAGGCTCCCCATGAAATCGACGGATATGTGTCGACAAATATATCGGTCAGTCCGTATTATCTGCGTATATGTGGACTGAAACGAACCACAAGCACCATTTAAATTAGATTATGTTTCAACAGCTCTTTCATAGAGCCGAAGCATGAATTTTCCTGTCATCTCATTTTACCCCAAATTCAGCGGGCTGCGACACTTCATTTTTGTGTGTCCCATTTTGCCCCGATTCCATTTTGCCCCAATTTGATATTCCACTCCTCTCTGTCCCATTTTGCCCCTATCCCATTTTGCCCCAAATCAAGCACCAAGAAACTTCATTTTTTGCTATACCATTTTGCCCCGGTCTCCCCTACTGATTTTTTTCAAACACGGCTAGGCCCGACAATAGTTCAACTTCGGAGATGCCATAAGTTTCGCAACATCGGTTGCAATAAAAATAAATAATAACATTTTGGCAAATCGGGGCGGTTTCTTATGAAAAATCGACTGCAGCCAAATTTACGGTTATTCGCAAGAAACTGTGCTAGATTGCCTAGACTTTCTTAAACATACTTCTCGATAACAATGTGGTGGAAGTTATTATGGATCTCCGAAATTGAACTTTTACTGTCTACATAAAGCGTCGAATTTTATTGACTAATTTTATTATCTGTGGTTAAAAAAATAGTATCCCGGGACGTTTATTCTGGTGAAACGACCGATTCCAAAGTAGAATCATTCATCAAAGAAACATGAATGAATTTGTAGAGACATTTGATTTTTCGGACGAACAACAGGGAAGCAATGTAAATGAATTTCTTTAAACTAGTGCGGCTCCATTATCGTCGCTTATTGGGGCTTCCACTTTTTTCACGCAAGAGCACACATGTGGCATACGGGATGCGGGTACACGATGGAACAGAACGGAGACACAAAAAGCGTACACGGCATGAAACGCTGGTACAAGTTCCGGGGAGTTGACGCAGGGTAAAATTGCTACGGGAAGCTGGAGCTGTACGAACTTTGTGTTTGTCACGACGGCATCTGATTTGTATTCGGCGTATAGCTACGAACCTAAAACATTCAAGGGTCTACATTCATCTCCCGGTGGCGTCGAAGTGCCCTCTCAAGTTTTTTAGCTGACTTCTTGACGCGAAATTTGTAAGGAAACTTTGGGACAAATTTCCTGTTCCCGATTATCGTGTTCGATTGAAAACTCCACGAATATTGCGGCAGGTACACCTAAAGCAAATTTCATGGCTTGGTAGTATTTACAACAAAGGTCCATGACAAAATATAGTACAGTAAAACTAACGATAGTTTAGTTACAGGGCACTCATAATACGAGTAACAAAACGTTATTGCGATTGCTCCGCCAGTAAACTATCGTAACTTTTACTATTCCGAAATTGACCTCATTAAACGATCTTTCTCAGTTTTACTATACTCTTCTGTATTCCGTCTTTTACCATAATGAAAACTATAGTAAAACTATATCTGTAGAGTGACATTTACTATACGATCTTTTGTAGACTATGGCAAGTCCCAGATAGTTTTACCGTGTATCTTTTACCATGATAAACAAGGGTATATCAAAACTAGCTATAGTTCTTTGGTAGGGTAATCATATTATGGTGGCCACAACTATATTATGATTGTCTTGCCACTAAAGTACAGTGAGTACTATGAGAGGCGTAGCCAGGAATTGCTTCAGGCGGGGAGGGGATCGACATGATTTTCTAAAAATGGTAATCTACGCGGTCGCTTCGCTTGCCTGCAGCTTTTCTCTATCCTGGCATAACAACTCTGAGCGCACTTCGTTGACCGTTAAAATTTACACTTTGAAAATTTTACGAATGAAATAAATATTTGTAAATATTTTTTGTTTTTCTATTTGTAAATCATATGAGTATAATTTTAACATTCGGGTTAAAGATTTGCCGCATACACGATTTAGTTGTAACGGTTTTTCATAATTTTTTGGTGCTCATTTATTACATTTGACAAGATTAATTTACTCAGGTACATAAATAGGATTGACGCCATTTGTTAATTCGCTCAACAAGTACTGTCGTGTTCCTAATCAAACCCCCACAGTCAAATTACCAAACTACTCAACTAGACTTTACTTATCTAAATCTTGCCTATAAAATAAGTTTACTTTATTGCCTGACTTGTTTGTCAGTCAAAACATTTATGACATTTCGATTGACTGGAACCTGGACTTGAATTCTATAGGATAGACCGGTCGCACCACGCGCATATCACGGTGATCGGGGTGATCTACGTAAAAATAGGCGCGCTTTCATTCGCTCAGTTGTCATTGTGAATGACAACTAAGATGCCCAAATGTTGAAAAATGTACTAGGTTTATGAAATTTTTTCGGATTTTTGGAAAACGTACTTGACAGATTTGCATTACGTTTTTATGGGTCCACAACGCTGTCTTCCTATGCAGCAAAGAAAAAAACCATTCAAATCGAACCAGCTAACACGGTGTAATCAGTGTACATAGATATAAAAAAAATCATCAACCTAAATAGCCGACGAATAGTTTGAAGTCGGTTTAAAATGTTTTTATTTGAAACGCTCGAAAGTAAAATTACCTACTCCTAGTTTCAATACTATACTATATTAATTTTGTCGTATTTTGAAATATTAATACGTCTCGTGCCCTATCGATTACGACCAATTCGAGTTTAGCAGTCCAATCGAGTTCCTGACTGCCTTGTCGATGCAAAATCATCCGCTGATCACAAGTTTCCCAGGTAGAATCCGATAGGGCCAGAACTCTTAAAGCGAGACACATTCATGTAAAAAAAATCCATCTCCCGGGCTAAATAAGGCCGGGACGAGAATGAAAGTTAAAAAGTTCGTTACCACCTAACGAGTTTACATTGTATAAGAGTCTACCTGATCCATTTTAGCGGGAAAAAAATGGCTCCATTTTCACGTCTTGTGTCCTATGAATTACGACTAATTCGAATCTAGCGGTCCAATCGAGTTCTCGACACCATTGACGATGCAAAATCGTTCGCTGATTTTCAATTTTCCAGGTAGAACTCGATCAGACCAAAACTCTTGATCGGGAACACATTTATATACATTTTTTACAATCTATCTGCTGGGCTACGTAAGGCTTCAATGAGAATGGGATTTAAATAATCGTGACTACCAAACGATTTTACATCGAATAAGAGCCTGTCTGTTCCATTTAAAGGAGAAATAAAAAAGTCTTTTTTTTACGTCTTGTGTCCTATCGATTTCGTACTTGGCAGATTTGCATAACATTTTGATGGGACCACATCGTTGTGTTTCCCTACACAGCGAAGAAACAACCATTTAAATCAGACCAGCCGATACGGCGTAATCGGTGTAGATAAATATAAAAAAAAAAAAATAACAAAAATACGTAGAAGACGAATAGTTTGAAGTTTGTTTAAAATGGTTTTATGTGAAACATTCGAAAGTAATATTTCCTAATTGTAGTTTCATACTATTCTGTATTTTTTAAAATTATATTGGTGTTTGTTCCAGCCGTACAGGGTCTTCCCCTTTTTACGAGCCCCCAATCCGCCTCAACTTCGTTCTACCTCCGATTCGGAATTTCTTCAAGGAACTAAAAATAAGTCCACGCACCAAATTTTAAGGCGATCCATCAACATTTAGTATAAAAAATCGATACGTAAAAACCCGCGAGGGTCAACGTCGGAACTCAGGAAGTAAAGAAAAAACATTTTAATCGTATTTTCGAAATATCGGGGGCGACTCTGTGCTCCATTCGTTGAGGGGGGGCATTGGGGGTAGTAAATAGGAGGGGATGGGAGAATGGCGCGTGGAAGATGCTGCGTCGGCGTCAAACTCACGTAGCGACTGCAGCGGCGCAACTGGATCTGTAAGAGGGACACGTCTCAAAATTTATATGAAAGTAAAGATGCGACAGTAACCGCGTGCACGTTAACGCGTTCGCAACTTGCAAACCCGATGCTTCTTCGCCCTGATTCACATTTGACAGACAAATATATACAACGCCGATTACCAATTCTCGTGCTTCGTGCTCAAAATTACGAAGCCGGAACGAAGTAAAAGTGAGACATCTGTAAAGCACCGCCTATTATTCCGTTTTCATGGGCGCCCCAAACGCGCGCTCGTATTGGCGTCATCGTTGAAGATCTTCTCGAATGGTAAGCGCATTGCATTCTTTGACTTCCGAATTGATATTTCCACGAATTATTCATTTGTACTGAAATGTGCGAATAAATATGTATGTCTTCTAACGGAAGGATATATGCACGAGATGGTGCGCAGGCTGTTGTCTAAATCCCAGAAAGAAGTCTCGCAGCGGGACGGATGGCCCAAGTGTTTTTTCAATTTGCCTGTAAAGATGTGAACCTTTACTGAACTTTCAATCGGAGCGAGTGAATTGGCCAACGTAATTTGTTACAGTTTTTGATAAAGATTTGCCTTCATTGAAATTTCGAAAATTCAAAAGTTGATTTGACGACGAAAAAACGAAACAATTAGGTAGATTTGGCGGGACACAGGTTTCAGCCCTTGGCGATCAAATGGAGGGATGTTTTCGTATACTTTCCTAAACTTCTACCATTCGATTGTTAGGAGACAAAACATCGCTGCAATAACCCGCCTCTTCATTATACTGGATGGTTAAACGAGTCAGGGAGTTGACCCTTTAACGCTGTAATAACAGTCTCTTTGTTTTGATCCGGGGTGTCCGGACTATAGTAATCGTAACTACGACGGCGTTCTCTTGCGGTCTTGGATCTCTTGGCATCTGTAGAAGAAAAAGGCTCCGAGTCTTAAAGTCTCCGTTGAAGAAAAGTAAACAGCAAGGATCAAAGCATTTTTAATCGAATGTGTGATAAAAAGATTCTAATATTGGGAACACTTTGGAATCATGTACAGAATTTCAAAGTACAGTAGAGAAAAATGATCACACGGAAAAATGTATTTTCCATTGAAATTTCAAGCTCGCGACTGTTGGTAAAAAAAAGTTGCAGCAACATGTTGTTAAGATTCCGCAAAAGACGGTAAATAACGTTTAAATAATAAACTGGAAAGTCGACAGCCTCTACATGTGGTGCGTGTATCACTGATTGGAAAACACATATAATCTTGTTGTGGGCAAATTAAAATACATAGAGATTGCGCGATCAGCATAGGTGTACACACCTGCATATATTCACATGTATAAGTCGGACGTGTGACAGAGGGAGTGTAAGGGCTCCGCTATACCTGTAACGTGGGCAAGAAAACCTTTTCATCTTGCTAATGGGACGGTATGTATTCGACTTAATTGGTGGCCACATCCACACCGAAAAACCAGCATAAAATCCGTTCACGCGTTATCATCGACTGTATAACCGCAAAAGACGCGGCAGCGTCTTAACGCTAAGTAATAAAACAAAATAAAAACGTTTAACTTACTGACGAACGCGCCGTGTACTCTTCATACACTGACATGAGATTTTGACTGTCACTTTTGAGCTTTGAATCGACGCCACGCGACAACGCGTCGACGAATCGAAAATCTGATGACGTATGACAAGTGTAATGTGATTATTCCCGGTCGTTTGGTTCAATTTATTTTTCGATCCTACCTCTCAATCACGAGATCTCATAATTTTCGGCCGAATTTCCGAGCGATTTTTTCCCCCAAAAGAGGTGGTTCCACAATCGCGGTTTAGTTGAATCGAATAAAGTAAATTCGTCATGTTGTAAACATAGTACATACGCTCTTTTGAGAGTTGATTAACAAAAAGTTTAACAGCCCAATGAGCGACGCGCATCAAACTCGTTTCGCGCAGCTCGCCAGCTGACTGCTATCTAGCACAACTGTCTATCTGGGTAAAAACAATTTTCAGGTAATAAAAAGTGTGAGCAATAAAAATAAACAGTCCCAAGGTATAAAATGTTGATTGTTTTTAGTTAGTATAAAACAAATGAATATTTTTGGCTTTCCAGTGCCTCATTATAGAGCATTTTATTGTCGGTCTAACAGCAAATAAAAACAATCAACATTTGATATCTTTAGAGACTGCGATACCAAAATTATGAATTTCTTCGCAGCGACCGGCGATACTGAAAAGCTCACATTTCTACATATTGAGGAGCCAGACCATGCATTTTTTTCACATCAAGCAAAGGCAATTAAATATGTATATCTCTAAGAATATACATTTTTCATTGAATTTCACCTTATTGATGTGAGAAAAGTTCGTGAATACCGAGAAATATACATTTTTCAATGTCTCCAAACGCTGCAAAAAATACATGTTCTTCGTTTCCCAGTCTTTAAATGTATGAAATGTTCATTGGTCTTAGTTAATGTAAGACAAACAATAAAATGTTCATATCAGTAGGCACTGCAAAGCCAAAAATATGTATTTGTCTTACATTGACTAAAAACAATCAACATTTTATATCTTTAGACCCTGCGAAGCCGAAAATCATGGAACTAGCTTCTCTGTATCTAGAAGTTTGAGGTTTTCGATGTCACCGATCGCTGCGAAGCCCATGATTTTCGGCTTCGCAGGAAATGATGTGGAAAAAATTTCCACATCAATCAGAGGCAATAAAAATATTATATTTCCATGGATACATATTTTTGATTGCCTTCGGTTGATGTGAGATAAATCTAAGAATGCGCTTCTCTATACCGAGCCTGTCTCCGATCGCTGCGAAGAAATCCATGTTTCTGGCTTCGCAGTCTCTGGAGCTGTCAAATGTTGATTGTTTCTAGTCGAAAAGCAAAAATATGTATTTGTCTTACGCTGATTAAAAACTATTAACATTGAATTCGACAGTAATTGTTTAATTCATCTTTTGCCCAATTCAATTGTCAGTTGTTACTTGTTCAATTAACTTGAGCGTTGAGTAGTGGAGAGGACAAGATGCTTCTCCGAGCTTTTTTTTCTTAACTATGCAGGCCAATTCGTTGCACAGCAATCCCAGTGTACTTGTGTGGTACATACACTACCGCTCAAAAGTTTCGACACACTAGTCGATATTTCGTGCTGCACTAAAAGTTAGATAGCTCCGTCAAACAAAAAAAAGATAACGAAATTCAACTAACGGTGTTTTGAAGGGTCCAAATTCTGTTTTGTTCTGCTCTTTTAAAATATCTTTTATGATTTCTTTTCGACCCGGTACGCACTTTTGTACGTGATCGTTTTTCGGCTATTTTTCGACTATCGAGAATTGGGCGCATAACGTATGGAAACAAATGTTGTCATTTTTATCCATGATAAACTTGAAAGGGATAGCAGGAGCTCCATTTTCGTTTTTTGAAAAGTTTCCCACGATTTTTTTTTCGGAAAGTTATTTCATTTTTTGTTAAAAAAAAACAAATTTTGGGAAATGCAATGTAACTCAAGATTATAGGGTTTAAGAGGAAATGTGAAAGATGTAAAAAGTTGTGCAAGTTTATACTGGATCACCTGGAATTTTTAAAGAATTTTCCTGTGAGATTGTTTTCGACTACTTTCATTCGAAACTCTGAGTAGGATGGCTTAGGGTAGAACGAGCGCGCGCCCTTGATTTCTATAGATTTTGTTAATATTTTAACCAGATATTGTTCATATCATTATGTATGTTTGAGTAAAATTTCACAACATTCAACTATTTGGATTGGGAGATAATGGGTTTTAAAGTTGCTACTTTTAACACTGCACGGTCTGCTTTGACCGAAAGTCAGGTCGCATAATTCGTCGTACCATTCTATTGTGTTTATAAATGGTGAATAAAAATTATGTTTTGATAGTGAACTAGTTAGGGAAAAGAGTGAAAAAGACTTGGATTGCCTTTAGTATTCAGTTTTGCTAAAAACGTTCGATAAAGACAGAATAATTCTTCGTAAAAAATATGTGTCCCCTATTATAAGAAGACATATGACAACACCGCAGAACAGTATTATTCAGTATTTTGAGAAAAAAATAATTATCGTGTTCCTAAAGTTAAAAACTTTCATCATAAAAAAATATTTGTATTAGAAATATTAATATTTTTATATTGTTTATGTTATCTTCATTAACAAATAAAAGTGTTGGTTTATTCATAACTAATTAAAAACTTTTTTCGATTAAACATTACTTCCAAATAAAAATTTGTGTTGCAGTATTATTTTAAATATGCCGCGCAAAGTCACGTCATTGGATACGTGGAACGATGGGGTGTTGGCATATGTCTTCTTATTATAGGGGACAAATATTTTTTACGGAAAATGATACCGTCTAAATTTCAATGCAGACCCTGCAGTGTTAAGAGTTGCGATTTTTTAATCCATTATCTCTCAATCGAAATAGTCGACTGTTCTGAAATTTCACTCTAACATGCATTATGATATGAACAATGTCTGGTTAAAATTCGAACATAATCTATAGAAATCGAGAGCGCGCTCGTACTACCTTAACTCGAAAAGTATGGCTTTTAAGACTATTAAGAGGAAAAACTCTTAATTTTTTGTTTTAAATTTGCTTGAATTTATTCAGCATTTTTTTTATTTATTTTTTTGAATTTTTTTTCGGTTAACCTCATATCCGTATCTCGAAAACTATTGAGTTAGAGCCAAAATGTCAAGAGGTAGAAATGTTGCAATGTTTTTTTTTAAATACGTTGAAATTTCTTCACATTTTTTTCAAACATTGTTTCAAAAGTATCTAGGCAACCTGCAAAAAAAAACATAAAAAAATGTTGAAAAAAAAAATCTGAAAAAATGTCAACGTATTCAAAGCGAAACATTGCAATTCATTCCCCTCTTGATATTTTGTCTCTATATCGGTAGTTTTCAAGATACGCCAATCAATTGTGTGGACGATTCTCTGCGGTTCTGTCAAAAAAATTAAGTTTTTTTTAATCTGAAAAAGTGCAAGCCAATTTAAAACCGAAAGTTAGAAAAGTTCCTTCTATTGATGTTTTGTCCTAAACGCCATACTTTTCGAGATAAGCCATCCTACTGATCAAAGTTTTGAGTGAAAATAGTAAAAAAAAAAAACAAATCTCAAAAGCATATTCTGAAAAAATTCCAGGCGATCCAGTATAAATTTATGCAACTTCTTACACCTTTGACACTTCCTCTTAAACCCTAACCTACTGATCAAAGCTTTGAGTGAAAATAGTAAAAAAAAAAAACAAATCTCAAAAGCATATTCTGAAAAAATTGCAGGCGATCCAGTATAAATTTATGCAACTTTTTACACCTTTGACACTTCCTCTTAAACCCCAACGTTCTTGAGTTACGAGTTACATTTCCTCTTAAACCCTAACGTGCTTGAGTTACGAGTTACACTTCCTCTTAAACCCTAACGTCTTGAGTTACGAGTTACACTTCCTCTTAAACCCTAACGTTCTTGAGTTACGTTGCATTTTCAAAAATTTGATTTTATCCAAAAATGAAATAACTTTGCGAAAAACAATCGCACGCAATTTAAAAAAACGAAAATGGAGCTCCTGCTACTTCTTTCAAGTTTATCACGGATGAAATTGACCGCAAAAAATTCCAGAAGTTATGCCAATTCTCGATGGTCGAAAAATAGCCGACAAACATTCACGTACGTACAGTGCGTACCGGATCGAAAAAAATCATAAAAAAATATTTCTAAAAAGCAAAACAACGCTGAATTTGTTCCCTTCAAAACGCCGTTCGTAAAAATTGGTTATTTTTTTTACCAAGCTGCCCTACTTTTAGTGCGGCAAGAAATATCGACTGGTATATCCAAACTTTTGAGTGGTAGTGTACGTTGTACTGTTATATAATGGTTATATCAATTTTATGTTATAATAGTAATATCATTTTTTTCAATGAAAATAAAATATTTGGAAAAATATCATTTCTAAGGTTTAACAGTTTTGTGTACAATAGAAATGTTGTACACAAAACTGTTAAACCTTAGGAATAATAATCTAGTAAACTGGTTTCGCTAGTTTGAAAAATGATATCTCACTTTTTTTATACACTTGATTAATTTAAAAAGTAAATTCAAACTATTGCTTGAATTAAAATAAACAATAATTATAAGGTGAATGAGAATATTTTTTTATAAATCAAAATAAACGATACAGTAGAACCTCGATTATCCGAACTAGTCTCGGTCCCAATTAGTTCGGATAATCAAAAGTTCGGATAATCGAAACGTGGGTTTTTTGGGACGAGATCATAAACAACAATGTTGTTTATGATTTCGTCCCAAAAAACCCACGTTTCGATTATCCGAACTTTTGATTATCCGAACTAATTGGGACCGAGACTAGTTCGGATAATCGAGGTTCTACTGTAATGTTTTTGCGGGATTTTTGTATTGGCGTTCATTTTTTACTTTTTAAAAGTATGATCTATACTTTAGTTACCTGTTACATTATGGCGCGTACGTTGCAGACACATGCTTGCATTTCGATTCGTCGCGTCGCTCAAATTCATATTCAACTGCACATTGATGAAAGAAACTCAATTACAATTCCTGATTATTGCAACGAAATATAATATTTGTAGAATATCGTATTACGTTATATAAAATAATATTATGTTATATTGTAATATGCTTTACATGTATCATTTTGAAATATATGATTAAACAATTTTGTAAAACAATTGAGAATATTATCTTTGGATGATTACTGTTTTTTTCGCGCATGGCAATAGGGAGATGTGTGCATCCCAACTATTTTCAATACAAATCAATACGGGTTTCTTGCGGGATGTGGTTTAAAAATTTGAAAATGATCGCGTTAAATTTTATTTAAAGGTACTTGACGTCAAGGCGGTTACCGTGCTATTCAATATTATGAAGATCATTGAATCCCGAGGATTATCTTTGGACAAAGTTAACTGAACGAGCTTGACATTTTCCACGTGTACACAGAGTCCTTCTGCTACGCAAATATGCAAATGCGTTGACATTGAAAACGTTATTTTTTATTTATTTTTTTTTCTTATTTCATACTCCCTCCGTAATTTTTTTTAAATATCCTCAGCGTGTATTAAATACTTTAATAAGTTCCACTTCATACCGCACCAGCAGCATTTGACGTTCATGTCCCTTTTATTTTTTCATAAATAAGGTGTGATTTTCGGCGAGATATCTGGTTCAAGGTTATGCCCAACGAGTCAGATCCTTTTCGGGCTAATGGCGTGTCTATTTAGTTGCTAATTGGGCCAGGCGTGTGCTCTGCTGTGCCATTCTTCTTCGCCTTCTTCCCTTCGAGGTCGTTTTGTCACATCTTTCCGGCTTTCGAGAAACTTCTCTTTACACCCGGGATCGTCGAGTCAAAGAGTCAAAGACGATTTGGGACTGCAAGATCCCAAAAGTAATATAAAATGCGCGAAACCACCAAAAGACATTTGTACGTTCATCCTTCTGCATGAACATGCGAGTGCGTCCGTCTCATTTCGCAAGTTCGCGGTATGCTCACAAAGATGAAGATGTTGTTCATTTTTTTCTGGAAGGATACTTTTTGTTTTACGCTTTTCACGTAAAACTTTTTCATACGGATCGAGAAACTAATTAACCCTTGGTACCTGGCGTTTACGGTTGTTCGGCTCGCGTTGCACCCGCAAAATGAAGGTGACGTAGGTTTCCGCTACTGTGGCCGCTGAAACTCCGCATTAAAACCCAACGTTTGGTTATTAGGACCCATGACCAATTGAATATTACATAAACTACTCGAATACCACAACCCGTATTTCCTTCAAGCTGAGAATTGGCCACAGTTTCGCACTCATGCTTTATACAATCATAGTGATTCCGAGGGGGTTCGTATAAACGCCAGGTACCCAGGGTTAACTAGTTTCTCGATCCGTATGAATGTGTTTTACGCGATTGATGTGGTTCTCCTCAAGTCGGTCGATTGCCACCCCTACAAATGACCCTCTGGGCGAGTGATGAAACATTTCTTGAAGACAATGTTATCTTACCAATGTTTCGAGCGATTTAATCATTTTGGCGTCGAGAATTACTTTTGTTTCCTCGCGTTTTGTTTGGTTTCGAAAGAGAAGAGTGACACGGGCCACGCAAGACGCAGATCTTTCATTTTTATGGTAAACATTCCAATTGGGAGATCCAACTCTCCTCGATTTGACTTCGACACATCTTATAGCATAATACTTTTCCAAATACACCGCGACAAATTAAAAACGTCGCTTATCGTTTAAAAAACGATCATTCTCGGTTCATTGGGAGCTGATAAATGAAGAAAATTCCCCGTGATTGTCTCGTTTTTTCGAAATTTTAATTCAGATCCAATTGGTAGAGTTGCGAAGGCGAAAGTTTGTTTGTCTATAAAACAATCACTCGTTTTTTCTTCATTCATACAAAGAAACCACGTAGACATTTTTCAAACAGTTGATCAACAACAAAATTGGAACAACATCCGCCTAATACTTTTTTGAGAATGTCCGATCAGTAGTTTGAAAAATACTCTTTTGAAAAAAACGCAATTCAAGTTGGACGCGGATGAATTTATTCATTTTTCTACGTACATCGAATTATCTATATAAAGTTCATAAAGGACAGCGTGCGCGCTGGATGCAGCTTCTGCAGTACCAATTTGCTGCGTTCGGCGAAGCATTCTAGCCTCGTGGGTGTTTTGTCATGAGCAGGGTCAGCTGCCGTGATGCGGAGCAAGTCTTCTCTGGCAGGCTATTCGTGGGAATTTCATCCCGGTGATTCGTGACCATGATCGACTACGACCTTCATGGAAGATGCAAACGGAAATATGTACTGCCAGGTGCGGCCCCATCTCTTCGAGGGGAATAACTTGTTTCCAAATAATTCGATTATAGATTTCGTTTCTTCGATTGAATTCGCCAAGACAAATTTCTAAGGTGTGACAAGTTCATAAACAGAGGACGACGAATGCCGAGACAAATATCGTAGTATCAAAAGCGGAAAAGATCTTCATTCTATTCTCAACTTTACCGGTGCAACTATCAAGGTCGTATGAAGGTCAGCTAATTTTTTAATAGTGCAACCCCACTTTTTTGAGCATGCGTACTTTCAGTCTTATCGAGGATAAACCCAACGGCTCGGTTGAAGGTTATCCGCTTCAACATTTTCCGCTGCAAAAGTCAAAAATGTTTCTCAATAGATTTGCCCCGTTGGGTGGATATGTGACGTATGCATGTGGGTATCTGTCTGTGGTTGACGGCGTGCGCCACACGATTCGTCACTTCCGTCGTTTTTCTTTTTTTTTACTGCATGCCACACTCCAACGGTGTCTATACGTGCGCATCGATATGAGCGAGGGCGAACCGGACTCTGTATTCTATGCAGAGAATCGGAGATCCTGATTATTTACCGATGATAATACTCGAAATTGTTGCTATTGTACTCGCGGGACGTACACGTTCGCCTCGCAAAATTATCCATTGTATCAATGATAATTTCAAAAGTCACGAGAAGTGGTTCACCAGATATTGACGATGCCATTCATTATGTTCACTCATGTTGTTGGCTATACGCTGCAGACTCGATCTTCAAAAGGCCCTTTGAAAAAATCTGGGAAAGAATCAGTCTAAACATTTTGAAAAAAAACCTGGAAAAGATCAGAATACCTAGGAGGCCAGGCAACGAGACTGTGTCAACCGTTCCACCGATTTGGCGAGATGGTAGATTTACGTGGGTTCTGATGCCTTAGGAAACATGTGGTGGCGCGCTGTCGTGCTGGAACCAGATCCTGTGCATGCATGTCAAGTCTTTCAACAGCTATGGCTATGCATTGCGGAGTAATACTAAATATCTTCGGCTGGTAACTGTCCGCCTAGATGAAATGCCGTAAAACGGGGTTACTTTGAACAGGTTTTGGAAGTTTTTTGTACCGAATTTTTGTTAGCATCCTAAATTTCAGCTTTTTTGCTCCAATAGAACAATGACCTTTGGCTATAAAATGTACAAGAAAGTGAAGCCTCCCCACAATTATATATATATATATATTATTCCTTCGTTCCAGCCGCACAGGGTCTTTCTCTTTTTACGAGCCCCAATCCGCCTCAACTTCGTTCTTACCTCCCATTCCACCCCCTCCACCTTGCGGCCGCAGCCGACTCCCCCCTCTGTATCGTATTCACCATGACATATCTGCCATGGGCATAGGGAAACTGCGGAAAACCTACACCGATACAGCCGGTCAGAAGTTCGCCTCCCAGTCACGGAACTAGTCGCCTTTCGCCGAAAAATGTCGAAGAAAAACATTTCACAATGGAAGTACGAGACTGGGATTCGAACCCGCGATCTACCGATCCACTGGCTAGCACGCTAACCGGTAGACCAACACCCCAAGTTAATCTCCACACAATTTTATATATTTTTTTCAAAATTATCATAATAAGCTCAAGTGCGGGGTTTTTTCACCCGGCATTAAAATGCAATTTATGTCAAAGATTAAGGGTTATTTTGAAATCATATTCGATCAAAAAATTTAATCTTATATGCATTATACATGGAATTAAATTGAAAACAACGATTTTTTTTACAATCGAATTGTCATCTTTATTAAGGGTCGCTTCATTAAGCGAAATAAGGTCGTTTTTATCGATTTTTTCCCTACCGGATTATTCATTTGGGATTTGGAAAAAAGGTATATGATTAAGCACAGATTGAACTTATTTTTTTGTAATTTTTTATTCTAACAAATGAATAACGAAAAAAAAAAATGTTTTCTCAGAACCATGTTTTTGAAATCGGCAGGCAGCAGAACTCGAACAATTTTTGTCCAAACGACTTGAAATTTTAACTGTAGCTTCTTAGATTGCTTTAACAGTCAAGTACGAGCTCTTTTTTCGATTAATTGAAAATTGTAAAATTTATATCACTTTCGATATAAAAATTATGGTCGAAAAAACCAACTTTTTTTCAAACTCATCTCTATTTTTTTTTTTTTTATTA
The DNA here is from genome assembly GCA_964007375.1 of Ophion obscuratus. Classification (NCBI taxonomy): domain Eukaryota; kingdom Metazoa; phylum Arthropoda; class Insecta; order Hymenoptera; family Ichneumonidae; genus Ophion; species Ophion obscuratus. The sequence continues at coordinate 614,092 of OZ023313.1, read as the reverse complement.
TTTTCTAATTTCTCCCTGCACTTGACTGCTAAAACTAATAGAATTAGCAAAAATATTTTAATATTAGTTCCGGGAGTCAATTTACGACAGTTTTAGTGCATACCGCGGAGAGGGTTGGCTAAAAACCAGTAGCGCTATAGCGACTCGGGCGCCGCCATTTTGTATTCTTTTGACATATAATTTTTCTTTACATTCTTCCATATAGACCTTTTAAAGCCTAAAAGTATTTTTGACAATGTATTTTTTTCCTTTCTTGAAAAAAAAAAAATGACCACGAAAACGTTCGTAAATGGGCAGTTACAGTGTTGTCTTCCTTTAGAAACATTTTACTTAAAAATATGAAGGACCTAGGATACTATTATATGCACTTAATCAGTCCTATAATTATCATTGAGATCAAAATCGATTTGAGCTCCATGATAATGAACTTCAGAAACATTATAATAACCTTGAACGATAAATTGTTGTTCAAGTTTATTCCCCGCACCCTCCGCCCGTCACACAAGGTCACGCGGGCTCGCTAGGGAAATCCATTTGAATCGTATTTTGGCGCTCTGTTAAAGTAGCCTCAAAAACTGTCAAAGTTGCCCTTAATGTCAAAGTCACCCAGTTTTACGCCACCCACCAATATAATCATTACTAAAAAAATTACTACACCATACATTAAAACGCTACCGACGCTAGTGATCAGCCTGACGTATCCATTGTCGATTTCCCGCTGGCCTAGTGGTGCGAATTGCAGTGATTAACGGCCCCCATTGTTAGAAAAAGTTGCTTCATTGCTAAAAAGGATGTGATGAAAAGAATGAGGCTAGGTGCGAATCTGATGAATGGCCCACCGGCAAAATACAGCCCTATGCTTCTTCTCCGCTCAATTCGAAGCCTCGAAAAGCTTGATATGATACCGATAGGAACTGAGTAGCACGTTCGACTCACGGTTGATTAGGGAAATCCTAACTATGCTGTTCGATCGGTCCAAGTCTAAAACAAGGTTCGTTGTATACCACACCTGATGCAGCAATGGCACGAATTTTATGTTGGTTCGCATTAGCGCTTTTTTTTTGCCGAGCTCTGGGACGAGTTAAAGGTGGCCATTCGTCCGAGATGAGCTCGATTCCTGGAGTCTCTTAAAATATTGTCAGCCGTTGATGATAATTTCTTTTGGCAATGACGCCAAAGTCGCTATCACTGGTTCCTGGCTTAACCAACGATACATTGGATTACCCCTGCGATGTACCACCGCTTCATCCAAGTTGTGCTTCGAGCCAGAAATATTCACAATCTCATAAATACCCATCTTCGGCAGAACATCAACACTGAACTAGATAAGTAAATATCTCTTGCGTTCGATTGGGACAGCCGTACACGTGCGTCAACCACCGGTCGCCTCGTCGACCTTGTTTCTGTACTTTATAAGGGAGAATTCACTCGTTTCTAAAGTTAGCAGGATAAAGCTGGTTCGTGTTGATGACAGATAAATTGTTTGGAAGAATGACTAATTATACTCTGGGCAGAAATGGACACGCGCGCCTTTGTGTTTGGCCAGACTTGTCCGGTATGGTTGTATGCGATAGTACATGTGGTAGGCGTATAGGAGATTCATTCTGATACGACGACGTACGGAATACGAGATACATAATTTTGAAAATACACGCGTGCATCATGCTTTTAGTTGCATTTGGGTATTTATTTGTATGGTCGATACCCGGCATCGCAAATACCCTGCGGAGGACAACTTGCTGTACCAATTCATATGGTTCAGCATAAATTGCCACGTGACGGGTATTATGATGTATTGGTCATTTCGTTTGTTGCGCTTGTCAGTCAGGCATTTAGATCGATGTTGCTGAACGTGCAATCCTGGCTGTGATTAGTTATCGCGCGTGCTCCCCGAGCTCTCACATGTTCGGCATGTAAATTATAAATAACTAAGTGAATTACGAATACTTGAGTCGCGTATGGAACATAGATTGAATACACAAGGCAGTATTAGTTAACCTCGTTAACGGGTTTCACCACGGGGGATCACTGGGATATAAAATTTGTAATTGGCCTGGACCACTTCATTCTTTTTCTTATTTGTCTTCCTCATTCTTTCTCTTTCTCTCTCTCTCTCTCTCTCTCTCTCTCTCTCTGCTCCCTCTCCCTCTATTTCAAAGGAAACAAAGTGCCAAGTAGGAAAAAGCTAGCTATTCTTCCTGCTTTCTTTCTTCACGGCTAATAACTCTCTGAAGGACCGAGAGAGGATTGTTCTCGGCCATTTTTTGCCGCGGGCATTCGTCCCACCCCACCTCCACCACCGCCCTGCCTGGTCTTATTTTGGCGTATGCCAAGTGCCACGCTCCCTTTCAGTTTTCGTCATACCCTGCTGTGTCTCACTGCTAATTTTACTGCAACCACCGTTCGTGGTTGCGCAAAAAATGGATACGTATGTATGTTTTGGTGCTCCATGCTGAAAACTCACGCCGCTGTGCACGCTGCTATAAATGTACACTAATTGTTAATGGAAGCGGTTGCAGAAACGCCGAACATACGTAAACTTGATCTCGTAAAAAAAAAAAAAAAAAAATACACTGCCTCCTTCTAGTCACAGTCGAGGGCACACATCTTGCAGTCCTCGAGTGCAAGTGGCGCACTCTGCCCCTCTCTTCTTCTCTCTCTCTCTGAACAACGTTTTTTGTGGATCTCACTTTTCCTTCGAGATTTGACCACACGCGTCTCACATTTGGGTATCGTTTTCCATCCATATGGTATGGATAACGGATAAATGTTCAAAAACTTCATTCAACAAAAGTCCTTAGATTTAGAATGGTCTTAGAAATGGGCGGCAAAGAGCTGCGGCATTCCAGCGACTTACTGGGTGTTACCAGCGTTAAAACACTAGAACTGGAATCATCATACGAATGCTACTAAGTTACTCAAGCAGCGGTGCATGTTTACCGCGCGTAAAATGTCGCCCTTGGACGGGGAAGGGTGCAAGTATATCGAAGCCGTCCAAGGGCGACATTTTATGCGCGGTAAACAGGCAGCGCTGCTTGAGTAACTTTGTTGGAGTTTGTATCATTGAAACGCAATAGAAATACATTTTTTATATCCAATTTTTTCGTCAATTTAGACTACATAAACCCCTATTATCTCTCTTAGGATCCTCATCGAAGAACTACAACCTTCTCAAAACTATTTGCTTGATAACTTCTTAACACGACTGTCGCTGCAACCGTTGCGCCGTGATATCTGTATCGATATTGATTAATTTTCTCATATTCTACTCAGCAATTCTCTTTAAATCTGAATAACATTGATTTTCGCTTTATCGGCTGAAAATCCTTTATTCGTTTCGCGGTAATAGATCGTACGTAAGCGAAATAAGCAAAAAAGGCCGATTGCAAGTGTGAAACTGCCGTGATTGATCGTATATGATTTGCGAAAAAAACATTCACGTGATCGAGGTAGCAGCTAAAGTTCGAACCGATTATCTTCGCCAGGTCATTAAAACCGCTACCACCACTTTAGAGGATCTCCAATCCTCCGAAAAGGAATTACTCATCGTTTAAAAAAGCTTCTGACAATGAAACGTTGCTACGGCGATCGCATACGTGAATTTCCCGTCGGAGACACAGGCTGATTCTGTGCAGTTGCATCAAATGCTCGCAAAAAGACGTGAACATCTGATGGGTACGAAAAGGGCAACATAAAAAAGGCTTTTGAAATAAATAAATAAATGTTCATTTTTAAAAGGTTTCCAAATCAATATTTCTTTCGTTGAGTAACGGTATTTAAGAAAAAACAATAATTGTGAATATTTGACAGTAGACATCGTTTAAACAGTTTCGGATTGATCGCACATAAAACCTCGCAAAATCAAAAGCCCTATTCAGTTGTTTCTACAACACCAACTGTTTTGCAGTCGTCGCGATGGTTTTTGTTGTTTTTTTTTGTTTACGTGACCTATTGGATGTTCCTTTCACGAATTGTTTGAGATTTTTTAACCAAAGGGTCACCAAAAATGCAGACAGACACTCCGCGACGGTCCGACGGATACGAGGAAATTACGAGGCCGCCTAGTCGCTGTGAAACCCTAATAAAAACGCTCGTTGAACCCACCTCGTAGGGCGTACTTTCCCGACATATTACTAAGAACGACAAACAGAAGAAAAAAAAAGTTATCATACGACGGGTCATTTGAATGAAAAAAGTTTTCGCGCGAATCCGCGACCTACAAAAAAGTTGTCCTTGCACTTCTGGTCACATGCATTGCTAAGCAGCAACCGCCTCGTACTATCGATTGTCCCATTTCACCGATGTCGCCACCGTCGTAAAAACCGCTGTTTCCTCCGCCCTTCGGAGGGCTTCGAACAAAACTGCATGTCCCACGGTTGTCAGCTAGGCCGCCGCATATCATTCGCCGAGATTTCTATACAGTAAATTGAATTCCCCGGTGAACTTCGCATGCCGTGAAGGCAAAATAAAAGGCCGTTTACCAGCGCACCCTCCGTACTATGCATGCTCTCATGTCGAGCCATGTTTTTTCTTTTCTTTTTTTTTCCTTCCGCAACGATTTCCGTACGGAGATCGTTGCCATGGCCCATTTGACCGAGCGAGTTAAATTATTCGTAACCGTAAAGACCGGAGGTGCATTTTCGGTGCTGTTGTACCTACGTTTGAGGACAGGTCACGTGTCAACGGGTTAACCCAAGCTCGTGGCCGAAAAGAAGAGGAATTTTCGTTAATTTTTTCTTACAAAACGGGTGGAGTTTTTCAGTTTTTTTTTGCATCAAAGAGTATGGGGTTTGAAGAATCTTGTGGATTTTTTGTACTGACAAATATCTATAAACGTGGTAGGTACAATGCAGTTTGTGGAAAGCACCGTATGAAAAACGTCCGTCACGGTGACGGAAACAAATCTTCCGAAATAAAATAATCAAATGCATTTCGCTTTTGCCTGAAATTATCTTGTGCTTGGACGAAGGTTTTAACAAAATATTGATTGTTAAAAAAATAGCCGCAACTCCAAAGTGGAACTATCGATTTTCGGTGAAAAAAAAACGCTCTATTTTCGTAAGTAAATAAAACAATGCATCGAAAAAGAAGTCTCCGTTCAAGCAAGAAACCATCGGAAACGAAAAATAAATAATTTCAATAATGTATACTAGGTGCGAGCCTGCAAAAAATAAAGGTGGATCCGAGTCTTTGAAAATGAAGGGTTTTTCGGTTTTGGCTTAGAAAAAACTTGACAGAAACCCTTGCAAACGTGATTGATTGTTGCAAGTTCCCGCTAATTGATGCGTGAGAATCCAAAAAAAATCGTCTCGAATGATATTCGGTGGAGTCAGAGATCATTTTTTTCCTCTCGCAAAGTATTCCGAACAATTATGCAGTCAAATAGTAATGACAGATAACCTCAAAGAGAATGGTAATAAAATATACACTGCCGACAATAGTGGCCAATACTTGATTAGGTAGCTGTTTGGCTGCACACTAGCTTCCGCATCTACTACTGAGCGAGTGGCAGTTTCACTGACAATAAGTTTCCGACGGTACAGCAACAGAAACTCGGTAAAATTTAGTCGTCTGAAAGGACACAGATTTTCCATTGTCTCTTATGCTCTCGTGCGAATGCAATAAAGTAGTGCATCAGGAATGAGCTGGCCGTGGGTGACAGTGCGAGGGGCTTCTGACGGAATTGGACATAGTAATGTGACGAATGGATGGTAAAAGACAAACGACCGTTGGAAATTAAATTGTGGAGAAATTAATTTTAAAAAAGCATGTTGCAGTCATAGATAGAGGATATAGTGATAATGAATTAAGATATTTTTCATTATTATTTGTATACATCGGTAGTAATAAAATGATGTTTTAATAGTATTCATATAAAGGAAATACTCAAAAAAAATACAGTTCTTATATGATTGGATACTATAGAACATTTCGTTTTGGCAATCCTCAGCAAACTATCAAGATATTCTTCCCCAAAAGTGCGTACTCACAAGGGCCACTTATCAACGGAATTCAACACACTGGGGCATGAGTATCCAACATCAGACAATTTTCCACTGAAACATAGCAGTGAGAAACCGGAAACCAATCAATCTCAACACTTTGGCACACGTAGTGACGTGAGGCTTTCGCAAGGGGACGTGAAGAGGAACAGAGGAGCGTCTGCGAATTAGGGCTAAATTATAGATCGCCTTGGAGGACGATAACCATCACGGGTTGAGATTAGAATTGCATGACAAACGGGCCAAAGAAACGTCGGAAATTCTATGACGGATGATGACGAACGCAGATGGTAATAATTTATGATTTCCATGCACGATTCTGAATTGCCCATTTCCAAGGTTGGCCGACCCTATTGTTGCACCACTAGCCAAATGTCTCTACAGATTGGCACACCAAACTTCATCGTGTATGACATAAAGTGCACGTTGATTTATGAAAACATCCATTATACGACGTTTGCGTCCCAAAAAATAACTGAAAAGACGGAATATTCACACAAAAGTTCATTGAGGATTACCGATAAAACGTTCCGAACAATGATATCGGATCTTCCTTTCGGATTGTACTGACTCAGTTTTAGTAGCCCACAGAATCTTTCCCAAAATTTGTCCTCAATTCGTCGTTCAAGACATAACAATTTCCTGATCGGAAACAGAAATTTCTTTCGATAACGATCTTCATATCAATTCTTTCTGCTTGAAAGAATTCGCAACAATATCGATCATTCCATTGCCCATAAAAATTAAATAAAACTACAAATTCAAATAAATGAAAGATTCTCCAGATATCCGAGATGATACGAATATTGCGGATCCGGATAGGCAATTTTGGAATTTTTATATACATTGGAAAAAAAAACTACGTGCGTTGACTAATTCCGTCATTTGAGGATGCCAACGAAATATTTATTGAAAAATTGAATGTTACGTTATTTTAACAATGATTTATTCAACCAAACAAAGCAACACTCAGAAAAAATAATGTACGCACCCTAGTGATTCCTCTCAATATTTCCACCTGTGAGTGAAGAATTTTGTTAATACAAATGATTGTTTTTTCACTTTATTTAAAAATATAACAAAAGCTTCTTCTGGCGACTTCCCTCGGGTGTGTGTTGGAAATTTGGTTCGTGTTCACATACGATTTTAGGGTCGTATCGCGTAAACGGATACAAAGGGAGGTTATTATAAAAACAGGTTTTCTATATGGTTCAATACATACCGATAATCACATCCCCAGAAGAAAAAATCAAAAATTGAATCGAAAAATCGTCAACTCTAAAGTCGTTTTGCATTAAGTATTGCATTGTCCTTTTGAACCGTAAAACGGGTGTTCTCAGTTTCTACTTGATTGAGACAAAACAACGTGATGGGAAAGCCTGAAAGCGTTTATTTTCACATAGCAAAGATTCACGAAAAGGGCTTGAGCTGTGCCCAAACCGTGCTCAAACCCGCAAACAAACGGCCGGGGACAATTTTCAAAAATTATGCAATATCCCAACAGCGGCGTAATCTAATCACGTCAGTTTCATTTCAGCACACTGCAACTCGATGATATTAGCGCAATATATATATATATATATATATATATATATATATATATATATATATATATATTAGACTGATTCAAAAAAAAATTATTTTTTTTCCTTCGGGATTCTCGTGCTATTGTTGGGCACTAATAAAAGAAAATTTCTCTAAAAAGATGGGCGCGGTCACTCAATTTTTAGAGGTGGCTATCTCGACTTTTTTGTATTTGAATTTTTTCTAACGAACGTATTGCATTTAAGCATAGTCACGGCTTCGGGTTCCGGATAAAAATCACATCCAGCAGCTATTTCGTAACAAAAATAAACTCTAACAATTTGAAAAGATTGCAATATTCACAATTTAAATCCAGGTAGATCAATAATGGCGTCTATACTACTCTCTTTATTCATGTAGATTTATTTATACGCATTAACATTTCGCACTTTTTACGAAAAATTAAATTATAAGCTTTTATTCATAAATCGTATATTTACATTTTCAAAATGCTACACTTATATTATCTTCAAACTCATTGATATTTCTTCCCAGCCACTGTACATAAAATCGCGCATACCACTGCGCAAGTCACTGCGCATCCGTGGCGCCATCTTGTATTGGCGCAGCGCATTTGTAAGTGGTGTTGTTTTTTTTCAATGTGGCTCAAGTAAAGACAATTTTAAATAATGGCTCGGAAAAACGAAGACAACATAATTTGGCTAATCGGCAAGGAAATTCCGAAAATAAGTACCCGTCATTTACCGTCAAATCGGAAAGTTTTCAGTTTGTTCTTTTACAAACATAAGAGAGAAAAACTGACCATACGTCGAAGTGCACACGAAACAATGAAAGAAGTTTTTGAACAATGGAAATGTGCTGAAATTCCAACGCGTAGATTGAATAACGCAATCGTGAAAATAATAAAACTCCATCTAGTCTGGAAAAAACTTTTAAAAAATCGGGTTAAAAAGAATTTGCCCTCACAAATATTGAAGGAGCGTAAATTTAAGAGAGATTTGGACAAACTGTTCAACGTCGCAGATTTTTGTTCTGCCCAAAATGTTAACGAACTTGAGCGGTTATTTCCCGTGCAGAAATTTTGGCAGGGATACCGCTGGATTCTGACTTGTATCCCGGGCTCCCAGTCGGGATCTAGTCCGATATCGGATCAGATTCGAAGATTAAATGTAAGATCCGTAAACTGGATTCCATTAGGGATCCAGAACCGGATCCTTAAATGACTCTAAATAGATTCCCCATGGAATCATTGAGGAATCTGGGAAGGATCACGGATGAATACAGGCTGAAATAAAATGTCAAAAATGGAATTATGACATGTTAAATTTATTATAAAAATAAATAACATTTATAAAGTTTTGGTGCATTAAACTATCAATAAAAAAAATTGTCCAAAGATTCAAATGGCAGATCGCGCTCATCGCGAGATTTTGATGTGAATTAAAAAAAATTCACATCAAAATCTGTGAATGCAAATGTATTGACAAGAAATTATAAATACAAAAAAATTCACAAAATTAGTTGTGAATTTATTCGTATTTAAGACAAATTAAAATCAAATTCAAAATGATTAGATTAAAATTTGCGCCAAAAGTGAGTTCGTACGTATTTTGAGAGAAAACATTGCCTCGAGGCAAAGACATTTTTGCACATAACTTTTTGTGCGAACATTTCTTTGCCTCAACACAATGTTTTCTCTCAAAATACGTTTACACTTGTGGTGTAAATTTTAATATAACTGTCATGAATTCGATTTTTATTTTCTTCCACTTGAGGAAATTCACAACTCATTTTGTGATTTTTTTCATATTTATAATGTAATATTTGAAACTCACAACTTTTTTTGCAAAAATTTGTTTGCCTCGACGAAATGTTTTCTCTCGAAATACGTAAGAACTCACGGTTGGTGTAAATTTTAATCTAATCATTGTGAATTTGATTTTAATTTGTCTTAAATACATGTTTATACCCACCGACATGTCGGTGGGTATAAACAGAGACTTATTCCCCAAAACCGGTATCCCGGTTAGAATCCAACTTGCATCAGTATCGGAATATGTACGACGACGATGGCATAATACTGAAAATGTTGGCATCACGTGTATTTTCGGTATTACTATGTAATTCCTATCTATAGATAGGAATTTTATAGATAGGAATCTATAGACAGAAATTCCTATCTATAGATAAGAATTCCATAGTAATACAGAAAATACACGTGACGCCAAAATTTTTAAAATGATGCCATCGTCGTCGTACATATGCCAATACTGATGCAAGTTGGATTCTAACCGGGATACCGGTTTTAGGGAATCCATGACAAATCCTGATCGGGATTTGATCGGACATAGATCGGTCAAAATTTCTGCACGGGTTTTGCTATCACACGTTTCGATTATTTCTCCATTGTGGCGGCAACTTCTTTTAAACCCGATTTTTTAAAAGTTTTTTCCAGACTAGATGGAGTTTTATTAATTTCAAGATTGCGTTATTCAATCGACGTGTTGAAATTTCAGCACATTTCCATTGTTCGAAAACTTCATTCATCGTTTCGTGTGCACTTCGACGTATGGTCAGTTTTTTTCTGTTATGTTTGTAAAAGTACAAACTCAAAACTTTCCGATTTGACGGTAAATGACGGGTACTTATTTTCGGAATTTCCTTGCCGATTAGCCAAATTGTCTTGTCTTCATTTTTCCGAGCCATTGTTTAAAATTGTCTTTAATTGAGTCACATTGAAAAAAAAACAACACCACGATGCGCGATGTTGTATGCACAGTGGCTGGGAAGAAATATAAATGAGTTTGAAGATAATATAAGTGTAGCATTTTGAAAATGTAAATACATGATTTATGAATAAAAGCTTATAATTTATTTTTCGTAAAAAGTGCAAAATGTTAATGCGTATAAATAAATCTACATGAATAAAGAGAGTAGTATAGACGCCATTATTGATCTACCTGGATTTGAATTGTGAATATTGCAATCTTTTCAAATTGTTAGAGTTTATTTTTGTTACGAAATAGCTGCTGGATGTGATTTTTATCCGTAACCCGAAGCCGTGACTATGCTTAAATGCAATACGTTCGTTAAAAAAAATTCAAATACAAAAAAGTCGAGATAGCCACCTCTAAAAATTGAGTGACCGCGCCCATTTTTTAGAGAAATTTTCTTTTATTAGTGCCCAACAATAGCACGAGAATCCCGAAGGAAAAAAAATTAATTTTTTTTTTGAATCAGTCTAATATATATATATATATATATATATATATATATATATATATGTGTGTGTGTGTGTGTATAAAGTTCCGTTGGAAAGAAAGTTTGGGGCGAATCGTCATTTTGTTCGGAAGTCTTATCGGGCACGTACATATTTGCAAATCGATCTTTACAAGCTAATACTGCCCTTCTAACGATTTTCACTCCGCATTAAACTCCACAGCCGCAAAAAGAGTATGATGTATAAAAGTGAGATATGTCGATATATATGCATATATAAAGTGAGGTCCATAGGTAGTAATCGACGACGCCTCTCGAATCTGCAATGCAGTATTGATTCTCAAGTGTGTGAATGGCCCTTTGAGACATTTCTCGGGCTTTCTATACTCTTTTTCGCTTCACAAAGGCTCAATTGCTTTGTGTGTGAATGCGCGCGCATATGTATTTGAACATTTATTACCATGGACGTACATACGAGTGAGAAAGCTCTGCAAACTTATTCAATCGGGAACCAGGTGGTGCAGTTCGAATATATATATATAGTACATACCCATAGCTGTTCATAACAGACACTTGTCATCGTTCTCACTAGCAGCACTCGAAGAAGAAAAAAAAACACCTTAAAAACTCGGTTTCTTTATTCCATGCATTTTGCAACACAATTCTCCTTGTAGCCCAGTAAAAGAGATGAAAACCCAGCACTTTTTAGCGTAGAATATGAATTCTTGACTGAGCGTAGATGGTTGCATACTGAAAGTAACCCCAATCAAATGTTGCCCCTCAACTCGCCCCAACTTTAAGAAATAGGCGTTGAGAACTTAAAAATCGCCGTATCTCAGTAATGAATAGCCAAATGAAAAAATGTTTCAAACAAAAGTTGTCTGGAATAATAAAATACGTGCAAAGTTACTCGACATCAACTCCCCTATCTTTGAAAATAGCGGCAGAAAAACACGAGAGCACGACTGACCCCGGCAAGCACGCAGCGATATGTCTACTCCGCTCGCACACGCATCGACCCCGAATTTTCGAATTGTTTTTGTGCCGTCATTTTCAAAGATAGGAGGTTGGACGTTACATGACTTTATACGAATTTTTTTATTCCAAACAACTTTCGTTTGAAACCTTTTGTTGATCGGGCTATTAATTATCGAGATACGGCGACTTGTAAGTTTTCAACCCCTATTTTTTACGGTTGGGGCGAGTTGAGGGGCAACATTGTATTGGTGTTACTTTTAGTAAGCAACCATCTGTCTCCAGTGAAAAATTCATATTCAACACAAAAAAGTGCTGGATTTTCGTCTCTTTTACCTGGACTATTGTTCCGGTATTGCCAAACTATTTACCCCGTATGTCTCCCCCTTACGATTTTTATCTCTGCTCCTCCGCCATTCTTCCGTTTTCGCGCTCTTCGTCTATTTTTCTTCAGACCCCCTCCCTTCCGCCCTTTTCTCTCGCGCTCTCTCGCGGAAACATTTCTCTTGTTCAGGTACTACAAAACGTTCTGAATAAAATTTAACGTTGGCAAAAAATTGCATCTTTGCTCACTACTTCTGTATTATTTCATCTTGTTTTCAAGCTGTTGTTCCCTCTGCCTCTGGCTCTCCTTCTCTCCCTTGAAGAACGCGGGCGTTCCAATTTTGCCTTTATCGTTGAGGCAGCTTCATAAGCGACAAAACGTAATGGGGAAGCAATGTGCAAGTTTCCAATTTGCAGGATTCTTTCTTTGTAAAATTGTTACGAATCGAACAAGATTCCGTGGGGTGACAAGCTCGAGTAGCTCTCATTTTCTTTTTTAGAGATAAGGCAACTGTGAGCAGCAACTGGATTCCCGTACTTTAACCTTCTTTTGCAAAAAGTGGCGCGAACTTATAACGGTACTTATAATGGGGCCATAATGGAGCTAGATCTAAAAAGTAATATTACGCAAACGAGCAGATTTTTACCGATCGTCATGCATATTCTCTAAAACTAGTGCAAGCTAAAGCGCGAACTAATCATTGCAAAACTCCTAAATCATTATAACGAAAGTTTTCGGTAAAATAAAACTTTTTATATGACATCGCTGCTTGCACTATTTAGAAGCAATAAAAAAGGATTTGTTTGTATTTTGCACATTAATTTTGGCACATTTTTGCTGCGAATATCAATGATTATAGAGATTCACGACTCGAACCGACAACAAAACATTTTGGATTATAGTAATGAAACAATGTCCGTTGATTTCCAACAATGCGAACTTCATCACTATATTTTTGTCCAAATCTGAATCACTTCTCGTCGACTCTCACAACGTTCAATGCGAAGCAACCTGCACTGTTGCGCTATTGGCGTATAAAAAATGTAAATTGTCGAGTTAATACCTATTTGATAAAGACGGAACATTTACGAGACAAAATGAATTTTTCGAGGAAACGACATTTCTTGTGCCAGCCGGTGAAGCTTCTGTAGAATCTATTTTACGTATTAAGAACATCGTTGTGTATATACAGGGTGTCCCATTTTAATCTTACACCTGAATTTTCTCGAAAAATATTGCTCGGACAAAATATTGTGTGGAACAAAACTTCTAGGGATTGAAGGGGGACGTTTGAAAAAAATTTATTTGAGGAGCCAAAATTCAAAATGGCGGCGTTACAAAGGCTGACATGTTTTTTTCAAACGGAAACATAACTTTTTTTTATTGCCAAAAAATTTGGCAGCTGAAAACTAAAAACTTTTGTTGAAAAAATTTTTTGATAAAGTTCATCGTTTTCAAGTGAGAACATCATTTTCAATTATTTCAGATGTATCCAGGATTTGTGTGTGTGTGTGTGTGTGTGTGTGTGTGTGTGTGTGTGTGTGTGTGTGTGTGTGTGTGTGTGTTTTTCTACCCATCGTGATCAAAGTTCGTCAAGGATTTAAAGAAACACGTTTTTGGGCCTGAAAATGGCACAAACGCTATTAAAATGAAAAAAAACTATTCTTCATCGATTTTCCTCCAAAATTTACGCGTCTACGGTAGTTACGAACCGCAGAGACCTAATCCTTGTGAGTGTTCCACACGCACGCACATGCACACACACACACACACACACACACACACACACACACACACACACACACACACACACATATACACACACACACACACACACACACAAATCCTGGATACATCTGAAATAATTGAAAATTATGTTTTCACTTGAAAACTATGAACTTTATCAAAAAATTTTTTCAACAAAAGTTTTTACTTTTCAGCTGACAAATTTTTTGGCAATAAAAAAAAGTTATGTTTCCGTTTGAAAAAAACATGTCAGCCTTTGTAACGCCGCCATTTTGAATTTTGGCTCCTCAAATAAATTTTTTTCAAACGTCCCCCTTCAATCCCTAGAAGTTTTGTTCTACACAATAGTTCGTCCGAGCAATATTCTTCGGGAAAATTCAGGTGTAAGATTAAAATGGCACACCCTGTATATATATATAGGTATATATATATATATAGTAATAAATACCTCGTAGTTGTCCTTTTCTGCTCTTGCCATCATTCCTCCGTGCCTTCATACATTTACCATTTCATCGTCCTTCCTCCTTCGCTACCTTTTTTCTGTGTGCGTAAGGTAAGAGGAAACGTTTCATTCCCAGTAGAAATTCCGTCTGACACGGTCTCAGGCGTCCGCCTATTACTTACGGTGGCGAATTACTGAATTTTCACGAACCTCTCAGAGACCAAATTTAATTTCGGACAGAATCTCTTTGTCTCGGGTTGGAGGTGTAGACTTTTTTCGCGTTTCCTTTTTTTCTTGAGCTTCCCCACGAGCTCCCCCACGAGTCGCGAAGTAGGATAAGGTACGAGCCTCCCCACGAGCTTCCCACGAGTCGCGAAATAGGATAAGGTACGAGCCTAAGACTCGCATTCCATCAGCCGTTTTGGCACACAGCGACATTTGTGTGAGCAGGCCTTGCGCTTTTGGAAGACTGCGCACAAAGAGCTTTATTCAATCTCAAGAGACAACCTGTGGAAGAAACAACTTCAACCGCATGTTATTGACAAATGGACAAACATATGAAAAACATCAGCCGTTCATACCGATGGAAAATGTTGCAGTATACACTGGGTCCGAATTTAAAGTGAATTGGTCTATTTTTTCCCCCTCAAACACCAATATTTTACAGATACCGATAATTATCAATATTCAACATCTACAACTTGGCAAACTGTGACGAAAATGTGACAATCAGAACCTCGTCGAAGCGTTAGTCTTTTTTTTGTTGTCCGAAGTGAGCGCCATATTTCACCTTAAAGTTTACTCGCCAAATGCTACATTTACCAATTATAACTGATTTTTGAAGCAATGAGTTCAATTAGTAGAGAGAGAGAGAGAGAGAGAGAGAGAGAGAGAGAGAGAGAAAGAGGCGAGCCACTTTGCTACGGCGGATAAACATGTCCAGCTGATAGGCTTTTCTATTGGCCCCGAAAAAACGCCAAACGGCCGGAATTGAAGTTCGACAACGAGACAAGCTTTTTACGTTTCTGTTTTTTATTTTCGCAGGTACTTCTCCAGTGACGAGATTTAAACGGAGCGACGAGAGCGCAGCCCAAGTGAATTTCGACTAAGAGTGTTCTGCTATCGAACAAAGGAGAACGCAACGAACAAAGTCCATCTCGAATTGAATGGACATAAAAAAAACGCAGAACAACGGCGAATCTTTGCAAAGGGATACCGCTGCGGAATTAATTTCGAACTCGGCGCTGGCCCCACGGAAGACGAAACAATAATAATAAGAGCCACGATTAATGTAACGAGCGTGTAATATTCCAAGCGAAAGACAAGAGAGTAAGGAATAACGACTAAAAGAAAAAGCGGATAAGGGGAGGTGATGTTTGAGAACTTTGATACTCTGACTTCATCCTACCGGAAACAGGAAAGGTAGATACGAACGGAAGGAAAATCCGGAAAAGAAAGCGTGAGAGAGACGAGTCAAGTTCAGATGCGAATGTCACGATAATCGTTGTTGAAAACGATAATGTAAGGAAATGCGAATTATGCCGAGAAGAAAGAGACGACGACGACGAAGATGACGACGATGATGACTCGACAATAACGCGTACCCCACAAAGATAATTGCGAAATAATGGTCGATTTCACGGGTGTCGATGGTTCGAGCAGTGCAAACAATACGCAAATTTTATGCAGTCTGCGATATCAGCACTTCAGCATCCCTGAAGGCGGTAAGAATTTTTACCTCCCTCAACTACGCATTTTTCTTTTTAACATTTTTGGATTACATGTATTATTTACATTTGTGCTTATTATTATTATTATTGATTATTGATTATATGAGTTACTTTTCTCCTTAATGGTTCGCCTATTTTTTCTACGTCGCATCCATCAATACGGAGACTTATTGTTTTGTTTTTTTAGAAATCTGGTGTGGTTGGGTGTGGGATTCGATCCTCTGTTGGCCACCGATCAAAGCTTCGACGACTGCCAAGCAGCGATGTCCCGTGGAGAACGGGGTTGATCCTACCAGTTAGTGACATTTATATTTTTAATTGTGCATTTAAAAAAAAAAACTAGACTAATCTGCTGTGCGCGGTCCCATATTTGCTGAGGCGTGTGAACGTTTTTTCACAAATACAGTAAGGCAAATTCCCAATATCTTCAACGGTTTATACAACAAATTACCGTACAATTGTCGACAATTACAGGATTTCGATAAATGGAAATAAAAACAGATATATATATATAACGAATATTTTCATTATTCGAAAGTATGATTAGATATTCAAGGATATAGTTGCCAACAATTCTTTTCGCAAAATAGAAAAGATTAAAGTATACTTCTATTGATATATGTATATATCACCAAGCAAATTTACACGATATCAATATCACAGAAAAACCGATAAATCCTATCCGAAAATTATTTTCAGGGGTAATCGGGATAGATTGATATATCTTTTATACATATTTATGAAGTATATATTGTTTGTTATATTAATTCACATTTACATATGTCATCTCCCTCCCTCGCTCTATTCTGGCAAAAACCCAATCTCGCTGCCTATTTTACATTTTAATGCGCAAGGCTAATTTAATTCGATTAGTAAGCGAAGAGAACGTTGCTCTACCCTCTTGTATTTCACGCGTGGTCAGCGATATGTGGCTGACCGAGAGTACAAAAAAACCTTCCCCCCAAGTTCACGCTCCCAATCCATTTTTCTCTCGAGGTTACGGGCACCGTCCCAAAAATTCAATTTACATACCCTCGAACTCTCGTACCCTTCCCTAGCAAGTTACGTATACCTCAGGCATTGGCATACCAAGGCAATGGAATCCTCCAGGATTATTCACGAATCTGCATGAGGCCTGGCATTTCATACAGAATTTGCACGTGATGCTTCGCGACAAGTAAACACTCGTAGTTCGATCATCTGAAACCAACTTGGCGTGTCGAATTTTTATTTTATCATTGTCGTCTTTTAATGAACCAAAATGTTTTCGCGTGGCTTTAGGTTGCCAGGATTTTTAAGGCTAAACCTGTCAAGAGTAATTTGGCATATGAAAACAATTCATTGTAACATTAGTTAAAGCGTATTGAGTAGAATTCATTCAACGGTCAAAGATAAAAAGGGTACGTGTACAAATTAACAATCAAATGCAAAAATAAATAATGATGAGTTTGTAATAAATCTTTCATTCGATTGTTCATAACTAATGTTTAGTGATTAATTGAATGAACATTCAATTAATCAAACTGATCAATTTTACGGAAAACAAGATTCGATTGATTTTGATTATTGGCATTAAGACATTTCACCCTTAGCACGTTACACGAGAGTATGTTATCCCTGCTGCCTACACCTCTCCAACCATGAGAACTAAATGTTTTCTTGTCGATTGAAATCAACGTTGTTTACGACTAAAGTATTATTGTTAAATCCCCGCTGTACCGTTGATGCGATTAAACGCTGTTCTCCATTCTCGTTCTCCTTATTTTGGGGAGAAAATAAGGTTGAGTCAGTTTTTTCGCTTTCATCATTTCCCAGACCTTCGAATCCGAAATTACGATTTATTCAATCACGGTATTACTTGTCAGATCGGCCGTATCAGCATCGCGTCATCCTCATAACCTACCGAACTTTTCAATAAAAATACTTTTCATTGGTTCATTTTTTTAAAATAATACATTTTCAATTATCATCAATTAGTTAGAAGTCACCCGATGACTAGTTAAATCGTTGATTTGTCGCACATCTAGGGTAATTATTAACTTGATTACCTATCAAATTTATTTGTCGTTTCTTGTCAAATTATTTCGTTTCATTAATCAAACGTTCATTCACAAATAATGACTGAACGTTATTCACGTATACTTCCTTTAAGAATCTATCACAGTTTTGCAAACGGATGGTTTCGAGATGACGAAAAATACCGTAGAGAAATTTCATACCAATAACTTATAACAAAAGTAGCCATTCACGATTGGAAGAAGCGATTTTTTTTTAATTACCAAAATTCGATTATGCAATTGTTCGAAGCGGGAACTCTAAAAAATGTGTTAAATGATTATTTGTTTGTAAGCTTAGCGAAAAAATGAACAAAGGTCTGCGGGAATTGGAAAGGGTACGGATTAAAATATGAAGAAAAAAAGTGCATATTCCTTGTATATATCGGTACATGTGGGTGTATACGTGGGAAGTTTTGCCAATGTGGCTGTCAATTATAGATGAGTGGAATATCAATTGGCCATGGCCCAAATCCTTCGGTTACTCCATGGGTCTCGCCTTCTCTCTCTCTCTCTCTCTCTCTCTCTCTCTCTCTATCTCTCTCTCTCTCTCTATCTGTCTCTCTTCCCGCCTGTAAACCCTTGATCATGTGTCTCATATGCGTCGTTTCACTTACAAACGAAACAAATGAAGTTGGTAGCGTGGTTGAAATGCAGAAAAAATAATGTCTCCAAATGGCCGAATTTTTTTTGACAGGTCTAGACTTCGAAAGTTGCGCAAACGTTTTTCCAAATGCTTATTAGAGATCGAAAACATCAATGTGCACAAAAAATTTCAGCTTGTGACAAAAAATAGAAACACGAAGAAAAAAAATCGTTGGACTCCAGTGATACAAACTTTCACGCAACGTTTCGAAATGTTTAGAAAAACGGCACTGACCAAGTTACGGAAAAGCATAGTGACATCGAAAAATGCCTAGTGTTGAGCAAAGCAAAACAATTAGTGATCAAAGAGCATTGAAATAAAATTCTTTTGAATACAAGTAAGATAAATCGAATTTTTTTCCTTAGATTCAATATTGAATGATTTAGTTCGAGAAATGCACCCCATTTCATTGAAGACTAAACGAAAGCCCATGACATAAACGTCGTTTTTTTTTAACAAACATACTTTTCCCCGACTGCACTAATTGACGTCACGCATACGATCTTGTTTTTTTGTTGTACTTTTTTTTCTTCCACGGGTGTGCTAATAGCAGCGCGATAAATATTCAAGCGCTCGGTGATTTTCCGTTTTTCGTTCATTTTCTCTTCGACGTGAACCGAATGGAATAAGGGCCGGAAAAAGGGGCTCGACGATGAAGGTCTCTTTCGGTGCTGAGTAGTTTCTTCCTATTTGAGTGTCATCCGCGGCTCCTCGCGCGCCGAGACGAGTGTTTCTTATCGCGCTCGTAGCAGAGACCCGAGAAATTCCGCTCGCCGAATACCTCGAGGCGTCCATGAATCTAAAAAACGTGCACGTCCATCGGCCTGCATGCAGCTTTCGGCTTCAAGGTCGCGAGCCTGAAAATCTCCACAATTCGTATATCTCAACCAGTGTCGGTTTTTTCGTTAAAGTGTTGCAGTCTGCACCGTTGCCGTGCAACGACATTTCTGTTTTTTTTTATTTTATTTTAATTTCTATTCATTTTTATTTATTTCCGTTTATTCTTATAAGAATAATAATAATGGTTTTTTGAAATATTCACGTTGTAGATGCCGAATAAGGATCGCGAAAGACGTTCGCCTGATTTTCCGACCTCAAATCTACCGTGTGAATATTTGTGCGGGAAAGGATACTTTAAACGAGTTATAATAATGTAATTTTTTCGAGGACGTTCCTCTAAGCTGACCTTAACACAAACATGGTTGTATTGATGAAAAAATTATTTTTAAATAAGTATGGCGTCTATGTATGGCCGGACAATGGGCTACTAGACGGGCATTAAACGGGAAATAGAAGGAAAACTTGCATTGTACTCGAACATAACAGAAATAAAAAGCAAATGAGTAGGGACAGTAAATAAATTAGGGAAATAAAAAGAAAATTAGCATTTCACTCGAACGTTAGAGAACTTTAACGTGTGATCCCCTTTAGGAAGAGAGCGATTTGCGCATCTTACACATATACGTCAAAGTTCGGGAGGAAAAATGTCTCGTTGCATTCCAACAATGCGAAACTTCCATATCATCCCCTCTGGTTGGAGAGCTCTTCGGGCTCCTTCTCTACATTCATTTTCTCGTCACCCTCGTGCGGCAAAATCATCGCTTCGTTAAATCGTGTCCCGTGCACAAAGATATTGTCCTTCTCATCGACCTGTTGGTGCAATAATTTAAGAGGATGTCTTTTTTCATTCGAAGCTAGCCAAGAATTTTAATGCAGCGCTATAATGGAACGGCGATAAGAGGGAAAAAAAGGAAAGAAACGAGAAGATCTCACCTGCACGGTCATTATCGATGCGGATTACGAGAACGTGAAAATAGAAATATGGAGTTCTCGTTGACCTCCTGCAGTCTGAGTAGAGAACACAACGCGCAATACACGGGGACAATGGTGGTCGGGCGCGCAGTTCTCCTTTAAGCGATCATCACAGTGTGACGACGGTTCGAATAATAGCTGATTTGAGCGATTTTTTTTTCGATGGATAAAAGACGCTAATTAGTCTTATTTTTTTATGTCAAATCAAAGCACTCATGAAGGACAGAAAAAACATTTTTTTTGTATATTTTTTCAACGGTCGAAAATGTCTACGAAAAAAGGAACCCTCACGATCTACACGTTTGTGGCCGTAAATATTATATGAAACCAAATTTATAAAAAGATTATTATTGAGTATGAAAGCTGGTATCTTGCTATGGAGGTTTTTGGTAAAATAAAAATTGGCAAAACGGCGGCGGTCTGAAAAAGAGTATTGAATTTAACGTATTTTTTTCGACAGTTTTTCGTTAAAAAAAATATGAAGATTTCGAAAAAAGTTTCGATAGCAAGATAGCGAATGGCGTGAAGAATGTTGTGTCAAAATTTGAGACGGATAGCTTGAAATCTATTCTTTTGAGAGTGTACACCGTTTTGAAAAACGACATTTCGAGACAAACGCGTCCGTCCGCGCGAGGTCTCACGCAGCTGGTCTAATGCCGTTTTTCTGAGAAAAGCTGTAGCAACTGGAATAATTGGAATTCCGCAATAATGCAACAACAAAAAATCGATTTTATGAAAATTTTACACTGTGATGATCCCTCACGACTATTTTTATATCGCACAGTTGGAAGACACATTTTTGGGAGACGCCTACCCATCTGCCCACGTAGAATGTTGGATTGTATGTCCTTTATGAGACATTCCGCGTCAAGCTCACAAAGATTCCCCAAACGCTTCTTAGGACCTTTCATGCGTCAACAGCTCGGCGTATACAATTCGAACGTGAATTTTATTATTCGCGGCCCATTGTCGTTGAGATAGTAAAAGTTGTCAAAGATTGCTACAACGGAAAAAGCGATCCGACGAAACCTTCAATCTTTCCTCGAAACTTTTGGATCTTTTTATTTCGGAAAACGAGGTTTTTCCGAAAATTATCCAATTATTTTCGTATCGAACTTTTAAACCGAGTTACGTGAATATTTCTCACGAACGACTTTTTTCTCCTTATAGAAAGGCTTTGAAAATGGTAATTTCGAGAGAGTTGAAAAATCGGTGGCAACAGTTGTATCTCGAGTCAACCTGTAAGGAGGATCGCAACTATTTTTGTATCATAAGAGTATAACAATTTTTCAAAATCGCCACTTTTATTGTAATAAGACGGTCGCACCACTTGCGCATTTACGTAAAAGCTCATTTGAAAAAACGTTTACCGAGCTTTTTCCTTTCCGAACCTTTCTTTGAATTGCGTCTAAAGTTTACAACTTTTCCTTCACTAAGTGATTGTGGAAAATAACAAAAAACGAAAAAATCGTAGATTGGAAGAAAAATAATTGTCCCATTTTAATATAAAAATTAATACCATCGCACATTTCCGGAAAAATCTTCTCACTCCGGAACATAAAAACGATGAAGCTTCTACCGGCTGCAACTTGCTTTTTTGTTCAGATCTCACCAACAAAGATTTTCCCATTGCAAGGTTCGTCCCGATCGAATTTTTCTCCAATATGACGCATAGCGAGGTGTCCTCGAAATCTGTAGAGCGATCAATGGGTTTCTTTAGCATCCGCGGATGCATCGATACGCAAAATCCAGACAATGCTTGAACGAAAGTGCTTGTGTATCTTTCCCCTCGCACACTTATACGTTCGTATTTTAGTGGTCGACATTTGTACAAAAATACTTTTCCCGAGATAATTTACATATACACGTACAGCACCCCTGGAACACATTTTACAAACAAGATTGCTGTGCCACTAAATTAACGTATCCTATTATAAATGTCACTCATTTTGGTTTTCAATTATCTTTATTCGGCCGTACCCAAAATACATTTTTGACGCTTTTCCAGAACGCTCAATTTTTTTCTAGCCAATACTACTCGTCATGAAAATACGCTGTATTATTTTTCGAAAAGAACTTGAACAACCATTTGATATCATATTATTTTTGTTGGCAAAAGTTTCGCGCAAGACCCTGTCCGCATGTGCTGAAAGCCTTTTTTGAATGCATACAACTTCGAGGACCATCCTCATAGTAGAGAATTGTCTCTATCTTCATGTCACGTGAACCCGATTGACCTCAAAGTCACCCTCACGTAAATATGACCACATTTTAAAGAAGTCATCTCAACCATCGACCTGGCCCAGTCAACAATCCGTAAAAAAATTCTCAAAACGGCCAGTTTCGCCGATCAACATGATTACTTGGATGTACCGGGTTGAAAACATCGCTATTCGAAAATCGCTATTCACTGTATCCAGGCGATTTCAATCACGTAATCGAAAGAACGAGCTCGCCGTTTTCAATAGACCGACAATTCGACCGCCGCTATAAAAAAAACAGCTACCTGAAATGAACCCTGGCTTCCATAGTGAAATACATTTCAGAGTTTCGTGGCTAATATTCTCTTGCATTATTCATTGGGAAGAAAAAACCATTGGATAAAAAATGCGCATAGGCGCTTTTATCTCGTATCGTCACAATATCGGCACGTACTTTTGAATATTCGACACTTTGGTATGCAATGTTAAAAAGATATTTCGCGAAAACAAACAAAACGAAGAAAAAAACGACACAAATTATCCGTCGATTTAAAAAGACGAAAATTCTTTACGATAAAATAAATAAGGCTCGGTAAAATATATCAGCTCGTTGTCCACGGTTTTCTTCCTGTACTCCCGTGCAAATGCGACACTTGCATGGTAGTGCATTAGGAAGGAGTATCTGCGGGCATCGCTCTGGGACACTGGCTGCAAGGGCAGGCTAAAGAACGTTTGAGAACATTGCCAAAGAAAGCTAGATAATCTGTCTCTGGTCTGACAAATGTGATCTACCATCATGAGATGACGGTGGATGGTTCACGAGAGCCCATGTACGCAGACTATCGAGTTTAGCATGCTCATCGATCATAGTGCTCAAATGAAACACGAAACCATCGGTGCATCACATTGATCATGATCACTTGGACATCCTAAGCATGCTCGTTTCAGCCACCTGTTCTTATGCAATTTACCGAAGCTTTGGTGCCATTAATTTGTATAAAACTCGAGAATTGAGCAGCTCGGCACTTATGAACCGCACTTTCATCCTCGCATGTCTTTAGCGAGAAGACAAGACCGGAAAGCAAGTCACGTGGCAGATTATCGTCTTGACATCGAGTTAATGCGCACTTTATCGACACACCCGATTATAGTGCCTAGGAAGAAGCCTAAAAGAGCGCGAACTCTCGTTCACACACAAAGGCGGGGGACGAGATGAAAACCGTCGAATTACATAGACATACAGACGCGTTTGTCGTTACGTACACCCGGTTCGCTCCAAGTGTGAAGAGAAGGTGAGCACCGCACATTGTGGAAGCAACAGCAGCAAGTACTCGACCCACTTCGACTGCACTTGGATTGTTCGATAGTGCACGGCGGCTGGCATATACCTACGGGGAGTATCGAGAAAGTGCTCACGAGCCGTAGGAAGAACAAAAAGGCAAAGCAGCCATCATCTCGCCCAATATGAATGTTGTATGGCCCAGTTGAATCCCACAAAGTTCCGGTCACCGCTGATCGGAAACGGTTCTCTCTCTCTCTCTCATTTCTCTATGCCTGTCTATCGTAATCTTGAACACACGTTCCAAGCGCGTTTTTCGTCTTACATTCGTTATTGGAAGGCTCGGTCCGAAGGTAGAGGGATAGAGAGTGAAAGAGCGAGAGAAAGTGGGATCCCGAATTTTTATGGACCTTCGGTTGCTCTCGTTTGCGTTTCATTAGGCATGCAATCAACCGGATGCCAGCTGGCAAACGCTTGAAGAGAACGAGACGTCTTTCCAGAATTTCAGCTATACACACACACACACACACACACACACACACAAGAGTTCGAGGGCCACGTGAGCTCGCAATCAAGGATTCCTCTAAAAAGAATTCATGGACATGGATACATGGACGCACTCGACACCCGTATTCGTAGGTATTCCTAAAAGGTACGTACGCACTGAGCGGAACGGTACTGCAGCGGAACGACAAGGTGCGATGACGCGACCAAATATTGTTTATATGAAATCGTACGAGATAGGACGAAGTACGCGGCAGCGGAACTGCAGCTTACTTCAAAGAGCCGTTTCGTGCCGCGTCGCTGCGCTGCAGTGCACTTCCGCTTACTGCGATTTTACTTAAAGAGATAAGGATTCCTTGTTCTTTGTTCAGAAGAAAGAACAAGGAATTCTCATTCCTCAAGGAACATCTATGAATACGGGTGTAATTCTCTATGAAACGTCAAACTAAAAAGTCAGCGTTACACCAAAAATGAAGGCGATGTAGCGGGAAGGGGGCCGGGCTAACGCATGGACTAGGCAAAGATCAGCACAAAACGGAGAGCGCGATAACCGATATAGGTATAGCCAGAGCCGAGTTCGTCGGGGATAGATATCGTAGGAGCGCAGTAAAAAAATAATTTTCAAAAATCGATATCTCGAAAACTATGCCGCGTCGCGGAATAATCCTTTTAGGGGATCTCTTGAGATATTAAAAGGATGGTCGGTGCAAAATTTCAGCCCGACCGGAGGTTGGACCTTTTCGGAACTTTATCCCAAACTAGGGATGGGCGATGTTTTTCGATTAATTGAAAGTGTCGATGTTTTCGGTGAAATAATCGATTATATTTTGTCGATTTTTTTGGCGATCGATTAATCGATTCTCGATTTTGATAAAGTAACATCGAAATACATATATGTAATGCCTTCTCTCAGGACGTGACGCCTGGATTGGTATATAACAACCAATCATAAACCATCTTGTCCTCGCATCTTTTTCAACACAAACCTAAAGTGAATTCTGATTGTTGGACTTGGCACACTGTACGCGATACCGGATGAGTAATGCGCGAGATCCAATGAGAAATCCAAAAATTCTATACAGAAGCGGAACTTTGATTGGATATCGCTTATCGTCAATACAGTGACAGCGTCAATCGTCACCCGCGTAACACATTCGCCACTGGTAAAGAATACAAGAGAGCTCAAAAACGCGTGAACCGTAATAAGTGCCGAAACTCCGATCTACATTTTGCGGAAATATCGGGATCAGGATTCGAATTGCGAGAACGAAGTGACGCTCTAACCTGATCGCTGGTTCTCACCACGTCCATTTTCGCTTTCATTTAATCAACACCTTCATGAACATTTATATTTTGAGTCAAAGAACAGAATTATAGAGAGAAAAAAATGTTTTCGCGAAGTCGGATTTTACATTCGTTTCCAGAACACATGGGTCGTTTGCGTCCTCGACAGATTTTTACGGCTTGCCAGCTGGAGCTGAATTAACCGACTCTGGCGGACCCGGGGCAGTGAAATAGCGCTACCCCAAACTTTTTTTACATAAGAATATGAACGCCGCGGGTAAACACACCTTCACGGGATACCCCATTGATGAAATGCCGAGGATGCGAACGACCCATCGATCTCTTAAAATATTGAAAGAAGGTGTATGCCGAATTTCAGATCGGAATTAAATTTCCGCTTTTCGGAAGTTTATCCGATTGTATTTATGAAATTTATGTTTTAATAATGGCAATCTTTTTCCAAATATGGCATCTGTGGATACAACTGCGCACATTTCTAGGTATGGATAGAACTGACTAGTAAATGATTAAAAGAATCGGGTTTGTACGACGAAGACATTCAATAATATAAGAATCCCGTTCATGGTTCACCAATATTTGTTTATACTCGATTAATCGAATCGTCGATTGTTTAGAGGGAAAAATCGATTTTCCGTAACGATACTTCGAAAAAATATCGATTTCTTAATAATCGATTATATTTCGAACATCGCCCATCCCTATCCCAAACGACTTCTAAAGAGAGTTTATAAAGAGGCCCGTTCGCGCTCTCGAATCGCGTTTCTCCTCAAGTCTTCCCGCGTAACCATTTCGTAACAAGGAAAAGGTTTAAAAAACTTTACCGTCCCGTTTATGCGTCTGGCCGTATAAGCCACGTTATACGCACGACGTTTGATTTTTGTGTATTTCGGCGATTTTTAATTGTCGATAATTTATTAAGATTGATATACCTATGTTGTCATTCGTGGGCTTGACGCAACGTCAAACTAGTAATTGTATAAGACTGCATAAAAAAAGTAATGCCCAATCAAATATTTACAAACAATATTTTCATAAATCGAAAGCGTCAATAATTCAGCAATCTATGATCCAGCTAATGCCTATCTACATATTCTTAATTTTCTGTGCGCCTCGTAAGTACCTTCAAGCGATGGCCGACAATGTCCTCCCAATCAGCCCTGTGCAAAATAGTCAACATTGTACACGTGTTTAAAAAAAAAATATCGCCACCCTTACCGCGGGTGAAAAACGACGTAAATCGAAATGAAGTGGCCTGAGAGGAGAGCGAGTATGATATGCGAGCTTATTCGAAGTTTAGAATTCGCCGAGAGACGTTGCAGCGAAGAGGGACGTTGGGAAGGACGGGGCGGAGCGATTGGCGAACGAGAATCGCCGAATGGATGGACGAACTACACGCCCTGCTTCACACCAGAAATGTTGCTTCTCATTCGCAAACTTTACACAGGAAACGAGGACGCGGCCCAGGTAACAAAAAAACTAATCGAGAAAGAAAAAAAAAAGAAAAATAATTATCTCAAGTTTCACATATCGTCCATTGTAACGTGCGAATCGCAACGAAAATTTTCGATACTATTCACATGAATTTACTCGAGTATATTTGAGATTATTCCGTATCCAATGGAAAGACAAGTTAAGAACCGCGGACAACATCGAAGAAAAAAATTGTCAATGTCATTTGTTTATTCTATCTGAGCGGTAAATAATTCTCGTTCTATTAAAAATGCTGACAACGGTGTACCTCGTTTTTGATCAAAGTGATTAACGGCAATCGGCAAAAAGACATGAGAATATGATATGCGAGACGCCAATATTTATTATGTACCAATATCATGTAGTACACCATATTATATATTTGTATTAGGGTTGCGAAATTTGTAATGTAAATGTAATGCATTATTCATTGCTTTTTTAATGGGTAATGAAAAAATATTTCATTACCCATTACATTGGATTTTGTAATGTAAAAAATTTCCATTTCTTATTACATTGGATTTTTTAATGTAAAAAATTCCATTACCTATTACATTGGATTTTGTAATGTAAAAAATTTTCATTACTCATTACGTTGGATTTTGTAATGTAAAAAATTTCCATTTCTCATTACATTGAATTTTGTAACGTAAAAAATTCCATTACCCATTACATCGGATTTTGTAATGTAAAAAATGTCCATTACTCATTACATTGGATTTTGTAATGTAAAAAATTTCCATTTCTCATTACATTGAATTTTGTAACGTAAAAAATTCCATTACCCATTACATTGGATTTTGTAATGTAAAAAATGTCCATTAATCATTACATTGGATTTTGTAATGTAAAAAATGTCCATTACTCATTACAATGTAATGAGTAATGGAATTTTTACATTACTTTTTCGCGTTGAGAGAGAGAGAGAGAGAGAGAGAGAGAGCGCGAGAGATTTTGCTCTTCATTAATTCAAAAGTAAATGGTTTTTCACGTAAATAATATAATTTACAGTATTAATGATTATTCATTTTTATTCGTACAATTGAGAGTTCATTTCACTATGCAACGATCGCGCATCGAATCGACGTCAATTAATCTTCGCTGCGATCGAAAATTAAAATTTTGGGGCTAAATTAACGGTGTTTTTTAATTAATCATTCTTTACGCTACGCTTGTATTAAAAACATTTTACTTAAGGGGTCTTCTCACTTTAGACGCTAAAAAGGCTATTTTCATGAATTTTTTGATAGGTTTACATCATAGATATTGATATAAAAGTTGTAACACTTAATAAATACACTTTCGAAATACATTTTTTTTTAAATTGTTCAAGTCAACATTTGTAGACGAAAATGGTAGTTAAAAAATGTAGGTGTACGCTGTTCATGAAATCTCGGAGATGGATCATCCGAAAGAAAAAAATCAAACGGTTTTAGATTCAGTATGTTAATGGCTATAGCGCATATCATAAGATTATTTAGATATGCAGAAATAACAAAATGGAGGACATTTTTTGAAAAAAAAACGTGACTTTTTCACCGTTTTTGGCAAGTAAAAGTAAATATCAAAATTGAAAAAATCCTTGATATGCCCTATATCTATAGTTGTAAAGAATATGGTGGTTAAAATTTCATAAGGATCGTTTTAGTAGTTTCGAAGATTTTATCAACAAGCCGTCAAAAATCGTTGTTTCGAGAAAAACGCGATTAAATATTGTTTGAGTTACATTAATACATAACAATTTTTCAAAATTTATTTCGAAAGTGTATTTATTAAGTGTAACAACTTTTATATCAATATCGATAATGTAAACGTATGAAAAAATTCATGAAAATAGCTTTTTTTAGCGTCTGAAGTGAGAAGACCCCTTAATCAAATAATCACCGTCAAACGAATTCCGAA